>JARHVA010008190.1:322500-385000 GCA_037957365.1 Torreya grandis | reverse complement strand
AATGTGGGGGTTATAAATAATTTAAAAAAAACTAAATTAAACATGTATTAGAATATATATACTCATTTTAATGTACATAAAATCCTAATACATGGGATAAAAGTAAAAATGCATTATCTATGTACTCTTACAAAGGAGAAATAAAGTTAGGAATACTTACCTTTGAAGATGAACCTGTTGAGCCTCAATCTCTCCCTTGGCCAAGGTAATTTGCAAGAGATTTTTTTAGTATTTAAGGATAACAAATATAAATCATCTCTAGGATACACTACTTATCTAAGCATCCAAAATACTTCTCCACAAGACAAGATCCATATCTCCAAAGAAAGTATGGAACCCTAAGCTTTATTCCTCAAGTAGAATGGTCAATAATTAGATGTTCACTCATAATTATTTGCTAATAATTCTTGTATTATGAAATGGTGGGAAATGAAATTGTATATATAGGTAGATCTTTCCATAAATTCTCCAAAAAACATTAGCTATACAAGGTTGACCTAGTTGACCTAGTGTGTTTTCAAGGATAATTCACTAGGTCTGAGATAGGTCGATCGAAAGGCTAACAAGCTAAGAAAGTGACAAATACCCCTAAACTATATTGGGTTAACTTAGTGGACCTAGTATAGTTGACTGACCAAAATGGGATTAAGGAAACAAGAGGGATGTAAAGAAGAAAATAATGGAATAGGTAGGACTGTGAAGAATAAGCTTAGGGTAAATGGTTTTAGGAGACAAGTGTGTAGATGAAAAGTAGAAAAAAGAAAAATAATCTTATGATGAACTAATGGTATTCCCACCCCTTTCCTAATGTACCCCTTAAGGCATGAACTTAGAGATATTAAGACTTGATAGGTTCATGAAAGATACAAATTCTTAGTAATCAATAAAAGTTTGAAAATATTATACATATACATATACCCCACTCGAAGCTCATCACATGTCACATGAGTATAAAATGAGATGGTGCTTCAAGATAGAAGATAATAACACATAATTTTGATGATAAGTAAATAACAGTAAGTAAAAAATAAGATAAATTAAAGGATTGAATTGAAAAACACATAACTTAAACTTGCCTTAGTTTTATAGATAAAGAAGTAGACTGTAAGAGATATGGTGTCCAATGTAGAGAACACTAGATGAACATGTAGACGTTAGTGAAAAAAATAGCCAAAAATAATTTTTTTGAATATAGACATATGGTAGTAGAAAATAATCTGTACGTAATCATGAAACTAACCCATTTTATGGTTTGAAAAATGGATGAGTAGAAACAAAGATATAGGCAAAACAAGGAATCTATAGGATAATAATTGAAAGATTTTGAATTGGTAAAAGTGTTTATAAATAGGGGAAAAGATAATTAATTTGTTATTTTGATTTTTTAGATGGGAAAAAAGAGATATATGGAGATAAAACAAGCTAGGATGGTGAGGAGATGACAAGTTAGACAAGGAGAGGCTCTAGAGGTGGCAACAGGGGAACTACACGTATGCAACTAAGAATATCAAACTAGTTTTTTAAATTTGTCTAGAATTAAGTGAATTTTTATAATTTTATTTTAAGAATTTATATATGTCAAAATAGAATAAAATTAGATTTTAGGGGTAAAAAATAGGAAGATTAAAAATGGGTTTAGAGGCCTTAGGAAGAAAGTGAGAAAATAACACTTTTTTAGGAAAATATAAAGGGTCAACAATCAAAAAGTACTAGATCAACCTAGTCAACCTAGTAGGCTAGGAATGAGTAGAATCCATAGTGTTGACCCAGTAGGTATGGGTAGACCCTGTACATTTTGCAAGCTAAAGGCCTAGTTTAGAGTTGTTAGGTGGTCTCAAAGGTCTAGAATGGAAACTTAGCACTAGGGAGGGGAAGAGAAGGTAGTTGACTTAGATTTTTGAGTCAATCAAGTGAAAGCATAGGAGAAATTTGGTCAAACTAGTTTGACCAAAGAGATAGAATGATATGAAAAAGTGTGCAAAAGGTTGAAAGAGGGCTAAAATGGCTTGGTAAGGTCAAGAAGGACTGAGTAGGCTAGAAGTAGGCTAAAGATAATAAAATAACATAATATAGGCATGTTTTTTATTTAAAAATGTGAAAAGAATGTATTATGAGTATACATGATGTGGAGGGACTGAGACATCCTTTGTTGTTTCTTGGGTATAGGGAATGATGGAGATTTTAGAGACTTGTGGATGTTGCATGGTTACCATACTTGTTATATAGGTTTTCAAATGGAGATAGGGATAGAATAGGATCTATATGTCTAGGTAGGATAACTGATATATGTTGGATCCCCCTCAGTGCTGACATGTTAGTCATGTTCCTTAATTGTTTGGATTGATTGACTAACATGTTTGGATGGGAGGTGGATGGGGATATAGTGGAGTTGGCTATCACAATAAAGGATGTCCTTTCCATCTTGGGGCTACTTATAATAGGAGAGTAGGTGACCATAGGGATACTAGATAAACTAGAGGAGATGAGATCCCTAAACATGTGGGCTACAGGCTCAAAGATGATATTACTAGGAAGGAGAGTTATCATGTTTGATGTCTATACATCATAGATTATGGACATATGGAAGGATATTATAGGCTTTGTGATGTATTGGGTATGATGTCACAAGTAAGATAATAAGGTACATATAGTCATATAAAATGAGAAATTTGGTAACTTGGGTGTGGCTAATGACACCTAATCCATAGGTCTAACTTGCTTGCTCTTATGACCCTCATAGGCATGTTTTCATTGATTCCCAATCATTTCAAGCCTCTTAAACTAAACCCTTATATAATTAGATTGATCTTTACATGCTTAATCCATCCCCTACATCCCATTAACCATGGACAATAGTGGCAAATCTTGAACTACAGTGCTAAAACCTAAGATGTCTTATTTTTGGGACTGTTGTCCAAGTGCATTTTAGATTTTAATAGTCACATTATTCTAAACCCTTATCCTAATTCATGTTATCCTAATGAAAATTAATTTAATCGACGATATTTAAATCCCCTATAAAAGGTCATTCAAAGTCCATTTAGAAGGGTTAGGACTCATTTACAAGAGAGAAATAAGAATACAAGCAAGACGACTCAAGCACTTTTTCCTATTCTTTGCATACGCCCATCCAATAGTATTTAAAGATTATTTAGAACTTTACACTAGTCTCTAGTCATTCCAAGTACACCTAGTTTCACATTTACTTGCATTTTCATCACACTATTACATCGAACACTTTAATGGGAGAACTACTTATAGACTGATCCCTTCTCAGAGTATTGGTATGTAGGTAGAGTGCCCACACATGGGGTGTGAAGTGCATCCAACGTATCATTTACAAACTAATCCCTCCTCTCCTTTGTCCAAATTTTACAATCAAATCCAAGCACAAAGAGGACCTAGGGTATTGAAAACTAAATTAGGTACACAGTGAGCTTCATGGACTTTTAAACATATATATTTCATAGGCAAGGTCACATAGATTGGGCACACACAACCAAAAAGCTTAGATTACCAGGACAACAATGTTGAGATAAGACTATAGTTCCAAAACCTAGGGTGTCCCACTTTTGGCACTCTTATCCAATCAATAAATTAACTCTAGATTCCTATTTGTGATAGTCTCCCAAGCCTACACATAGATTTCTATATCTTATCTTAATCAGAACAACACAGAATCAAATAAGTTTAATTTTCTCCATCTCACTACTATTTTTATAAAAGTCCTAACTATAATCAAATTTAAAAAATGAGTAGCTTATTTATTGCATAGTATTTATTGACTTTATCTACTCAAACCCATTTATTACTTAGGAATTAAACATCTATTTTAACAAAAATAGTAAATCATTTAGTGAACCTGACTTATTTCAAATTTTGCATAAAAAACCTATGGTAAATTCCTAGCTGATTTTTTCCCATTAAATTTTTAATTTTTTCTTGAATATTAAAATTAAAAATTCCTCTCAAATTTTAAAATTTTGTAGTAAATTTTAATATATTTTTTTCAAACCCTAGTTGCATACACTAAGCTTATCCTAGTAATGTTCCATCATTAATCCTATAATTTCTTGATTTTTTTCTTGCACATATAAAATCATAAATTGCTCTCAAATTTTAATTTTTTTTAGTAAATTTTAAAATAAATTTATTTCAAACCCTAGTTACATACACTAGGTCCCAATAATTTTCTAGCATTAATCCAATAATTTCTTATTTTTTGTTTGCACATATAAATTATAAATTCTACTCAAATATTAATTTTTTTTTGTAAATTTTAAAATAAATTTATTTAAAACCCTAGTTTCATCTACTAGGTCCCATTAAATTAAACACTTTCCCATTAATTTCTAAATTTTTTACTGAATACTTAACTCAAAAATTTAATTTCAATTTCAAAAATTCATAGTATTTTGCAAAAATATTTTTGAAAAATCCTTAGTTTCATGTACTAGCTCCTATTTTGCTTATTGAGGTATCACCTTACATCCATTAATCAAATTTCAAAAATGAAGCTCATTTATTTACAAACTTTTCTTATATTTCTTGTAAATAATAAGGAAACCATAATGAGCCCCATCATTTACATGAATGATGAAGTCTATCATATGTTAGTACAAAGCTTCATCCTTTACATTTCATGTTTATATTTCATTATATGGGATGATATTACAAAATTAATTGCAAAAAATGCACAATATTTCAAAATTCTTTTTGCATATTTTTTTTTCACTCATATGATATCAACTCAATTTTCCTAAATGCATTCTAAATGTTATGATGCATATCAAAAGTTTATATGCCTTTATGTAAAAATTCATGATATCTATCCTTTACTTTATGTCACTCATGTGGAAAAATTTTCAAGCTCATCATGCTAAACATGTTAGAAATGTTATGATTCATGTCAAAATTTTCTATGCACTCATACACAAATTCATTCTCTCTCTCTCTCCCTTGATCGCTATCTCTCATGTGAAATATTCTTTATAAACATATTTTTATACAATGTATAACTCAAATTACATGAATTTTATCCCATATACATGGTTTATACCTAGAGGATACATTGCATAAGCTAATAACCACATGTCAAGTTTCAATGTCATATCTTATGTATAGGAACTAATTTCCTTCTCCTCCTCTCCCCCAAGAGGGTGATAGATATTTTCCCTCTAACGAGGTCTATTTTATCACCTTTCCAAAAGGTGAGGCAGCCTACACTATTGTTTCTAATGCATACATTCAACCTATATCTTCTTCAAATCATCTTCAACATATGTGCGTACATGTTCAATAAAAAATAACTAGTGTTTGTATTTTCGAGACTCTAAAAGATCAAATCACCAGTATGAGCAAGTTATTTTCAATTTTACAAATGTAGAATTGGATATTACATGGAAAGATAAAAACATTGAAAAATTATATTATAATACAAAAGCTTCAAAGGTACCCTAGTGTAAATCATGTATATGCACCTTCACCTAATAAATTGGTTGCAAGAAATGTTACATATCAAAACAAGAAATCACAACAAATTAACTCTAATACTAGTGATTTAAAAGGAATTAAATGATTAAATAAGAGTTAAAGTGAGGTTCTAAGGGAAATTATCAAACTACCTGCTCTACATCTAGTGAGAAGATATATATATTTTTGTGCATATCATAGAATGCATGGACATCACATAGATTCATGTTTGGCATTGAAACAACATATAAAATAGATAATTTCTCATGAGGACCCTATACAAGGTAAATCTATCAAGAAATCCATGATGACATAGGAACGCATTCATATAGTTTCAAATTTAGAAATAGTATAAAAGTGGTTACCAAAGTATAACTCTGAACAACAAAAGTATCAAAAAGTAACATCAGAGAAACAAAAAATAACACAAACACATGTAAATCATGAAAAAGATACAAATTCACCTCTCCAAAATGAGGCTCAAATTTTAAATTAGTATGGGTTTGGTAAACAATATCTACAACAATTTGATTATTAAGGTCAAGGGCTGGGTAAGTATGTTCAAGGCATCACTAATCCTATTCTAGTAGTTGATAATGTTTGTCACCAAGGTTTAGGATTTATTGAACATCCTAGGGAAAATCATTCACATACACAATTTATCAAAGGAAAATATTTAGATACAACAAAGGTCAACACTAGAATTCCATTGGTTTAAAATCAAGATGATAATGATAAGAGGAATAATAAAGGTTATTATGATTTCCAAGATACTTAAAAAGCATTCAAATATTTAAATTTATATTCACAGCCATTCCCTCATGCTTCAAAATCATGCATGATTACTTTTTTTGATATATAACACCATGATAGGGAGTCTCCCATGTGACTCATTAGTTAGTATCATCTCTTCTCAGCCTTACTTGTACATAGTTTCCTTTTACTTGATTGTACATAGTTCCTCTTCAAATTATTGTACATAGTCTTTCTATGATTGATTTTACATAGTTCATACAAATTTCAAAATTCCAAAAACATTCAAATATATACAAAACAAAAAAAAATAGATTGTATGCATCATCCATGCTTTACATTGCTACTACTATGCTAGACTTACATTTGGTTTTCTATGCTATTATTTTTCAATTTATTTACAATACCATGCTTCACTTTGTCTTTTTTGAGTGTGTGTAGTGACACCCAGATCCTTGATTGACTCACTCTACCCATTGAAGGGGATTCCTACTTCTACATTTGAGACACACATCAATATGCATACCCTTTGGTGGCATCTTGTACATGACTACACCATCTAGATTATGTCATTCCTATACCACACACTCTAGTTATCATTTTGACATACATTACTTACTAGACTTATATAGATTACCATATCGACACTCAGTAATATCTTGCACTTGTGTATTTCCTAGCATATACTTAGTCTTGTACTAACATGTTTTTCATACTTTCACTTCTTGCTTTGATTAGTTAGATATGATTTCACTTTCAGTATATACATGATTTCCTTTCTCACTTAGTGTAACTTGATGTGTTTATATTTTCTTAGTTCTTGTTCCATGACTTGTATGTGTTTTAGGACATTTTCCAATGTCCTTTACTTTTATTCATGTGTGTGCCTTAGGAAGTTTTCCAATATCCTTTATTTGTACTCTTCCACGTGCATGTGGCCGTTGAGTCAATTTTTTTTTTAATTATATGTGTATGAGGCATTTGAACATGCATTGTATGCTTGCTTTCTAGTTTGAGTGACATATACCCATGTCCCTTGATTACTTGGCCCCTTGGTCACTCTTGTATTCTTCTTGCTTCTTGCTTTGTATGCTTGTTGCCTGGTTACTTTTCCTATTTGTAATGCAATGATCCATATCATTCATTTCTTTGATTTCTTGGATGCCATGATGGACATAATGCTCCATCCCTCCTTGATAACAACTAAAAAGTAACACTTTTGATTCTAGTTCAGTACATGGAACATGTTATTATAATGTTATATCTATCTAGGTATAACCTTATTGATCTAATAATATCTCAATACAGACCTTGCTATAGCTCAAGATATCTTGTTAATTATCATTACTATATCATCTATATGTATCATAACACACTTGCAAGGCTCTTTCTTCTAAGTGAAGTCATTACAACATCTTTATCCATACCCTCATAAGAGGGGATAATAAATAGGGGTTTTATCACAGAGATAAAATATCTTAATGGTCAAAAAATCAATTTTTAAAACACTCAAAATAGAATCCATACATTAGATTAGATAGAATGACTAGGTAGATAACAAAGAATCTAGAATAGTTACTAGATTTGGCCTTGGCTAATAGTGGCAAAGTTGGACTATAGCACTAGATAGCAAGATATCCTATTTTTTATGCTCCTATCTAGATAGAAAAAAAATTAGAAATCGATAAAAAAGTAAGTTTAATCATAGGTTTATCATCTTAATATAGTCTAGATTCAGCGAGTTTCAATATAACTTTTGCTCAAAGAATCTAGATATAGGGGGCATCATTCATGGCATGATGGCCCTCACTTTTATTTTTAGATTAGGTAGTTAATATGAATTTTGGATTAGAATCCATGTTATAGACACCAGTAATTTGGGGTAATGTGCATTATACATTGATCCTCCCCTTTTTATGAGTTTAGTTTATTTTCCAAGCATTTATCAATAGTCACATGCCTTACTCCATCTTCAAGTGGTTGGCATCCTTTTTAAATTGGATCTTTCATAAAAGATTAACTTCTTGAGTACCTAAGTTCCCAATTTAGCTTCCACATAAGCCTATTTCACTAGTTTTAGAGTGGATTTAATACAAGCCTAATCCCCATCTTTTGAAATGGCCAAGAGTGGCCTAGTTTCTAACATACATTTAGCTATACATGCCAATATTGCTAGATCATATTACATCCATGGGATTTAGGAGCCATATCATATGGCATATATTCCATACTAGTATTAATTCATATCTTTAATTCATGGGGAAATGATGGAGCCAAAGGGTTAGCTTTTGTAATATTGAACCACATATTCAGAGGGATTAGACACATAGTCCAAACATCAATTGGCACACACATTATTCATTAGCTTCACTCAGTTGGTGATGATGGAGCCAAAGGGCCTATCTTTTCATTCTTGAGCCACTTCTAAGGAATTGATCACTCATCTCTATTCATGATATTTATTTTAGTATAGCACACACCCAGCACAATCTAACATCACAACAAGTTTTTTACTGGTTCACGTGCCTAGTAAGGTGTATTCATTAATTTATCTTCCTCTCTCTCTTACCTAAATTTTATACATTCTTATATTAGATATAATATATCTAGTAAGGATTGATTTAGTCTATTTTTTCCATTATAGATTCACACTTTACACCATGCTCTCTACTCACATCCAACATCACAAAACTTCATGAGCTTCACCTTTATAGGTAAGTTTAGGTATGCTTTCTATTTTTCCTTTATCTTAGTATTTTTATTTACTACATCATTAGAATAAAGAGGGGGGAAATTTAGTCACATAAAATGTGAATTTTGGTAACTTGAGTGTGGCTAATGACACCCAATCAATAGGTCCATATTGCTTGCTCTCATGACTGATGCAGGAGCATATTCATGTTAGGATTATATTTGTCATGTTCTTGGTTGAGTTTTAGCATGTCTAGGTGTACTAAGTTAGTTTCCCTCCATTTCTTTAGTTTTTAAATTTTCACATTTGTCTAAGTATCCTGTAAGCATGAAATAAGACCTATATGTGTGGAAAAAAAAGGGGCCGAATATATTTAAATATTGGTCAAATAAAACCAATATCTTATCCTCAAATGATTTTAAGTCTATTGGGTGAGATATTAAGTGATTTGAGTCTTCTTATGTTAGAAAAACTATTTTACTCATTTTGGGAGGTTGTTGTGTGAAGCCCAGTATAGGATTTGAGTTCTAAGTTGAGAAAATATGATTTTTATAGGGTATTTTAGTGTGAAACAGGGGATATATGTATATTGCTGAATTAATGAAGGGTGTGTGGGAGAGATCTGCAATACGTAGACAAACACCAAATATATTTTCTTGTAAACATTAATAAAGTCTATATCCTTTTTGAGTGAAATTGATTCTAAGATCAAGTATTTGAAAAGGCTGTTGCTATTTGTAGACAAGACCTGAGTATTAAAAAAACAAATGTTGAGTCTGTGCTACATGACAAATCATATGAATCGATGAACCTGTGAAGATATTACTACTGGGTAATTCAAAAGTTTGGGTCGTAGTGGAGTCATGCGATAGTTCTAACCTAGGAGAGTCGCCCAGCTAAAACATAATTGAAGTATGAAAAATTGATTATTTTATGAATCAATTTGATGAGTGTGGAGTCTTATTTTTTAGTGATTGCTCGATCCCTTTATACAGACCATTGAAACTTCATACTTCCGCTTAAGATTAAGCATGCAGAATCTAGCTAGATAAGTAAGAAAATTGAGTTTTATCTTTAAATCTAAATTTTTTTTTGTCCAAGAATTAATGGGTTTTTAGTCTTATATCACATGAATAAACTGTCCAAATTTTAGAGGAATCTAGGTGATATTTTGTGTTTGAAAAAATATTTTGTCAATACATATAGATTAGCCCTATTTATAGTTTGATGTCTTTACACCATTTGGTATCAGAGCCCAAGGGATTGTGCACAATCTAAAGATCCAAGTCAAAGATAATAAGAACATGATTTTTGAAGAAGAGGCAAGATGACCATGAGAGTTAGGAACAGAGGTGGAGCTAGAGGACAAAGACTTGGAGGATAGGTTGCAATGGCAAAAGAGATTAGGAACCTGACAGCTAGGCTACAAGACCTAGAGATGGCTCAAATAAGAGGCACTGACATGGGTGAAGTCAATGATAGAGAAGAGGAGCCACTAGAGGATGAATTGGTGGTCGAAGAAGAAACAACTGAAGATAGGTTGATTAGAGCCATTATGAAGGTGAACACAAAGCTGAAAATGGAGGTTCCAATGTATGAAGGTAATTTGAATGTGGAAGAATTAATTGATTGGATTAGTGCATTAGACAAATACTTTGAATATGAAGGAATTGTAGAAGATGATAAGAAAGTCAAGTATGCCATGACATGGCTAAAGAGTTATCCATCCCTATGGTGGGATGGAGTGCAAGAAGAAAGGAGGAGGAAAGGGAAGCCAAAGATCAAAAGCTGGGACAGAATGGTAGCAAAAATGAAAGGTAAGTTTATTCCTAAAGATTATCAAGCCAATCTTTTCAAGAAATTACAAAATTTGAAGCAAAAAGAGATGTCTATAAAATAATACACTGAAGAGTTTTACAGGTTAACCATAAGATTAGGTCATATTGAGGATGACACAGAGAAGGTAACTAGATACACTAATGGTTTGAAATTTTCCATTCAAGATGAGATTAGTCTTCTCATTCCTAAGATGGTTGAAGAGCCATATCAATTTGCCTTGAAAGCTAAGGAGAAGATTGCAAGAAAACAAACATCCTTCTCAAGAGGAAGGGGCAGATCCAATAGAGGTAGAGGATTTTGCAGAGGTAGAAGACAGTTGCTAACATCTCAAGAAGAGGCTAGCAGCTCACAAATCTCAAGAGGCAGCTATACACCAAGAGGAAGAAAGCCATACCAAGGATATCAAAGAAGAAGAGGAAGATTCATGGGCAAATGCTTTAGGTGCAACAAGTATGTAGGCCACAGGGCATATGAGTGTCTAGAGAACCCTTCTACCAGCCATGAGAGGGGTGTACATGTGACCCAAGGTGAAGAAAAAAGTTAAGAAGTTACAGTAGCTTATGAAGATACCCCAGAAGAAGGTGAGTCTCTTTTGATGAAAATAATCTTGTTGAAGCCAAAAAAAGAAGTTGTAGAACCACCTCAATGGAAAACTCTATTTAGAACCACATGTAAAAGTAAGGGGAAATGCTACAAGGTCATTATAGATAGTGGGAGTACTGGGAATCTTGTGTCAACTGAGATGGTGGAGAAACTAGGCTTGAAGAAGGAGGTACATCCTACACCTTATCAAGTTTTTTGGCTATAAAAAGGACACAAACTCTTGGTAAGTGAACAATGTAAAGTAGATATTCAGATAGGAACATATAAGGATCAAATTTTATGTGATGTCATGCCCATGGATGTATGTCATATCTTGCTTGGAAGGCCTTGGCAGTTTGATAGGAAGGCCATGCACAATGGAAGGCAGAATACATATATGTTTGAAAAGGATGGGACCAAGCATACACTCACACCATTGATAGAAGAGGTTGCTATTATTTTAGGACAGAATTCTAAAGTATTGATAATGAGTGGTAAAGAGTTTTTACATCAAATGACGAAAGAAAAGGTAAACTTTGTTGTGATTGGTAAGCCAAGGAGTATAGTCACTACTACTAAGTTGATTGATTTTCCTTTAGAGATTCAAGATATGTTGAATGAATACATTGACATTGTGTTAGATGATTTACCTAATGAGTTACCACCATTGAGAAGCATTAGCCATCACATAGACTTGATTCTAGGAGCAAATCTTCCAAACAAGGCTGCCTATAGGTTGACACCAAGGGAAAATGAAGAGATCAAGCACCAAGTTCAATAATTGTTAGACAAAGGATTGGTAAGAGAGAGTTTAAGTCCTTGTGCTGTCCCCACAGTGTTGAATCCTAAGAAGGATGGGAGTTGGAGGATGTGTACAAATTCTAGAGCAATCAACAAGATTACTATCAGGTATATATTTCCATTGCCTAGAATTGATGACTTACTTGATTGTTTGAGTGGAGATACATATTTCTCTAAGATAGACTTGGAAATTGGTTACCATTAGATTAGGATAAGAGAAGGGGATGAATGGAAAATAGCCTTCAAGACCAATGATGGACTCTATGAGTGGTTAGTCATGCCATTTGGAGTAACCAATGCACCAAGTACCTTCATGAGGCTGATGAATGAAGTGCTTAAGGAGTTCACTGGTAAGTTTGTGATAGTGTATTTGGATGATATTTTGGTGTTTAGTCAAACTAAGGAAGATCATTTGAAACATTTGAAGATGGTATTGAGTAAGCTACATGAAGAGAAATTGCTAATCAATGTTAAAAAGTGCAGTTTCCTGAAGACAGAATTGATATATTTGGGGTTTGTGATTTAAAAAAAAGGATTAAAGATGGATAAGGAGAAGATTAAGGCTATACTTGAGTTTCCTACACCTAGGAAGACATATGAGGTAAGAAGCTTTCACGGCTTGGCTAGCTTCTATAGGAAACTCATAAGAAATTTTAGTGGAATTGTTGCTCCAATGATAGATACAATCAAAGGTGATAAAAGAAGTTTTTGTTGGACTAAGGCTGCTGATAAGAGTTTTATATTATTGAAAAAGAAGGTAACTGAAGAACCAATCCTAACCTTGCCTGATTTCAATAAGCTTTTTCAAGTAGAATGTGATGCTAGTGGAACTGTAACAGGTGTTATTTTAAGCCAAGATGGGAAGCCTATAGCATACTTTAGTGAGAAATTAAGTGATGATAAGAAGAAGTACTCATCCTATGATCAAGAATTTTATGATCTTGTATAGGCTTTGAAGAAATGGAGGCACTATCTTTTGCCTAAAGAATTTGTTTTGTTTACTAACAATTATGCTTTACAGTTCATTAGAAATTAGAATAAGTTGAGTCAAAAGCATGTTAAATGGATTGAATTTTTACAAAGCTTCACATTCACTATTAAGCAAAAGAAAGGACAATCTAACAATGTTTTAGATGCTCTAAGCAGGAGGAATCTGATCATGCAGGAATCTCAAGTAAGCATTTTGGGATTTGAAGATTTGAAGGAGCTATATAAGGAAGATCCAGACTTCAAGTAACCATATGAAGCTTGCATGAATCTAGTAGGGGTTGATATAAGTCCTTGGATAGATTTGATGGTCTAAGAGGGTTTGTTGTTTAGAGGTAGCCAGCTTTGCATACCCAAGAGTTCCATGACAGAGAATTTGTTGAAGGAAAAGCATAGTGGTAGCTTATCAAGGCGTTTTGGGCAGAATAAGACATTAGCACAATTGAGTGCTCATTACTATTGGCTAGGTATGGGTACTGATGTCAAGAAATTTGTTGAAAGGTGTAAAACATGCCAATATGTGAAGGGAAGTAGTCAAAATGCAAGTTTGTACCAGTCACTACCCATTCCAAATAGGCCTTATGATTCAATAAGCATGGATTTTGTACTTGGTTTGCCAAGAACTCAAAAAGGTCATGACTCCATATTTTTAGTGGTAGATAGGTTTTCAAAGATGTCTCATTTTATTCCATGCTCAAAAATAGCTGATGCTACTAATATAGTTAATCTATTCTTTCAAGATGTTAGATTGCATGGATTGCCTAGAAGCATTGTTTCTGACAGGGATACCAAATTTGTTGGACACTTTTAGAGAACCTTATGGAAGAAATTGGGTACACAATTGAGTTTCAATTTAGCCTATCACCTCGAACTGATGGCCAAACAGAGGTTATCAATAGGAGCTTAGGCAACATCTTGAGAAGCTTGGTAAGTATGCATCCAAAACAATAGGATCTTGCACTTGCACAAGCTGAATTTGCCTATAATGATTCTCCTAACAAAAGTAGAGGATTGAGTCCATTTCAAATTATGTATGGAATTCATCCAAGAGGTGTGTATGAGTTAAGAAATCTAAGTAGCATGGAGACAAGGAGTGCTGATGTAGAAGAATTTGCCAATGCCATGCAAAATTTGCATGAACAGGTAAAGAAGAAACTTGAAGAAAACACCATCAAGTACAAGCTAAGATCATATCAAAAGAAAAGAGAGGTCATTTTGAGTATTGGAGACTTTGTTCTTGCTCACCTTAGAAGAGAGAGGTTCCCAAAAAGGGAATACAACAAGCTAAAGGTAAAGAAAATAGGACCATGCAAGGTAATAAGGAAGTTTTCAAATAATGCATATGAAATAGAATTGGCAAAAGGAATTAGAATCTCTCCAATATTTAATGTTTCAGATCTATATCCATACAAAGATGAAGGACAACTAGCTAAAGAGATTGAAATAGGGGTAGATGAAGTTATTCAATGGGAGCAACAACTACCAAAGGAAGTGCCAAAGGAGATTTAGAGCATTTTAGACAAGAAAGTGGTTAAAAAGACAAGGGGCAAAGAATATTTATGGTATCTAACTAAGTGTAAGAATATACCAACTAAAGATGCAACATGGTTAATTGCAAATGACATCTTTAAGCTAGGCACAAGTGTAGAAGAATTGATGAAGAAAAACAACAAGTGAAAAATACATATTTTTCTCCTTGGAAGAATGATGCAGGAGCATCTTCATGTTAGGATTATATTTGTCATGTTCTTGGTTGAGTTTTAGCATGTCTAGGTGTACTAAGTTAGTTTCCCTCCATTTCTTCAGTTTTTAAATTTTCACATTTGTCTAAGTATCCTATAAGCATGAAATAAGACCTATATGTGTGGAAAAAAAGGGGCCAAATATATTTAAATATTGGTCAAATAAAACCAATATCTTATCCTTAGATGATTTTAAGTATGTTGGGTGAGATATTAAGTGATTTGAGTCTTCTTATGTTAGAAAAACTATTTTACTCATTTTGGGAGGTTGTTGTGTGAAGCCCAGTATAGGATTTGAGCTCTAAGTTGAGAAAATATGATTTTTATGGGAGATTTTCATGTGAAACAGGGGATATATGTATATTGGTGAATTAATGAAGGGTGTGTGGGAGAGATCTGCAATATGCAGACAAACACCAGATATATTTTCTTGTAAACATTAATGAAAGCTGTATCCTTTTTGAGTGAAATCAATTCTAAGATTGAATATTTGAAAAGGTTGTACCTATTTGTAGACAAGATCTGAGTATTAAAAAGAACAAATGTTGAGTCTGTGCTACATGACAAATCATATGAATCAATGAACCTGTGAAGATATTACTACTGGGTTGTTTAAAAGTTTGGGTCGTAGTGGAGTCATGCAATGGTTCTGACCTAGGAGAGTCGCCCAACTAAAACATAATTGAAGTATGATGAATTGATTATTTTATGAATCAATTTGATGAGTGTGGAGTCTTATTTTGTGGTGATTTCTTGATCCCTTTATATAGACAATTGAAACTTCATACTTCTGCTTAAGATTAAGCATGCAGAATCTAGCCAGATAAGTCAGAAAATTGAGTTTTATCTTTAAATCTAAAATTTTGTTTTGTCCAAGAATTAATGGGTTTTTAATCTTATATCACATTAATAAACTTTCCAAATTTTAGAATAATCTAGGTGATATTTTGTGTTTGAGAAAATATTTTGTCAATACATATAGATTAGCCCTGTTTGCAGTTTGATGTCTGTATACCAATGACCCTCATAAGCATGTTTTCATTGATTATCAGTCATTTTTAGCATCTTAAATTGAACCCTTGAAGAGATAGATTTATCTTTTCATACTTAATCCATCCTCTTAAGTCCCATCATCCATGGACAATAGTTCCAAAACTTGGACTACAACATTGGAACTTAGGGTGTCCTATTTTTGGCATTATTGTCCAAGTGCATTTTGGCTTCTAACAATCACATTATTTTGAATCCTTATCATAAATCATGTCAAAATAACATGAATTAATTTAACCCTTTATCATTAAATCCCATATAAAATTCCATTTAAACTCCATTTAAAATGGTTGGCACTCATTTACAAGAGAGAAGCAAGAATACAAGCAAGACCACTCAAGCACTTTTCCCTATTCTTTACATATAGCCATCCAATAGTATTTCAAGTTTATTAATAATTTTACACTAGTCTCTAGTCATTCCAAGTACACCCAATTTTTCATTTATTTGAATTTTCATCACACTATTCCACTAAACACTTGAATAAGAGAACTATATATAGCTTGATCCCTCCTTAGATTATTAGTATGTATGAAGTGTGCCCACACATGGGGTGTGAAATGCATCTAATGTATCCTTTACACACTAACCCCTCATATCCTTTCTCCAAATTTTATATTCAAGTTCAAGAAAAAATAAGACATAGGTTATTGAAAAATAAAATAGGTACACAATGAACACCATGGACTTTCAAACTTTGATATTTCATAGGTAGGGTCACACAGACCTGGCACACAAAACCCAAATAGATTAGATTACCAAGATAACAACACCAAGATATGACTACAGTGATGGAACCTAGGGTGTCCTACTTTTAGAAATCCTATCCAATTAAGAAATGAACTCTATATTTATGTTTTTGATAGTCTCCCAAGCCTGCACATAGATTTTTAGATCCTATCTTAATCAAAACAACATAAAATTAGATAAGTTTAATTTTATCTCTCTCATTATTATTTTTTAAAAGTCCCAAACTACAATCAAATTTAATAAATTAATATCTTATTTATTACATATTATTTATTAATTTTATCTACTCATACCCATTTATTATTTAGGAATTAAACATCTAATTTCCCAAAAATAATAAATTAATACCATTATTCATGGTAGCCTTGAGCAAGATGATCTTGAAGGAGTGAGTTATATATGACCTAGGCTCTATCATCTAGGTCAAAATAGTACATGATATGTATGAGATGCTAGTCAAAGGGTAGAGGACCATGGGACTAATCATATTATTGATAGATTGGATATATGAGAGGTTTCCTATGTACCAGTCAACTGGGTTGCCCCATGTAGTCGATGATAGGTCACCTTGGGTACAAAAATGGAGAGAGGACTAGGTAGCATAGATTATGCCCCACATATTAACACTATAGTCAGTAAGATGTAAAGACATCATGTGGTAGCCATACAAGAACATAATAACTACATGGGTGAGTTGGGACATAGTTGCAATAGTGATAGAGAGGACAAAGGTAATTAGACAATATTTATGGTGGAAAGAGCCACATTTGATGGCTTAGGTGCTAAGGAATATGGGCCTACCTCATTTAGTGACATGAATAATAATTCTTGTGAAGTGGGTTCACTATTTGAGGGATTCATGGGGGTAGAGAGGGCTAGGGCCAAAAATAGTGAGACCAATAATGAGGCCACATCAAGAGCACCCATGGACTAGTTAGGAATGATGAGGGGTGAAGTAGGAGGATAGTGATGCAAAGGTAGAGATACTAGATGTACCACTACCAAATCTATAGTGAGATGAGTAGTAGCCATTGAGAACATGGCATTAATGGAGGTAGGAAGAGGAGAGAGTGGAGACTATTACCATCTTAAATGACCCCATAGGTGAGCTAGAGAGATGATGGAGAAACCACTTAGATGTAGGCTTAGGCTAACATAATACATGATAATCAAGATTGAGATGAGGAGGTGACCTACAAAGGAGGTACTAGGAGGTCACATAGATGGGGAAACTATTCTAGGTAATCATGTAGATGGTGAGACCATAGTAATTGAGACACAAATAGGTATGAAAATATGGTTAAATTATGGCTTTAAGTTTTTATTAAGAAGTAGAGGTAGATAGATATTTTAAGAGATAAAAATGATCTAATATCCATCTTGTGTGATTTTTAAGATGTAGCTAATGATGTAGAGGATAGATGGGGGTCCCTGGTGAAGGGAGCACTCCATGATGTCCTAGATGAGAATATATAACCATATGACCCCTTGACACTAGAGGATCTGAGTGTACCATCTAGCCCAGCTCAAGCAAGCTAGTTTATATTAGTTAAAGAGGTAGTGAGGAAGATACAAGTGTAAAGAGAGAGGATTCATCCACTAGTAATTATGGGTGTTGGGGAGTTGTAGGCATGATAGGCCTTAGCATATGATATAGGTACACATCTAGCCATGATAGCATAGATGATAGGGATTCTAATCTAACTGATGGAGTCACAAATGTGGATAACACACCTACAAGGATAAGTAGAGGGATTGAGATCTCAAATGGCCTCATTATAGCATACTATTCAATGGAGTTAGACCAAGGCCTTAGTAGGTAGCATGGCTAGGCCACAAGATAGATAGGATGGGACCTATCGATAGAGTTGGAGCATTGTATATGGTTGTATTTGTTGTGTTTAAAAAAATGATATATATATATATATATCATGATTTTTAAACACAACAAATACAACCATATAAAATGCTCCAACTCTATGTATTTATGTATGTGTGTGTGTGTGTGTGCATATATATATATATATATATATATATATATATATATATATATATATATATATATATATATATATATATATATATATATATATATATATATATATATATATATATATATATATATATATCATGATTTTTAAACACAACAAATACAACCATATAAAATGCTCCAACTCTATGTATTTATGTATGTGTGTGTGTGTGTGTGTGTGCATATATATATATATATATATATATATATATATATATATATATATATATATATATATATATATATATAATTTTGTTGGATGTGTATGTTATCATTATTGTTTATTATGGTTATTCATTATGGTTGAGTTTGTGTATGTTTAGGATATATTTTTTAATATCACATGTATTTATCTTTATTGCATATACTATAGGAAATATATGATACGTGGTTTCTTTTCTAAAATTATGAAAAACACATGCATGGTTAAAAATAAATAGGCAAAAATGACTTTCACAAATATAATCAATCAATAAAATGTACTACACACTATTTCAAGATGGGAAATGTGTAATAACAAGAAATGACTAAGTATAAAGAACCAATAAATGGTAAAACAAGATGGTAAAAATGAATTTGTTTTTAAACCAATGTGAAATATTTTTTCACTAACTTAAAACAAGTAAAATCATACTAATATCACATTGGGAAGTAAGAAAAATAAAGTAATAAAATGGAAGGTATATAAAAGGGCACAAATAGTAATAAAAATAAATTAAAATTAATTCAATCAATCATACTAAATCATGCTGGGAAGTATGAAAGAACATGAAATTTTCAAAATATTGGTCTTAAATTGGTCATACTAAATCAAGCTAGGAAGTATGAAAAATTCAAAAAATGGTTGAAATATTACATGCACTCAGAAAATAAGAAAATAAAAAGGCAAAAAGGAAATGAAGTAAGCATAAAACATACTAAATGAAGATGGAAATCATGGAAAATGAAATGTAACTTAATAATCAATCAAATCTTATCTCAAATTTGACACATTTAATTTAGATGGTGACTGGCGTATTGGAAAATTTTGTGAGGAGGGTCAGGTCTTATCCATAGTCTTACACTATAACTTGAGAAAGAGAACACCAATAGAGTGTAATAAATAGGAAAAATTAGGTAAACAAGGATTTGGGTAATGGGAAGGAAAAGATGGTATTTTGTGAAGATGGTTGGGTCTTATCTATGGTCTTATAAAGCAACTCACAAATGAAATCCCAAGGGGAGTGATCAGTAGACAAAATAATATTTCTCAAGAGGAAATATAAGGTATATAAGGAGTGAAAAAAAGAGTGTAAAAATAAATACTTAGGTGTCTTATGAGAATACCTTAGGAGGAAAGAGTCATACTAAGGACATGAGAAGACATTAAGTGACTAGTAGTCATCTATGTAAAAAGGAAACCTGTTCGCTATAGACACAAATTTTTTTTAGCAAATAGGTATGCTACTAAGATCAAATGATGAAGCTAGATTGGTACAAGGAAAATAAAATGGACCTACCTTTCCATGATGTTTTCCCTACTCTTCAAGTCCCCTTATAGAGCCATTAGTTTACTGTGAAGATTGGGTACTTATGTGAGAAAGTAGGTAACACTAAAAGATTTTTTTATTCTCCACTTCTAATCTACTGGCCTACCACACCCCAAAGGACCTCAGATGTATTTTGAGGCTAGATATGGATTTTTATCTTCTAATATAATAATATGTGCTTTGAATCATGTATTTTAGTGTGATTAGGCCTTTTAAGAATATTTTTTCCTTATGATATCATTGCCTTTTTTTAAATGATTAGGAAAACAAAGAGCTATCATAAAGAGATAAATCCATGGGTAGAAAGTTTTTGGAGAGAAATTTTTTCTTAGACAACATTGGTAGCCAGAGTGAAATTTTTAAAACCCTTAGGTAGCCATTGAAACTTGGGGTCCATTTCTATTAATTTTTTAATATTTCTAGTAGACTCAAAATAATCAATCAATAGAGTATCTATATACTATCATAGGACTTGAAGGTAGATATTTGATAGAACCTATAATATACAAACCATTCATAGAATCTCAATAGACTTCCAAATGTCTTATCACCATAGAGAAAACCAAAAAACTAGAAAAAAACAAAAAAAATAAAAATTTACAATATCTTTCCATTTATAGCCCTGTTTATCCTCAAACTTTATCTAGACAACTAAAATTTCATTCCCTATATTTTCTTCATTGAGGTCCCATATCCCAATTCCACTCTTAATTCCCATAAATTACAATTTCCCTTTTTTAAGGTTTTACCATAATTTTTTCTATTTTTGTCTATTCGCCTAAAAAAGTTTCCATTGTGTTCATTATCTCTTTTTATTCATTTGTCTCTCTTTGACCAATTTATATTTTTTTCATTTTCACTCCTAAACTATCTTTTGTCTTTTTCAATCATACTCCCAATATGTAAAAAAAATATTAAAATCCCCTTTACCCCTTTCTTTTTCACCCAAATCCAAAACCTTCCTTACTAAACATGTCTTAACTCTAGTTTTCCTATCTATTTAAGAAACAATGATATTTAGGTCATGGTCATAACCCAAACATGAGAAAAAAACATGGAGGATGAAATTGCCACCCTCAAGTCCCACATCAAATATCTTGATGAAAAAGTTCTTGACCTTAGTCTTCAACATACCACCATGAAAAACAAACAACATCTAGAGTATTATTTAGAAACGGCATTTTCTTCTTGAAACAATTATCATACACTAAAGCTTAATTTTTCTTGATTCAATGGTATAAATCCAACTGGATGGATCTATCATGAAAAATAATATTTTAGTCTGCATAATAATTTTGATGCTAAAAAGGTTCTAATTTCATCCTTTCACTTAGAACTTAAAGCCCTTCAATGGTATCATTGGTATACCAAGGCTCATAATGAACCCATATGGATTAAGTTATTCAATCTCATTTCTTAATTGTTTGGCCCTACTAATTTTGATGAGTTCCTTGGAGCACTCACAAAACTTTTCCAAATAGGAAAAGTGAAATAATATCAAACCAAATTTGAAAAGATAGTTAATCACACAAAGGTATTATCTGATGAATTATTTAGGAGTTGATTTGTTAGTGGACTGAAGGATGCAATTTGAACTAAGGTCAAAATTTTATAACCCAATGTAATGATGGAAGCCTTAGAGTTGGCTATGTTGGTAGAGGACAAGATCATAGCTTAATAATTATTCAAATCTATTTTTTTTCCATTCAAAAATATAGCTACATAATGATCTCAAATAATGCCCACCCCTAGAACCACTCCTATCAAGCATTTGACTAAAATAGAGATGCAAGCCCATAGAGAAAAAGGACTATGTTATAACTATGATGATAAATTCACTTAGGGACATTGATGTGTTGAGAAAAATCTCTACCTATTGGATGTGAACTCTACACCTGAACCTAAAGATTGGGAAGATATTTAAGATAAAACAAATGATCTATAAGAAGCTCAATAGATTATGGAACCCAATTCCTAAGAAGACCAACTAGAGATATCTCTCCATACCTTAGCTAGAGTCACTACCCCAAAAACCATGTAGGTCAAGGTTTACTTCAAGAAGATTCCTCTCACAATACTCATTGATTTAGGTAGCACTCATAATGTCAATGACCCTCAGATCACCAAATAGGTTGATTGTTTTATCCATCCTTGCTCTAACTTTAAAGTCATAATTTCCAATTGGGGCACATTACCTTGAAAATGGAAGTGTCACAATGTGCATATCTCTATTGGATATTATAACTTGTATTCCAACATGTTTTCCTTACCCGTAGGTGGATGTGATGTTATTTTGGGAGCCCAGTGGTTATGCACACTTGGACCCATCTTATGGTATTTTACTAAACTTTAGATGCAATTTTTAGATAATGGGAAAAAACACACATAGAAAAGATTATGACATGGATCTCTCAGCATCATAAGTTCACATCATATGGAAAATCTTCTTAAGAATAATTCATATGGCATCATCACTCAACTCTATTCCATTCAAATACAATTAAGAATAGTCTCCATTACTCCTTTTAACCTACAAGCCATTCTACAACAATATGCAAGTGTCTTTATTGAACCAGTGGGATTGCCACCTTCATGTCTAGAGGATCACTATATTTAGCTCCTTTTAGTTAGTGTTCCTCCCAACATCAGGCCTTCTCACTACCCATTTTAGCAAAATATTGAGATCGAGATGATCATTTGAGACTTACTATGGAAAGGCATCATTTGCCCTAGTAATATCCCATATTCTTCCCCAATTCTCCTTATCCAAAAAAATATAGGTCATGGCATCTCTACATTAATTTTTATGAACTTAATAAACTCATAATCAAGGATATGTTCTTGATCCCTATTATTCCTAAGCTTCTTGATGAGCTTCATGACATTCACTTTTTTCCAAATTATATCTTTGCTCTGGATATCACCAAATCTAACTCATGAGGATTATATCCCTATTATATATTTTTGCATAAATGATGGCCACTCTAAGTTCTTGGCCATTCCATTTGGCCTCACTAATGCTCCTTCAACATTATAGGCATTGATGAATAAAAAATTCCATCCCTACCTATGAAAATTCATTTTGGTCTTCTTTGATGATGTCCTCATCTATTGTAAAACATGGTTTGAGCATCTCCAACATCTGAAGCTCACACTCAAAATTTTATTTAACCATCATATTTATGTAAAATAATCCAAATGTATCTTTGTCTAGGATGAATTGGAGTATCTTGGGCATATTGTTTCAGCCCAAGGGTTTTGGGTGGATCCTAAAAAAAAAGTTTATATAAACAATTGATCACATCCTCAGACATTCAAGAGTCTCCATGGTTTTTTGGGGTTCATTGGATACTATCACAAGTATGTTAAGGATTATGAGAATATTTTAACTCTCTTGGTATCTATGTTGAAAAAGGATAATTTTACTTGGACATAAGCTACTGAGTGTGCATTTGAAGCATTAAAATAAGCTATGTGTACTACACCTATTCTAGCTATGAATTTTTTTTCTAAGCCCTTCACTATCGAGAGTGATGCTTTCAATAATGACCTAGGTGTTGTTCTCTTCCAAGAAGGATTCCCCATTTCATTCACTAGAAAAGATCTTTCTAGCAAGAATTTATTTCTCTCTACTTATGAAAAGGAAATGATGGCCATTTTACATGCAATACAAAAGTGGCAACCATACCTATTGGGTAATCATTTTTTCATTAGAACTAATCACCAAAGTCTAAAATATTTCTTAGAACAATGAGTCTCTACATTATCACAATATAAATGGGTCAATAAACTCATGGGTTATGACTATGAGATAACTTACAAGAAGGGTAAAGATTATATTGTGGCTAATGCTTTGTCTTACACATTTATAGATCAAGCTTCCCTTTCATCTATTTATATTCTTATTCCACATTGGTTAGAAATTGTACAACAATGGTCTATCAATGAATCCTCATTATCTCAAATCATTTAATATTTCACCACTAACCCCCTGATTGTACCATATTATTCTTGAGATGGTGCTTTTCTATGATATAATGGTCATCAAGTGCTTCCCAAAAATATAGATCTATAGAGGGCTATATTTTATGAACTCCATGCTTTTCCCTCTATAGGGCACTTAGGGTTTTTAAAAACTTATGAGTAGGCATGATGCAACTTCTTTTGGAATGGAATGAAAAAGGCAATTTAATAGATGGTGGCTGAATGTGATACCTACCAACATAAAAAGGGTGAAACAACACTCATCCCTAGGTTACTTAAACCCTTACTTATCCCTATACATATCTGGATAGATTATTCTATGGATTTCATTAAGGGGATCCTTAAATCTATAGGAAAAATAGTGATTTGAGTTGTGGTTGATCACCTCTCCAAATATATTTATTTTTGTGCCCTCAGCCGCCCCTATACTACCTCCACAATTGCACAATTTTTTTTAAACTAGAATTTTCATCTTTATGACATTCCTTCATCCATTGTCTTAGATCATGATGTAACTTTCACTAGCCATTTTTGGATAGAACTATTTTAATGGACTGATACTCAGTTGAAGATGAGTTTTGGGTATCATTCCCAAATGGATGGCTAGACTAAAATTATTAACAAATGCATGGAAACTTTCCTCCGTTGCATCACCTCAAAACAAAAACATTAGTGGGAAAAGTGGTTCCCTCTCACCAAATATTGGTACAATAACTCCTATTATACCTCAACAAAAATGACTCCATATGAAGTAGTCTATGGTCTAGTGCCACTAGTGATCCTTCCATACATCCCCAATAATTCATTAGTTCAAGAAGTTAACATAATCCTCTAAACCCATGATCATATCCTCATTACCCTATAGGAAATTCTTTATATGGCACAAAATTAAATGAAATAAGAAGCTAATCAACACCATTTTAAGTGCACTTTTCAAGTAGGTGATATGGTTTTTCTTCACCTATATCCCTATAAGCAATCCTCCCTAAAAATCAAAGGGAATAATAAGGTAGCATCTAAGTTATATGGCCCCTTTAAGGTTATTCAGAAGATTGGGTCATTTGCTTATAATTTGGAGCTCCCACCTTCTTCTTGAGTTCACCTCATATTTCATGTCTCTTATTTGAAGAAAGTTCTTGGCATAACCACCAGAGTGTAGACTATTTTACTTGAACATGATAATGAAGGATCCATTCTTCTTGAGCTAGAGGCAATCTTGGATAGGTGCACATGCCAACTTCACTCCCATTCCATCACCAAGGTTTTAATTTAGTGGTATAAAATGCAACCAAAGGATGTAACATAAGAACCACTATTTTAGATTCAACACTAATTCCCACATCTGAAGCATTAAGGACAATGATTTTTCCAAGAGGGAGGGGATGTTATGAGCCTGTGATATCTTTTCTCTTTACTTATTTATTTTAATAGTTTTTATGGATGCATATGCTATGTAAGTCATCTTGTGAGCATTTTTTTATATTCCACATTCATGGTAAGTATTAGTTACTTAGATTATAATTCATATATATGTAAGTGTTGAATCCATTTTAGGTATCCATAAATTATTTACATTGAGCTTGCTCAAAGGAGGTTTCCCCCTCAAAGTAGTATGTGATAAATATAATATATTCAATACTTTTATTCATTTTGTAATTTTTTTATTTCATGCATTTTTATTTAATTATTATAAGAGGATCCTCTCAGTGTGATGTTTATCAACTAGTTCAAAGATGCATTAGATGGCTTGGTTATGCGGGATGTGGTTTGGAGGCCATATGTCAAATTTCCTAGGTGGGATCACTAAACTTGACATACATTATCATTATAGAGCTGGAGATGGATCTACAAGAGGAGAGAGGTTGAGACTGAGCTCATCCCATTTGATAGAGTTCATAGTTAGCTCAGCCTAGTGTGGGGCATTTTAGGTCCATTTCTGAGGTATAAGAGGGAGGATGTTAAGTTTTTACTTCCTACAACATAAATAAAGGAGGTGGTCCTAGATCATGAGGAGCTACCCATTAGAGCAAGGGTTGATGATGCTAGTTTTGTTAATGGATATGTAACATGGTACTAAGCCCTTTATGCGGTATCTAATTTTAGATGGGATGATTAGGGTCAATAGTCCATGGATGTGGATCTAGTTGGTGGGGGTCCATAGGTATAGGTATAAGGTGGTGGCCATAATGGATAGGCAAGAGAAGCATTAGTAATTGGGAAGGTATATATTGTAGAATTTTAGGGTTAGGTGGCCACATTGTAGGGCTAGATTATGACATTGTAGGGTTAGGTTGCCACTATGACAAGTGAGAGGGATCAGGATAGGACCTCACTAGGCTTGGTGACCCAAGAGAGGGACACCTTGAGATATAGAAGAGGAGTAGTGGAAGCACCAATAGTACCACTAAGTACCATCCCTATGGCATTATAATTGTCTATAATGGAGGAATTGAGGTATTATGAAGCCATAGTTATAACACAGCATCTTGATCAACCCTAATTGGGTGAGTACAGAGCTAGCTTAGTAGGTGAAATAACTATGGTGACTCTAAGTTAGTGGGTCACTTTGATGGGTGAATAAGTAGACATACCAAGAGGATTGGAACTATATGGTAGTGGTAGTACAGGAGGGGCTAGTGGTATTATTTCTCCAAGGGCATGATATGATATGATATGACATTATGTATATATATATATATATATATATATATATATATATAGATGTACATGATTTTGATACCAATGTGTGTGTTGATTCAATGAGATGTACATGTTTTGAGAGAAATATATATACATTATAACATGTAGTATTCATTTTTATGACATGATGTATATGATGTTTATGATACTCATGATGTTATATAGATGTGATTTATGGTTTATGGTTTAAATGTTTTGATGTTTTATGCTTTATGAGATGTGGACTCATTAGCTTAAGCATGTGATGATTATAGATGATGTTTTGTTTTGTTTATGGATATGATGTTTATTATTATGAATGGTTTGATTATGGTTATTTATGTGGTTTATGATATGATGTTATATGATGTGATTTATGAGTAGGGATAGGATTATACTCATGGTTATAGATATATGATGTCCTTTATTTCATTGATTATGGATGCGATGTTATAAATATGGTTATGGTGTCATGATGAAAGTATATAAAGTAAGATAGATATGAAATTAGATGTGGGAAAAGAGATAATAATAATGAGACATATATCTACATTAACCAATGATGAGAGGATAAAGAGAAAACATGATGTTTTTCATTGGGAAGGATAAAAAAATCAAAGTATACATTAGCTTAGGGAACATAAACCTTTCAAATGCTTTGCATTATCATGTTTCGGTTGATAAAAATGTGTCTTTATCACATTGTGTCAAGTAATATCATAATCCCTTGATTTGTAGATCGTATAAAGGGGAGATGGGTGGTAGTTGAAGGGTAAATAGGTGATAGGTAAGGTAACATTATGTGGGTTAGTTTGCCTCTTCTAGAGCTGACCTAACAACCATATTAGACAAGTCTATGTCCTTATCCAAGGTTTAAATTGATCTATGTGGGAATTCTATTAATGATATAGATGAAATCTGATTGCAACTTTCTTGGGATAACTTATTCTGATTTTGATATAGGGTCTTTTTTTATATCTATTGTTTTGACAAGTTTGTGAAGCTAATCAATATGAGAAGCTTCAAATGATTACTTTTGACAAATTTGACTTAACCATCCTTTAAGGGAGTGGTTTAATTTTGGGTTTGTTTATTTGGTAGCTATCATTCAATGGAACAGTCTATATTTTAAAGTAATTTTTAGATTTTGGGTAGCCATCCTTCAAGGGATCAATCTGCATGATAGAAACATGTGACCCAAGTGATATTTTGGTATCCCAAATTGTTTTGATGTTAGGTTTAAACATGTAAAAGTCTAAATAGGCTTAGAGGTTTACCTTTATGAGGTTAAAACTTTACCACAAAATAATAATGATAGGTGAAAGGGGTGGTTTTGAGAGACAATGACCATGGGATTTTGTACGATTAGGGATGAAAAGTATCTATGAGAACCATGATATGGGTAGAGTTATGGTACCCATATTTAGGATTTTTCTATGACTATGATGGTTTATCACATGTTTTTATGTTGTAATTGGTTTTTCTCAAAGGGATAGGGATAGGTAAGTGAAGGTGAAAATATTATAAATAAAGGGACAAGATTAAGTTAGATAAAAGGTGAGTTTTATCCTTGTTTAACAAAAGAAAGGATGCAGATTTGAATCATTGAGAGGATTATGTTCTATTTTGACTTTGAGAGAGGATAAATGATAAGTTCCTAATCCATACTTATGGGTTATAATTTAAGGTCTAAGCCAATTTAAATTGAACTTGCCTTGATTTCTTTTCTTTATATTAGTCACATGTTGATTTTACTTCAAGATGAAGTCTCTAATATTAAATTCTCATTCTTTTAGGTGTTTTTTATAGGCATGTTTGATTTTATATTGGTATACATAAAGATGTTTAACCACTTCTAGGTGATGTTCATCAAGTAGATCAAGTCATGGTAGACATTCTTGATGATAGTTATTCTCATAAATGATGTTGTATAAGGATATATGAAGAGAAGGAATCTAGACTTTGAGAGGCAAGACTACCTCTACCCTAAAGACTAGAGAGAAAGGGGTAGAACCCTTAGAGGTTTGAATTCTAGTATAGTAGGCCAATAAAGCAAAAGGGATGTACAAGTACCAATCATGATCTAAAACACTGACTACTTTGGTTAACATTTTGTTGAGGGTTTTGTTAAAGGCTTTTGCATATCCATTTACTTGTGGATGATAAGGTGAGGAAAATATTAACTTTATTCCAATACATCATAAAGACCTTAGACTTGCTTATTTTTGAAAGATTTACCATTATCAATGATGATCTTATGGAGAAAATTGAAATGATGAATAATATGATGATTGATGAAGTTAACTATCTTATCTATTTTTGTTGAGATGAGGGGAATAACCTCTACCCATTTGTTGAAATACTCAATGGTACTGATGATGGATTAGTACCACTATGAATAATGGAGATTGGTTTACCTAATGAGATATAGTCACCATTATGAAAAGGGATAAAAGTATTTGGATACTTGAAGGCCATGGGTTGGTACATGATGTAAATTGGCATGTCATTGACATTTAACACACTTCTTCACATAATCACAATAGTCCTGGTTGAGGGTGGGCCAATAGTAGTCAAGGCAAAGGATATGTTTAGTAATAGCTATGTGACTAAAGTGTTATCCATAGATTTCATCATGCATTTCCTTTATAGCATGAGAAGCCTTATGATCATGTAGAAAATAGAAAAGGAGGCCATCAAAACCATATTTGTGAAGGACTACCCCTAATATGGCATAATAAGAGGTACTTTAAACAAATGTTTTTTTGGCATTCCTAGAGAGGCTGGGAGGAATGATGTCGAGGTTGAGGTAGTTGAAGGTTTTCTTATACCACATATATAATGGAGATTACTCTACACTAAAAATGGTAGGAAGGTTGGAATGGATATAAGAGAGTGTGATAAAATTATGGATGGTGATAAAGAGATTAGAATCTACAAGCACATATGGGATCTAGCAATCAAGGGAAGCCATTTTATGTGTGAACTTGTTGGTAGATCATGGAACAAATTGGGTAAGGTAATGATCAAATTATGTTAAGAGTACATCTACTAGATATTTTTAATTTTACAATACATCATTCTTACATTGGTAGGATCCATTGACCTAGTTGACCAAAGGTTAAGAATCACTAAAGATATTGATTGTCTTAACTCCCAAAGCTAGAGTGGTTTAGAGACTTATCACTAAGGCTTCATATTCAGCCACATTGTTGGTGTACTCAAAATAAAGTTTGAAGGAAAGGGAAAGAGGTTCACCATTAAGGGGGATGAGAATAACTATAGAAACCTCACCACACTTTCATTTATATCCATCAAAGAACATGATATTTTTGTAGGTGTGGTCCTCTTGAGAAAGAGTCACAATGGACTCATCTAGAAATATAAGAAGTGATTGGTTGTCTGGTAGATGATATTTGGCCAATTTATCAACAATTTCTTTCCCTTTAATCAAATTCTATTAGAGGACCTCAATGTCAAACTCATCTAGGAGCATGAGCCAGTTAGCCATACATTAGTTTTGGTATGGTTTGCATGTATTTGAGTGGGTCAGTGTTAGTGATGAAAAAAATTTATGATTGAGGAGGTAATGACAAATTTTTTAACCCATAAAGACTAAGGTGAGGCAAAGTTTCTTGGAATTGGTGTACCAAGTCTCATACTCTATAAATTTTTGACTTATGTAGTAGACAACTTGCTCTTTGTTTTTTTCATCATAGTGAGTGATCATTGCCCCTAAGGAATGGTCAATGGTAGAGATATAAAGGTATAAGGGTTGGTCCTCTTTATGTGGGATGATAATAAGTGGATAAAAGAGGTACTCTTTAAGTGAATCAGAGGCTTTTTATTAGTCCTTAGTCGACTTAAAACATGTATCTTTCTTGAGAAGATGGTGAAAGGGTCTACATCTATCTAATAACTGAGAGATGAAGTGATGGATGGATGGATTAGAGCTTCCCCTAAAATATATGGAGTTTCTTAAGGTGGGTTAGAGTTAGAATCTCCAAAATTACTATGACTTTGGCAAGGTTTACCTTAATTCCTCAAAGAGAGATGATAAAGCCAAGGATTTTTCTAAATAAGACCCCAAAAACATATTTATTGGGGTTGAGTCAGACATGGAAATGGATTAGGAAATAAAAGATAATTTTGATAATGTCTAGATGATCCTTGTGATATTTGTATTTCCCAAAGAGATCATCTACATAGTCCTCTACAATTTTGTGGATGAGATCATAGAAGATGTAGGTCATCCAATGTTGGTAGGTTGTTTTATCATTATTTAGACTAAATGACATAACCCTATGTAAAATGTTCCCTAAGGGGTGATGAAGGAATTTATATATTGATCATTAGGGGAAATCAAGATATGATTATATCCCAAGAAACTATCCATGAGAGATAACATCTCGTGGCTAGCTATAAGATCAAAAAGTTGGTCGATGTTAGGAAAATGGAAGTCATCCTTTGGATAAGAAATCTTGAGGTCATTAATGTCAATATAGAGGCAAAGTACCCATGTGGGTTTGGTGATGGAAATGATATTGGAAACCCATTATGGATAGTCAATAGGTTGGATGATGTTGATAGACAAGAGACACCAAAGTTCTTTTACTAAAAGGGGGATGTGAGGGTGCATCCTACAAAGCTTATGTCGATCAGGCTTAGTGTCAAGATGAGTGATGATGTTGTGAAGGGATATGGAAGAGTATATTTTTGGCATATCCTAATAAGACCAAGTAAATTGTTATCTTATTTCTTTGAGGAATATAAGGATTAACCAATCTCGATAATGTGAGGGTCATCTTGAGTAACCAAGTTGACATCAATAATGGATTTGTTCAACATGGTTTAGTTTTTAGGAGGAAGGTATTTGTGCATAGAAGAATCCCATATACCAAGGTAGGTGAGAATAGACTCATCATCTTGATTTTGGAAGGTGTTAATGGTAGGAGAATCATTTTCTACCATTTTGGGATGAATCAAGGGAGAGGTTTAAGTTTGGATATCCTTTTGATAGGTTAAGGGGCCTAAAATAATAGTATTGACTAAAAAATTTTAAGAGGGATGATTTTGAAATCCTCATACTTTGAAGGAGATTTGGATGGTGAGAATGGGATGCTTTCCTCAATGGTGGTGATGGGTTTTAGTGAATCGATGGGTTCTTCTAGTGGTATGAACCTAGATCCAAATAACTCATGAGGTTTTTGGGTTTTGATGGAAGGTAACTCATAAGGTCCATGTTCATAATGGTTGAGGTAAATTCCCTTATAGGCACACCTATGAAGGTATAAATTGGTAAATGTTAGTTTGTCGAGATAGGATAAGTTAGAGGTAAATGCTTGGGTGAAAGAGGTAGTGGTGGAAGCAATAAGTGGATAATTAAGTCCCTATAGATTAACTTGGTTTGATGGTTGGGTGGCCTAAAAGGAATGTTGGTTTCAATATTAGGGTCATAACTAATACCATGGTCAAATTTCTCATAATCTTGAGGGGTAAGAAAAGCATCTAAGGCTAAAAGATGATACTCCCCCAGTGAGAGACATTAGAATGTGGGTTTCAAGGGGTCCTTTATAGGGAGACATTAGAATGACCTAACCCTTATGTTTGAATATGACACATTGATGCAAGGTGGATGTGACATAAATCATGGTGTATATCAAAGGGCATCCAAGTAATACATTGTATTGGAACTTGCCTTCTATAATAATGTAAAGGATAATTATCCCCAAGGTTATGGCCATAGTATCATTAAAAGAGCAGAAGACTAATGTAGTATTCGACATGATATTATTAGGTAGTCAGAGTTAGTCATAAGCATGAGAGGACTTAATATTAATACTAGATCCTCTACCATTCACCACACATTTTATGTGGGTTTTGTTAATGTATGTAGTAATGAAGAGGGGAGGATTGGGATATTTAGAATGAATAAAGGGTATCTACAAATCTTGGAAGGTGACAAAGGTATAAATTTGAAGGGATCTAACAAAAGATGCAAGAGGTTGAGAGTCTTCTAGTTGAAAATATATTGATTATAGGGCATCTATCAATGTTTGGTGGTGATGGGGTGAGGTTTTGACTAGTTCATAAAGGATCATCTTCATTGGCGTCTGGTGAAGTTGTTTCAGAACCACTCACTGGATAGATTCAAAAGTGTTAGAGGGAGAGGCACCCAAAATGGATATTTTGGGTTTTGGTGAAGGTGAAGGTAAAGGTGAGGGTTTTTGGGTTTGGTTGGAAGTTTTAGGGGTGAAATGATATGTCCATGGAATGAAAACTTTGGCCTTTTTCTTATCCTTTTATTGGGCCCAGGATTGGGTAACCATATGGATAGTGTTGATTAGGGGAGGTGTTAGGGTAGATGGCTTCTTTGATTCCTCCTCATTTTTAAATGAGAGTGGAGGAGTAGGTAAGCATTAAATGGGTTAATTTTGTGGTTGGGTTAGTAATGGGCTCAAGGGAGGTTAATCTTATAATATATCATCCTCATCCCATAAGTTATGGACAAGTTCTTTGAGAGCTTTGTAGTTTTCTATGTCATGTCTAAGTGTTCTATGGTATGAGAAAATTAAAATATCATTGAACCAAGATGGTTTAGGAATTTAAGGGTCAAAGGGTTTGATAAGTGGTAGGATTAAGGAATATTTTTTCAACAACCTTTTTAAAATGGTTGAATAATATTTGAGTAAAGTTTTTGAGGGTGTTGGGTTTTTGTTTTATTTTAAGGAGTGGGAACCTTCTTATAAGTAGGCTTCACTGTAGAAGTTATAGGTGGTGGAATGGTTTTAGTAGGTGTTTTGGTTGGGATTTCTTGGTTTTGGTTGGTTTTTTGGTGGAAGGATTAGAGGCGGATGATTTAGACGATGAAGGGTTGGATATAGGTAGGAAGGTAAAGGTAGATAGGTTAGTAAAATATGACAGGGAGTTTGATTATTTGGTGGGGGTAGGTAAGGTATAATGAAAGTAAAAGGTTTAGTTTGGGTAGTTATGGGAGTGTTCACCTTCTTTGTATAAGGATGAGCTCTTAGGATTGTTGAAGGATGTGATCCTAAGATAGAAGGTAACTAGGAAGGAGGTGGTATGTTTCTAGTTTGAGGAGGGGGTTTGGGTGGCTCCACCTTCTTAATTGGTTTGGTTGGGGTTTTCTTTGGTGGACTATATTTAATTCCAACTTCAATTATGGGTGATTAAGGCTATGTGTAGGAACTATTCCTAGATTCTTGATGGGTTTGGTTAGAAAGGTGTAAGCTGATTTGACAATTTTGGATGGAGGTGGTTTGGATGGTTCCCCTATGGTTTTGGAGGAAGAAGTGTTTGATAAAGGTATTGAGGTGATGATAGTTTATATGATGGATGAAATTAAGGTTTAAGGTTCATGTTTTTTTATAGGGGATCCCAAGATGATGGAAAAAGGTGGATCTATCCAGATTAGGTTGGGAGGAGAATTCTAGGCTTTGGACTAGTCTAGAAAAAGGCTTATAAATGGGTTTCATTCCTTGGTCATTGGTTTCAAAGATTAAGCCCATAGGTTGAGGTGATGGAATGGTTTATTCACCTTTGTTCTTTATAAAAGGATCTAAGATTTGGGAGGATGTTTCCTCCATGGAAAGAGTAGACAAGGTGATCTCTTCTTTTTGGATGGTTTCTAAAGAGAGGGTGGGTGGTTCTATGATAGGGGAGGAAGATGTGATGGCCTCTAATGAAGGAATGAAGGTGGTTTCTTCCTTTTTTTGGGTGTCTAAAGGAATGGTTGGTAATTACAACACTTTAATAAGTGGAGTGGGGAAAGAGGTAGTTGAATCAATGGTTGCCTCCTTTGGTATTTCTATCAAAGGAGATGTGGATAAGTCCATGGTCTCATCAAGTAAAGAAATAGGGATGGTTAATCTTCTATTTGGGTGTCTAAAGTAATAGAGGATGAGCTCACCACTTTAATGAGTGGAGTGTAGGAGGATGTAGTTGAGGTAATGGTCTCCTTAATGATAGGTTCATTGATAATAACATTAACTATATAGAACTCATGAGCATGAGATGATTCTGATTTATTTTCATCATAGTTGGTATAAGGGTCATGATTAGGGAAAGGTTTATTAAAGACATCAAGAAAATAATTCAAGGGTGTATTGGGATTATCAAATACAAGTTATCCCTTAGCAATCATTTTTTGGATAATAGTTTTGAAGGTGTTACACCTACTAGCATCATGTCCAATGACACAGTGAGAAGCAAATAAATCATTCTCATTGTACCAACCAAGTGTAGGGTGAGAAGCATTAAATTTTTTGGGAGGTTTTATGGGAAGAAGTTATATGATGTTGGATTTACATAATTTATCTGAAATTAAAGCATAAGATTCCCCTATTAGAGTGTATTATTTTGGGGCAACTTAGTTCTGATTTTGGTTTTGTTGGTTGGAAGAGTTAGAGGAGTTGGTTTGGTGGGGTTGGTTGATAGTTAGTGATGGAGTGGTTTTAAGGAAAAATAAGTTTAAAAATTCCTTTGGTTTGGTGTTGGGATGGTTTGTTGATTGGTATTTTTATATGAGGAAGGATCATTGGATTTGAAACTAGAATTTTTATTCCTTAGTTTCAACTTTCCCTCATCAATGGCTCTGATTTCTAATTTATGTGCCATGGTGAAAGCATCATCAAAGGTTATAAAATTTTGAACATGTAGAGTAGGAGAAATGTGTTTGGTACAACCTTAAGAGAAAATTTTAATGAACTCAGGTTGGGGTAAAGAGAAAAGAGCTTGTTGATAAGACCTCTCCATCTAGCTATGAAATCAACAATTGATTCATCATAAAATTGCCTAATGAAGTAGAGGTCAGTGATAGAGACCTTTTTAGATATATTGACTAAGAAATGATCTAAAAAATATTTGGGCAAGTTGGGAAAAGGAAAAAATTGAGTGCTTGGTGAGAGTACTATACCAATCTAAGGTTGGTCTAGATAAAGACATGGGGAAGGTACGAAGGAGAAGAAAATCATCATATGAAATCAAAAAGAAAGAATGACAAAATGATATTAAGTGTTTTTGGGGGTCCTCCTTAATTTAGAACTTGGAAAACTTATGTAGTTCTCATTAAAGAGGATAATTTTGAATAGGAATGGATGGGTAAATAAGTTTATTATAGATTTGATCATAAGAGAAGAGGTTATGAGACCTAAAAATAGATGACTCTAGCTTGGTGATTTTTTCCATTAACATTTTGACCAAATCTATTTGAGGTTGTGAATCTCCATAATTGGGTGCTAAATTTTGTTGAGGTTATGTGGCAGAAATATATATAGATAAGTGATGGAAGGTTGAGATGATGTCACATATTGGTATGTGGTCATTAAAGGTTATGATGATCCCACATAAGGGTTAATGGGCACAAAAGGTTGGGTAGAAGGTGCTATGTATCTTTTTGGATTAGGAACATATTGATAAGATGTCATGGGTATTTGTTGATGGATTTAAATGAATTGGTTTGGAGGTATGAATGGGTTGGTTGATGGTTTGGGTTGAGTGGTAACTCTAGTACTGATAGGTGAAAGGGAAAGAGGTATGGAAAGCACCAAATTTTGAAGTGGGGTAAAAATTGGTGGTTTGGTAGTGATAAGGGGAATGGTGAAAATAGGGGTAGAATATGCCCCCATGGTGGATGAATTATGGGTAACAAGAGGTGAGGTCACCCTTATGTTGGAGGTGTCGGTTGGTATAGGGGGTGTTTAGATATTGGTTAGGATGTTTGATTGAGTTTGGGTGGAGGTAGAAGATTGGGATGTTTTGTTTATTTTTATTTTTTGATTGATTATGTGGTTTGGTAGAGTGTGTGATAACAAGAGAGAAACTATGATTGATTTCTTTGCTTTTATGTTGATTATATGAACTAAAAATAAGCAAGCAATCAATGTATGTAAGGTTTATTTTAAGCCCAAAATAAAACTTTGCAATTTCATTATATGAGAATAGAATAAAGTAATAAAATGGTACCTAGATGATTCTAGGGTCCCATCAGGCATGCCAAAATCTTTCTCTTAATTTTTTCTCATTTCTTAATTAAGGAAGAAGGTAAGAAACTAGTAATAAGGGTGTGGTAGAAGAACCTAGTTATTGTGTGTGCATGATCCAAATGAGTGTGAAGAGATCCTCTTTGTCTTGGGAAGAATGAACTATAGATAAGGAATCACTAACAAAAGGGGTTGTTATAAAGATAGTAAGGTGGATTGTCTAGCGTGAGCTTATTAGGAGGCTATCAATCCACTCTTTGATAAAAATTAAGTTAAAAGAGATAAATATGAAATACTTGCATCAAATAATAAAATGAAATTAAATTAAATATAAGAAGTAATAGATTATTAATAAATGAAATAAACTAAATATAATAATATTGGATCAATACTAGTTTTAAAATAGATTAGGTCAGGTTTCTAAAATCAAGCAAAGGTCTAAGAATAGGCACATACATAAAAAGTTGGGTTTGGTTAGGGTTAAAGGGTTAGAAATAACTTAATTTTATTCCTTACCATAGTGACTATCAGTGGTCAAGGTGACCTTTGGTGGGTGGGATAACCATTGGTAGCTGGGTAACTATAGACAATTGTAGGTAACCATTGATGGTTATGCTGACCGTGAGTGGTTACCTATGGATTCTGAAGTTACTTGCAGAATGGGTTAATAATAAAGTTGGGGTTCATTAAGGATTTGAGAGTTATAAATTAAGTTGTAGAAAGGTTTGATTATGTCAAGGAGGTTAGAAATAAAAATAACAAAACTTGAAATACAAAGTGTACCTACTACTTGCTAAATTATTGATAGTTGATTGTTGGAGAAATTTTGGCATAGTAACAGTACTTTGCTTCAAGAGAAATTTTGGTAGAGGTTATGATCTCTATTTGAGTTTCTAAATTTTTGGAAAGAAGACTATCTATAAATATTGAATAATTATTTTATAGACAACTCTTATGATGGTCCTTTCTCACCTCCTACTCCCCTCCTTTTATATTCAAAGAGAGATGGAGGATAGAAGGTTCCCTAAGAGGTTAGCTTGCTGATTTTGCTGATTTAATTTTTTTTAACAATGTGTAAGGTGGAAATATTAAATTTTTATATACTAGATTATACACAACTAGTATTTGTCTTAGAATAAGGAAGACCTAACCATCGATGATCAACCTAACTATCGGTGTTCATGTTGACCATCGGTGGTCAAGTATCTCGAGGTAAAGGAGCCAAGGTGAGTTAAAAGGGTTGGGTGAAGGGTTAGTTATTAACCTAGTGAGTTAATTAGCTTAGTAGCTAACTAGACCCAAGGTTCATTTGGCTGGTTAGTGGGTTTAAAGGGTTAGGTGGTTCATAGGGGGTCCTAAATTATTTCAACATCTAAAACCATTGTGTGTGGTTTTCTAGTGTAGACAATATCACTAAACCCCAAAAAGAGCATATCCAAAATTATTGAAGGCAAGTTGTTGGCCCATATTTTCACTAAAGATGGGATCACCACTTACCCTAAATAAATTCAAGGAATTTCTAAAATAATGTTCCCAAACAACAAAAAGGAGATTAAGTCCTTTTGGAAGATTAATTTATTAAGAAAATTTATATTGGAATTTGTAAAAATTATCAAAACTCTGAGTGCAATGCTTGAATAAGACACAAAATTAGAATGGACACCTAAATCTATAAAATATTTTAGATATATTAAAAATGCTATATCACATGCCCTAGTATTGATAAGCATAAATTTCACTAAGGAATATTTGTACTCATTTTATTTAGAACATACAATCACTGTTATACTAATAAAAAAGGAGGAGAGAAAACATCCTATCACTTTCATTAAAATGAAATTAAAAGATGCAGAGCTTAAATATTCCTTGATTGACAAATAGATCTTTTTCCTTTTAAAATTAGTAAAGAAGTTCGGATACTACATTCTTAGGAACAAGACCATTGTTATTGTACCAAAACTTAATGTCAAGATTACGTTAGAACATAATGATTTGGGGGAGCATAGGAGTAAATTCATAGAAAATTTTCAATAGTTTGACAATGAGATCAAACCTCTCAAGATCATCAGAGGACAAGGTATTGTTTAGTTGATGACTGAACCAGATCCATGTATCACCATCAAAAAAGTATGCCAAAAATAAGTTTTCCAATAATAATGGTATTCATATATCATTCAATTCATAATCACTGGGACATGTCCCCAAGAACTCAAAAGAGTGAAAAAGAGAGCCTTGAGGCTCAAAGCTACTCATTATATGATCAAGAAGGGAATTATTTAAAGGAATAACTACAAAGGCATCTAAAAATCTATTTGAGAAGTGTATCATGTGATGAATCCTAGGAGATTATAGAGAACCTACATCAAAATATTGGTAGTGGACATCCTTCTAGAAATACTATAGCCCATATAATCCTTAGAGTGGGTTATTATTGATCAAAAATATTCAAGGATGCTCACTCCCACATAAGGATGTGCCATGAATTATAGGTTTGGTAAAAAAGAGAGGTGCATTCAGTAATGCCACTATAGTTCATGATATAGATCAGGTCCTTTTCCCACTAGGGATTAGATTTCATTGGTGATATTAACCTAAAATATTCATATAGGTACGAATTTATGCTCACCACTATAGATTATTACAGTGAATGGACTAAATCAATATCCACCAAGAATTCAAGAGCACAATATGAGATCAATTTCCTTGGGGATCATATCACAACTAGGCTTGGTACCCCTATTTCATTGGTTTGTGATAGTGGGACAACATTCCAACCAACTTAATTTTTAGAGTGAGCCCATGACAATCAAATCACCATTAGATCCTCCTCCAATCACTACCTACAATGGAATAGATTAGCTTAATTAATAAACAAGAACTTCATTGATGCTATCAAGAAATAAACTATGAAAAAAATTAGATAGTGGCATATATTACTAAAATATGCTCCATGGGAAGATCAAACTCAATACAAGCAAGATCTTAAAGCCTCACTATATTTTATAGTCTATGTGAGGAAACTAGTATTCCTAATCATGCTTAATTTACCAACATATCAATTCATGTAGGAATACATGAAACCCAATAAGAGGATATAATCTAGATTTCTATATGTCAGAAATGGAAGACTCCATAACTCCTTAAAATTTTCAATAAGCATAGAGATATATTCAAAATATGGTTTGATAAATGATCAAAGCTTAAAGTATTTAGGATTTTTGACCAGGTACTCCTTTGGGACAAATCCAATAAAAATAAAGGCATCATGACTTGTTCACCCCACTAGGGATAGGACCTTATAAGATATTTGAGATCTTAGGTGATAATGCTTTTTGTTTGAAGGACCTCAAAGATAATGAATTGACATATTCGATAAATGAATAATTTTTGAAGCATTACTTCATGGATTCTCCATGAAAAAATGTTTTGGAGTAACAATAGGTGTCATAGTAGAGGTAAGGGTAGGTTAGATTTAATTTATTAATTAATTCTTTATTTTCTATCATTTTTAAAATTAGAATAACTCTTTATTTTTAGATTATTCATTATTTCTTTCTACATATTGCTTTGGTTAGTCTATTATCTAATTTGTTTTAGTTATTTTCACACTTTATATAATAGTTTTCCTTTTGATTTCATGTAAATATGACTAATTACTCCTAGTATAACCAAATAATATCCTATTGAAATGGTGTCCCAAATCAATGTTTTGGATTCAACTTGAATCAGTGGGAATTACACCTTGAGCATCAAAATTCTTAGTCTAGATAAGTAATGAGAGAGTTAACCATGAAAATGTTATAAATTTAATTATTCTAATAGGTATATAAAATTTAATCCCATATCTCCATGTAAATTTAGAAAGATTTTCTTATCTCCTTGGATTAAATGCACATCAAATGCTAATACTTATTTGAGGTAATAAATATTAATATAAGTGAAGTTGATAGGGACATTTTGATGAAATAAATATTGGAAACACTAGCTCATTGTGGTCACCTTATTTTTTCCTTTCAAAAAACAAAAAGGGGGGGGGGGGGGGGGGGGGGGGGGGCAATAATCCATAAGTCTAAAAGAAAATAAAAATGGATTAAAAGCCTATATGATGAAATAAGATTAATGTATCATGAATCATGAAAAATAATATGAAGGAAGGGTGATCAAAGGCATCTCTATCAGGAATATAGATGCTTGACTATCAATAGAGCAATGCTTGAGCTCTCCAAATTTTTATTGACTTAATACTTAATCAAAATGAAACTTACAGTTCATCCCATGTCTTTGCTAAAATAATTTGACAAGGAGTAAATAATATCACTTTGGCACACACTAATCAAAGGTATGGGTAGAGTAAGTATGTTTTATGAAGTTACCAAGAGTCCCATTCATATTTTTGATCTAATCATTTCTTTTATATCATGGTTCATGGTTGACATTGGGATTGTGAAACCCTGGATTCTGGGTTCTTGAAAAATCAATAGTATTCAACCCTATGAGTCACCATTTGTTATATTAAACACAACCCATCTCGCTTTATTGATGGAAAAGTGGGGATCCATTTATTTTTTATAAGACTTGTTCATTGTAGGGATTTATATGCATGTTTAGCCTATCTTATTATCTATGGAAAATTTTGAGTTTTTTGGCATTAAATAACCTTTATTGAATTTGTTTTCCTCTTACAACCCATTTTTCTTTAGAATGACTTATTTAAACTAATATATTAATGAAATTTTTTGGAAGTTTATTATGTGTGATAGGTCTTTATAATTATTAGTATTCATATTTACTTATCTATAATTATCAACATTTTGGTCTTCGATAATTTTTGTTCGATAACTTTCTCTTTGGCATTTTGGTATTTGGGAGATTTATGTTCAAAAACATTAGACATAATATTTTATTTGTGATTTTCTATTTCGTAACTTTATTTTCATTAAATTATTCTTTATATCATATTATTTGGCTACTTTCATTCATTATTTTTCATTCAAAAACTTTCATTTGGGAACTTTTGTCTAGGATTTTGGTAACTGTCAGCTTTCTCTTTGGAAAGTTTTCATTTGGAAAATTTTGTTCAAAATTTTCATCTTCAGAAATTTTCTCTAAAAAATCTTCCCAAATGATAATTTATCCTTTGGGAAAAGTGTTCAAAATTTTGGATTTTGGTAAAAGTTTCATGAATCTCATTGAAGAAAATTTTGGTCTTTAGGGTCTTTCATTCTAAACTCTTGGCTCATAAAATCAAATGATTTATCCTGTATGCAAGTATTGACACTTGGATAAAATACACATTGATAGGTGTCAAAATAGAGCATCACCATGGCACCCCTATAAATTAGTAAGCATCCTACATGGCATGTCTACTAGGCCAAGGTGTTCAAGATCAACTTAAATGAACATGACAAGCTTGGAGACATTAGTGACTAATGGAACACAAAATAAACTTAAATTCTAAAAGTCTATAATAATTAACTGATAACCAAATTAACGTCCATTGATTGTTAATAAACTTAAGTGAATATTACACTCTAAGAATTCAAATCCTAGCTACTTTAAAACAAGATTTCACCTACATGGGAGAGTGCCAAACCACCATTATAATAAGCTCAAATTTTGTTATCACTAAGAAATAACAATGGCATCTTCATCCATAGTATATAGGGGAGCCCAAACACCATCCAAATTTTCTATCAATGATTCCATAGAGTATATGGATATAATTTTTGATGCCTTTGTATTCGATGGGACCTAAGATAACTACTTGACTCTGTGGGAAGCTATAGAAAACATCAATACATTCACCTATAATGAGTAAATCTCTCTAAAATAATGATAGGTATTATTTTACCTACTTCCATTCAAGAACTAAGTACTTCACTATTTTACTGTTAAACCTAAGGTCATGTCATGCATTGACCTATTAGGTAACTTGTTCTTCGAGGGAAGGATTATAATGGTGGTTTACTCCACTAAGTCAATAACAACACCATCATCACCTACATACCATGGCAAATTTTTTTAAAGGTATTTATGCTTTCCAATCCTATATTCCATATTTTATTTACATAGTGTAACCATTTAGAGAAAAACCAATAATATAGAAAAGATAGTGAGCAAATGGCTTCTCCTTGGAGAAACCTTTTCACTCAAAGACAAGAATCATATGCCTATCACCAAATTATGAATAGTAATGTGCATTGGTATTCCATTGTTAAACCACATTTATGGTTACTTAAGCATCCACTTCCTTCACTTAGAATGGTACCATTGCTCGACCTATTGACCAACTTAGAATGCACCTTTGCATTAGGAGAGATTATCACTACCCCATTTCATGAACTAACATTGCATAAAGATAAAAGGCCCTAAGGGGGAAATATTTATATGGTGTCCTACCTTTTTATTTTTTAATTGGTATCATATATAGAAATAATAGGTTTCTATGGGATTTAAATCCCAAATATATCCAAAACAAGATCTGTGATGTCTATCATTTGTTATATTTATGAATATAAAAGGAATATATTGATGATTATAGGATAATTATATCCCCAAGTTTTGAGGGTAGTTAATGAGAAACATATGCCCAAAATATCTAAATATATAGACAATTCACTCATGTCTTTGGGTGACTACTAGGTATATCTAGATTACATCATGATGATGGTCATTGGGCATAGGGTTGATCCTCTATGCCTCCAAAAATATGTCCCTAAAAAGATCAATGAGAAAGAAATGGATTATAAATTATCAAATGGGATAGATGAATATTTAACCAAATGTAAGAAGATCACATTTCTTGGCTCTCATTTCATGATTGGGAGGATGTGCTACACCTTCCATAAATTTTTTAGGGAAACTGTAAATGCTAAGAAAGCATATGGCTTGGTTACCTTACCCCATAGAGATTTGTATCCCCATGGTAGAGTATAATAACATGTTCATAATCTAGGAATTAACTATAATCATGAGCCCTATGACCATGATTTCATATTTATAAATGTAAAAGATTATGTCAAGGTCTTGAAAAGGGCTAGAATAGCTAGGGTAAGTGAATATTTACTCAAGGTAATTTAATCAAATCCTTCCATCACACTTGAGAAATAATAATACATAATCTAACCACTAATATGATGGAACTCTTCATATTTTTGGAATAATATACCTCTCCAACAATTGTAGGATCAAAGTCAAGACCCCTAAAATATACCCACCATGATGATGACTATAGAGAAAGAGCAAAGAAGTGGAAACTTTAGTTTCTATAACACAAATAGAAGAGGGAAATAATCAAGCTCAATCAGCCATAGTTTAATTAAGGAAAATAAAGTAGAAACATATGCAAGATATAGTTCATGTAGAAGAGAGATTTATTGGGAAATAAGAGGATCCTATCTATATAGACTCTTCTAACTCAGAAGACCTCACACTCACTGTGGTAACTTTGGAAACCATAATATATAATGTGGATATCCCTCTTTCCACCCAATAAGTGCCTAATCCTTAGATTGAGAAGGAAATTATATGTTATTATATAAAATACAAGGTAGGAAGTCCTCAATTGTAGTTCACAAAGGGACAAAATGAGTAGACACTACCCTCAACTGGAGATCATCTAGTGGATGAAGTAGATGAATAAGAACTACAAGAAAAAGTTTAGAGATTTAAATAACTTAAAATAAAGGTACCCATCAATAATGAGAAATCAGGTAAGGGTTTGCTAACTACTTCTCCCTTAGTCCACTCTCATATTATCACATTGACATTTGTTACTTATTTTCATGTTATGTCCCTACCTCCATCTCAACCTATCTCACATCCATTACTACAAATACTCCTTTAGTTTTCAAATATATTAATAATACTAGTATCCAACCCATCAACCAATTTCTAGCATCCTTTACTCAGTTGAGTTCATCTATTCCTTCCTTAAGATAAATTCAAATCACAATAATGGTATCCATTAAAAAAACTCTAAGAAAGAAGTATATCTACATTGACCACCCAATGAAATATTTAGGGGATGTACACTAGTCAAAAATAATGTGGCCTTTCATGCCAAATCTAGCTCTTGAGACTAAGCCTTTAAAGGATACCTAGATAGAGGCACAACCATTATACCTATCATAGTTGACACTTCAAGACTACGACAAGGAACTAACAGAATCAAATTTTAAGAGGCCAAAACTAAGGATAAATAAGCTACCCACTATGAGTTCATTATTTCATAAGTCTAATATCTATGTGAAAATGGTGAGGAAAAGAAAGGTAGATGAAAAAACTGGGTGAAGATTGATTTTACAAGAAAGAGAAGAAGTTTATTCTCTTTCCAAGAGATAAGGCATAAGTATGGGTTAGTTCCATTTCATTGAGGACTTTAAGTCCTATATGGATACCTATACTGGAGCCTTGATAGAAACCCATGAGGGTACCAAACAAGTGAGGAAAGAGTTGGATAAAGAATTAGAGAATGTTAGAGAACAATAATAGGTTATTCATGTTCCCTCTAATATTGAGTAGGATGTCTAAAATGCAAACTTAAGGATGTAGGAAATCCTAGACACGATTAGCTCCTTGAGGACACAATTAACCCATCAAGCAACTTTAATGACCAGATTGTTCAAATATCTTAAATAAGATGATACCAAGTTGGTTTTTATTCATTTTATATACCCAAAATAAGGCTTTCAACCATATATACTTGATGTCACACTTGGAAGCATAAAATGCATTGAATTTATTATTCATCTAAACCTAAAAATAAAGGGAATGGATAAAAGCTATTATCACCTTGGTATTAAATATAATTGAATTGGAGAAGCAAGTAATACAAATTTTTAATGAATTAGAGTTAAAAAATGCATGGGATAATGTTGGAAAGTTGGTGGTGAGGTCCAATTTTGATCCAATATTATGGTAAAGCTTAATAAACTTCAATCAAAATCTATAGGGCTTAACACTTGAGGAGATTGAGACAAAGTTAAAATTTCAAGCTAGAAGGCCACAAAAGTGGAGATATTTTAGATAGGATTTAGAGCTACAAAATCTAAGCATGCAAGGTTAATAACATTACCTCACAAAGTGAATAAGCCATCTCTTATAGATATTAAGATAATAAAGGTGTAACATGCTATCAAATATAAACACTATCATGATTTAAAGGCCAAGAATAAGTCTAGATCCACTCCATATACCAATTTAGCCAAAGTGTTAGTTTCAACACCGCTTGTATCTACCGATTCAATAGCCTAGACTCCAACTATGACCAAACCATAGATATTTTTACATCAATCATGTTTGCAATTTTGAATGTAGTATTTATTCAAACTAACTAAAACTAGTTATGCTCCATTGCATTCAAGTTATAATTAACTAAAGTATGTTTTCCAACATTCACACATTGCATGACTATTGTAATCTATGAATTGTAACATGCAGTTGTGAATTAAACTACAACTTAAGTTATGTTTATTTTGAGTTAATGTGAATCATTAATATACTTTTAGAATGAGGTTCCCCCTTCCCCAAGTCTTTAAATCTATGTAAATCCCTCTTTCAAAGGGTTAGATTTTTTGATGAATATAGGAAGAAATCAATTCATTGATTGTCATGAAACTATGTTGGTTTTTTCTATTCCCTTTTATGTGTGAAGAGTTTAGCTTCTTTGTCAATGTCAATTCAATAATTTTTAACTATGAAAAATCTATGGATAATCCTAATTATTATCATTAAGTTTTACTAATCATAGATATACAAAAGATATTTAAAGTTAATAAATTTCATTGAAGTTAAGCAATTAGTTTAGACTGAATTTATATTCTAAGGTGTGTAGGAGTATATCCTTCTAGTATAGTTTTCTAAGTATGTGTTGTGGCTACTCTAGATACCTTCTCGGCCTAAGAGATAATGTCTCAACTAAGGGTGTGAAATAGAAAATATAAAGAGAATAGCCTTCAGTTGATACCACTAAGTTTACTATACCTATTTTTTGTAAACATCTTGACTATGTTTTTTGTGCATATGTAGTAACTAGAAATGATAAAAATTAGTTTTGGAGATACTCATTGGCTAAAAAATAACCTTGGAAGTGATCCTTTGAGAAAATAGAACTTTTTTGTGCCTTACCTTCCTAGTCCTTTTATGAGTTTCTTTTGAGATCTACCCATCATAGAGAAATTCTCCACCTAACCAACTCACATAGTGTTTACTTCTTTTATATTTCACACATCCATCCATTTACCTAGTTAAACAACCTACATGTTTAACCTGTTATTCACCAACTAATTGATTTAATTACATACTTGAAACTTGTGCCTTAGAGTGATGATTTTTTTTCATACATATCTTATAACATTATAGGCTACCTCAATTAATTTCTAGAGTATGCATAAAATCCACATCAATATCATATATATGATAAATATAATAAATGAATCATGTAAGTATTAAAACATGTCATGCAATAGTATTTATTTTTATGCTTCTAATATTTTAATTTTTTTTTTTGCTTTTTGAAAAAATATATTTGTCATTTTTTTATAAATAAATTATTTTAATCTTGGAGTCCTTAGATATAATATAAAGGATTTTAAATCTCATATGGAGACTCTAAGGATAAACTTCTCAACTCTAGATATAGAATCACATCCAATGTTCATATTTCATCATCATTATTATCATCATATATCTATACATCAATCATATTCATTTTACTTTTTTTTCCCTAGATGTTACACATACATATTACATTTTATTTAGTTATATATGTGGGATTACAATTTTTATTATAAAATAGTACCATTTAATTTTTCCTTGAGTCTTTACATTCTTGGTGTTCTTTGTTTCCATCATGGTGAAGTTTGGTTATATTACCTTAAAACTTGAATGCAATATACTTATTTGTAATATCAATTATACATTGCATTTTTTATAACTATTTTCCAAGTATATCCCATAATTTTTTGTTAGTACACATCACAAATATTAATGTGTTGGAAAATTTTGGCCCAAAATTAATTAGTAGCGTAATGTGTTTGGTTAATCTATCACAATGTATATTGTGTTTCAATTCATCTACCTTGTGACCTAATTATTGTAAAAATGTAATTTTTTAGGTGTTTCCCCTTCATCCTTATCAATTTAAATGTATTTATAATAATTACCATCAATTTATACCTTAATAGTCAATTTTTATGCTTGTGGATTCTTATAATTTATGTGGATTTATTTTATTTTGAGTCTTAATAATAATTGTTATTGGCAAATTTCTCTATATATATATTATCTTTATGATCCCTTCATTCTTAAACTATTGAATTTTTTTATGTAAGGATATACAACCATCTATGTCATACCTAGTTATTCTATGATAAATAAAATATTACTTCCCCTCTTGATGTGATAATCAACCCATGAGTCTATGTTGAGTTGTAGGTAAATCAATCAAATTAATTTTAAGTAATATGTATAATATAATTCTAGATTTATCTTCTACAATAGTTACTTATAATTTTATAGGAGATTATGTATACATGAGCTTTACATTATTTATTGAACCTATCATAAATATTATGTATTCACCTTATATACATTTTAACATGTGGTGTGCCTCTTGTGGTCTGGTCATATTAGATTTGACAAAATATTATCTCAATGGAGAATTTATCATTAAATTATCATGTCATGAATTGATAGTGTAACAAAAATGTACATTTATATCCTTGGGAGTGTTTGGAAGAGGAGGATTCACCTTATCCCATTTAATATACTTCATCATGTTTGAATCATCATAATATTCCTTTGGGCTTATAGGTGTGAATTTAAAATGAGATAAATACTCATCTATGTTCACTTAAATTTTAATCTCATCATCACCACTATTAACATCTAAATCCTATAAATCAATTATAAAAATGAGATCTAGTACCTTGTTTATTTGTGCTTCAAAAATATTTGGTGATGTTTTTAATGTATATTTATTTATTAATAGATTTTGAGTAGGTTATGATAGATTCAAAATCACTAAATTGTAGAATGGATCAATCACTATGTTTCATACTTTTTGATATTTAAAATTTTGATTATCAATATGACATATGTAAACATCACTTATGTAAAAAATTTAAGCATCAAAGTAAGGTAGATGGTATAGCTTCCATTATAAGAACCCATGGTCTACCTAATATTAGGTTATAATATAAATAATATTGTAACACATGAAACAGATTAGATAACATTCTAGGGCACACTATCACATCCAAACTAATTTTTCCTAGCACTTGGTGAGGAATATAATCAAAACATCTGATACTCTTATATGATCTATGAATAGATCCCATTTAGATACTCAATGTTTGTAAAAATGTGATATTGCAAATATTCAATCCTAATATATTATATATTAAAAATTTCTTAACTTATTTCAAATTTTAACTTGAGTGAATAATGGGAGATTCTAATCTATATTACTTTAAGTAGGAAAATATTCATTTCAAAATAAATCAAGTACTCACTATTCCTAGATGTATTAATAATGGATGTAAATTAGCTAGGTTCTCCATTGTTTGGTAAGGTTGTATCAAATATTTTTTCATATAAAATATATTTGTAGATAGTAGATATTTTAATAAATTGTATTATGGAGATATTATATTGAGTATTATTAATTTTATATATGATATCACAACCTTTAGTTGGATTATAGGGAATCCTAGGAGACGGAAGGGATGAGAATGAAGATTTTAAATATATTTATTTTATCATGTAGGATGGGGCACCCTAATTCCTCATTTTTTAATACCATAAAACATGGAAAGTAAAATAAGCCTAAGGATAATAATGGGGGTGGGATGGTGGCTATCAATACCTTGAGGTATAATTAAAGAAGAAACAAAAGTAGCTTTAAATGCCATTTTACATTGAGTGGTAACTAGAATCATCTCATATTAGATATTTAGATGATATGTGTTACTAAGAGGAGATAAAAATTCCTCATCATCAATTTTAGACTTAGTTTTACTACACATAAATTTGATTCATTTGATTTAATGCTTTCTAAATTATTATTAATTTTAATGAATCAACACAACAATATGACAATCATAACTTTAATTATAAAATATAAACTATGTATATACATTTTAGCCATGATTTATTTATTTTAAGAAAGGAAAATAAAAAACCAGGTCTAAAATCCTAACATAGATGTATGAAACCCTAAGGAACCCTAGGGCTTTTTAAACTCAAAATAAAGGTTGGGTTAACCAAAATGTTTTAACTTATTTTTTATTTAAGTGATCTAAATTATCGAAACTATTGAAATTTAGGTTATAAAACATATGGCATAAACTATAAAACATTTGAATGCAAATAAAGGTTTTATTGTAATTATTATTCATATAAATATAAAAGGCTATGTACTTAAGTTTCATATATTTTTTTCTACTCACTTCTTATGTACAGTTACCTAAAATAACTTATGTAGACTCAGTAGTCACTCAATTCAAGAAACTAACTATTAAAATATATTAGGACATTATCAATAGAGGTCTAAAAAATTTGGTCACCATATCCATACAAGACCTATCAAAACTACATTTGTATGTTTTCTATATCCCATTATACCATAGATAATTATGCTTTCATATCAATATGATTTTTGAGAAGTTTTTATTACCTTTGTCCTATCCACTTCCTTTACCTTGAAACCATGGCTTTACTTTTGAAATCTTCTTGACTTAGATAAAGATATTAGAAATATGGGTTGGATATCCCCAAGAAAATCATGTTGTACAGTTAATCATTTCCTACATTCTAATACTCTCAATAGGGTTCGAGTCACACATAGTTCTCACACCTATGTGTAAGTGTTCTCAATAGTGATGAGATAGAATCCGATGCATATCTTTTCTTTTTGACACTTGAAGATACACAAATTTAACCTTACTTTATGTATTCATACTCTACCTAGGGATTGTTTCTTTGAGTGATTTATGATTTTGGTTCTTTAGGATAGTGGCTCAATTATGTGAAAATATATCTCTTCATGTGAAAGTAGTTTCTATGTAGTGACCAAGTAATATCTATATAGAAATATCCTTGGGCTTCATGTGTGTGTGTAAATATATTTTAGTAATTTAAATCAATAAAATAGATGTGAAATGTATGGGCTCACCCAAAGGAAGGGTTTGAGTTTTAAAAATTATTTTTTGAGAAACATATGACATACTTTATAAAGGTGGACACTACCTATAATTAGAATCAGCCAACTATATCCATAATTATCCAAATAGGGAAAGACAATGATATTAAATGTGGAGACATTCTAAATAGGCTAATAGATAATTTAGACATAGACTAGGGAGTTATTATATATGAATGATATAAAATTAGAAAGGCTAAATCTAGAGATAGATGAATGGATAGGAGATAATGTGAACAATATTCATATGTATATGCATAATTCATGTATGTAAAAATTAATATTTTCAATTTTCTAATATAAAATTTATGTATCTACATAATGTAATCTACCTCAATATGATAAATGACAAGGATATATATCACCAAGAAAAAATCCAATGAAAATGGAAATTCCCCAAGCTATGACATGTTATGTTTGAAATCCCCCCTCTTAGATGTGGGTTCATCTTAATTATGTAACATGTGAATCTACATAGACTTCACTCAACAAAATATTGTGAAAAGTCATTTATAAACCATGAATAATGAAAACCTATAACATAGTTGAACATGTAACATGTATAAAGTAATGTTTTTGAATATAATATATATTTTCAATGTTTTTGAACATTGATTTTTCAAATGTTTTTTATTTTTTTGAATTTTACCAATGTTTTCAAAGTTTTTGAAATTCACCAATGTTTATGAATTTTTTTCAAAGTTGATATGTTTCAACTCCTTGATGTGAAATGTGTGATATATGTAGGTATCAATCATGATAATAATAGTACAGTAAAGTTCTATGTTATGACTTGTTATTTTATCCTAGTATGTAAAGAGAAATAGAATTATAATATTAGTCATCAAGGCTCACACATATATTTTGGTGAAACTGATATGAATCATATTGTACCATTGGTTTGATTGTCTTCATGATCCATTATTTTTTCTTTTTTATCATCACCTAAGATTAAATATTATTTTACATTTTGTTAGGATTTCTAATTTTTCCATACATTTTTAGTGATTTCTCATCCTGGGACCATTATAGTTATCTTTACCCCATTTTAATTTTGCATGGGTCACCCCTTTCTACCTACCACCATTTAAGGTAAATCCTCATGGTGCAATAATTTAATGACATGTCCCATGGCCAAAGATCCTCAATAAGGTGTTATAATTTATGAAAATCTAAATGATGACCCTTTTAATGAAACTTATAGCTTGACTAAAGATCCACATTGTTGTCCCCCAAAAAATATCACTCATTTTTGGGACAACATTTGAGCTATTTTTGTCCTCCAGACCAAAATTCTCTCTTCCCCTTTCAAAAATTGTTCTGAGCATTCAGGTTCTTCATTTCTCAAGCTTTCCAAAAATCTACGAACTCTACAAGGTTGAATCTATGAACTCTGTAGGCTTGAATCTATGGACTCTGCAGGCTTAAATCTATGGACTCTACAGGCTTAAATCTACAGAATCTACAAGCTTGAATCTACAAACTCTACAGGTAGGCTCAAATCTATGGACTCTCAATGTTGGTTTCTATGGACTCTACAAGAAAGAAACAAGTTCAACACTTAGCCAAATAATGAAGAATGAATCGATTGGACCATTAAACCAAAGTTGGTTCAATCTGTTGGTTTAATCGGTAGGTTCAAAGGTTCAACCAAAGCTTAGAAAGATAAAGGAAGCAGTGTTTGAGTGAGACACAAAATAAACCAATGAACCAATTGAACTTTGAACCAAAAGAGTTAAAAGTTCAATGGTTCAACATGGTTCAAAAGTTTAAAGGTAGCCTCAAGCAAAGAGAGAAGTAACATGGATGATTCCAAAGGCAAGTTCAAATGAAAGTGATGGTTCAAAAAATGAGCAAGAAAGTGACTGAAGCAAGGAGTCGAGAAGGCCACCCGAACCATTGAAATAGTCAACCAATGACATCCCCACAGACATCAAATTTAAGGTAAGGTAATATCTATTGAAATTCAAATAAAGCATGGAACTTGAAAGAAGAACCAAGTGACTAGCTGAAAAGATAGCCTAAGAGCTTAAATTCCAAGAAGAGACAAAACTAGAAAAGACAAAAGTGGAAAGAGGACAAAGAGGAAAATATCTACGTAGTAGTTATTTTGGTAGTTGGAATAGTCTGTGAAGTAGATTTTCTAGCTTGCAAAAATTAAAGACGCAGCCTATTTTTCCTCCCATGAAGTAAAGACAAATAGACAGCTACATCGATATTAGAGGGGATAGACCAAATGATCCAAATTTGAGAGAAGATAGATGGGATGAAATGACATGCCATATTTAAGACAACTACCCTATTTTCAATGCAGTCCTTTGAAAAACCTAGAAATGCATTCAAGGCATTGAATGCAAAACATGGGTCATTCTATGGAAAACAAGTGCCCATGTCTTTCTTGGAGTGCTATATATTGTAATCTCTCATTTTTTACAAATGGGACTTTTCATTTTATAAGAGTAAAACTCTACCCATTTTGAAAGAGAAAATTTGAGACTTTGAGCTCAGGTTGTAATTTCATTTCCATTGTTATCTGAATGAGAAAGCAAGTTTTTCACATACTTTGTTTTGTTCTGACTTGTGTCATTTGAAGGTGTCCTTATTCATTTAATTTGGTATGCAAAATTAGTGAAGGTAATAAGGAAGTGTCCTGAAACCAACTGTGGGAAGACTTTGTGCTTTCATTATTGATTTCAATTTGTGTTTTCCTTTTCTTTTTGTGTTAAGGATTCTGGGGTGACTTTGTGCCCCCATTATCCTTTGTGATATACTCTTTGAGCAGTTGAGGTGGAGACTTTGCACTATATTTCATCCGACTATTACTATGCTCTTTTGATCACTAGTTATTTCACTATCTAAAAGAAACTCCTGCTATTTCCTATAAGGACACTTCTAAAAGAAGAGAAGTGCCTTCAACATTTATAGCCAAGATTTTCTCCTTTGTTTATGTGCATCATCTCTAAAAGAAGAGAGATGGATGGTTTGTCCCACCCTTGTGTCTTAATTTCTACTTATTTATATTATATGTAGCTCTAAATATTTAATAGGGAACCTCCCCTTGATGAGAGGAGAGATTTGTCTCTGGTTGATGTAGTAAAGCTGCACACCAAGATGACCCATCTCCCTATGCTATGGTGATAGGAACTATTTTGGTCACCAGTTAGCTAGCTAACAAAATATTCACCCAATAGTTTTTGGTGACTCCATTGAGGACACAGTAATTTTGTGCAATTTGGAACCTCAAGTTTTAGATTGAAACATCACCTATGTCTTACCCATAATCATTATAACCCTTATCCATTATAGAGTCCATCAAATCCATTCCATGTCTTACCCACTATCATTAGCCTTACCATCCTCCATCTCTGTTTCCATTATTTTACCTGGTCTGGAAAACTAGAGTCATTGGAAAAGAGTGCACAGTCTGAAGCCTCAAGCCTCAAGCTGAAGTAGGGCCAGTTCCTTTCCATTTTTGTCTTAAAATTTGGCCATTCCACCCAGATGCATTATCCCCATTTTTCATAATCCCATCATGGCAGTTTGAGGCCCTTGGGGTAACTCTTTTGGCCCACTTAATCTAACTTCACCCCTGCATGAGCTACCACTCAGTTCAAGAGATAATTTCCCCAAATTCTTTGGTGATGGGAGATTTCACCCTGATGAACACATTGCAGCTTTCAGAATAGCTTGTGGTGTGATAGGGGTGGAATTTGAAGACATGGCAGTCAATATTTTCATGGAGACACTATAAGGTGCTACTGTAGACTGGTTTTACCATCTACATACTAGATTAGTGACTGGTTGGGACACTATTAAAGCTAAATTTGAAGCCAAGTTCAGGCTAGTAGAGGATGCACATGCCTTGCTAGCCTAACTCACACAAATGAAGAAGGATCCTTATGAGCCTATGAGGGACTTCATTGCCAGGTTCAACAAGCTGAGGCATAAGATTCCCATGATTGCCTAGATGACACCTCAGAATCTCATGTGTTTCTTCATCAACTCATAGCTGCTTGAAGTGAGTTTTCTATTGAGATGGGCTAGACATATGGACCTTGAGGCTACTTAGTACTTGGCTATTGAGGTAGAAGATGACCTTATCTTGGTAGGAAAGATAAGGAAAGACCCTAATAAAGGTAAATCCTCTTCATCTTTTGAGTATTCACCTACAATCACCACTGATCCAATGGTACAAAAGCTAGCAAATGAGATGTTAGCTCTCAAAAAGCAAATGGCACAAGGGATGTCATCTACTCCTACATACAGAGATATGCCTAGGAGGACATTTTAGAATTAGGCATACCAAGCCAATGCTGCTAGGAATTAGGGACAACAAAATTGCCTTCCTCCTCCATAGAGGAACCTCACCATTGAAGCACCTCTAGCCAACTCAGCAATTGGATATTTGGAAATAGAGCATGATTTCTCTTTCCAACCTAAGTTTAATCAAGAAAATAATACTGACCTCTTCATGGAGGATCAAGAAGAGTCAGCTAGTGACTCCATCATTGGTTTCCTAGATTACTAGGATGAACCCAGAAGTGAAGGTGATGTAGATGAGGGACCATGTGTTGTGTTCACCCAGTCCCATAACTAGTTAGCTTAGCAAGCTGATCAAGGAAAAATAGAGAAGTGACCTCAACCAACAATTTCAATTGCTAAATGTGGAACCACTCTATCTTTTTAGCCAAAGGACCTAGTGGTTGCTAAAGAAGTAAGTATCCCAAATAGTTCTGCAACTTCTACTTAAATTTCACAGTCCAGTCCTCCCACCCCTCCCAAAAACCAAAAGGATTAACTCCCATCCTCTGTGCCTAGTCTAATTCAATCATTTGACATAACTGATCATGTCAAAAAGACCAAAAGTCAAATGACTAAATTTGAAGTCCTATAGTCCAACCCAGATCAGTTGGACAAGTTGGTACAAGATGTCAAGACCCAAACATCAGCCCCTAAAGCTCAAATTTTGTTTGAGTTTTCAGGTAGGGGTGATTACTGCTTGACCACAGAGGATGTCCATGTTCTTGGAGATGAAAGTCTAGTAGGTGGTGATCTAGGAATTGATTCAAACTAGACATTATAAGGATTGATAAGGCACAATACAAATGAAAAAGGGTCTTCCATCTCTAATGAAGAGAAATCTGACAGAAGATCCATTTTTGGCGATGTTTGGATCTAGGAAATGGATGGCAGTAATTCCTCTATAGGTGCTAGGGCCAAATTGGTGTTGATATCTCCTAAGGGGGATATTCTTCCTTATTTACATGAGTTACAGTTTAGCAACACCTACAACACTGCCAAGTATGAATCTTTATTACTCGAATGGGGAGCTACTTGAGACAAAGGAGATGCTGAGCTAGTGGTCTGTCAGGTGTCTGAAGGGGACAATCAAGACATGTGTTGGACTAAACTATCAAAATAATAAATTATGGTAATAGACTAGGCTATTGCCTATCAAAATTAAAAAAAGTGACTCTGTAGGAGAACCAAGATTCATGGTTCTCAGACTAGAAAAAAAGTCTTGCCAAGGGGTAGAAAGAGAAGAGAACCAAGAGGAAGACATAGGATATTGAATTCCTGGTGGAGAGTTCCATTTCCCTGTCACCAATTCTAGGGGAAAAATAACTTCTTGCTAGTTTATCAGGATAGAAGGCCATTTTCAGTACCTCTCAAGGGGCAACATCTGAGGTACTTCAATTCTTGAAGTACCAAATAAATTCACCTATACATTTGTATATTTGTAAAGTCTTTGTTTTATTTTGTGCTTTTCATTTTCATTTTTTGGAGCCTTTCTTTTTGGGTAGCTTGACTCTATAGCCCAATGGCACACTTCAAGGCACTAGAGATTCTAGTTTCTACTCCCCTTAGCTATTCCAAGTTCTCATCTAAAGAAAGTTCCCCAATAAGAGCTAGCTGTTGTCCCCCAAAAAATATTACTCATTTTTGGGACAACATTTGAACTATTTTGGTCCTACAGACCAAAATCCTCTCTTCCCCTTTCAAAAATTGTTCTGAGCATTCAAGTTCTTCATTTCTCAAGATTTCTAGAAATCTATGAACTCTGCAGGCTTGAATTTATGAACTCTACAGGCTTAAATCTATGGACTCTGCAAGATTGAATCTATAGACTCTACAGGCTTAAATCTATGAACTCTACAGGCTTGAATCTATGAGCTCTACAAGTAGGCTCAAATCTATGGACTCTCAAGGTTGGTTTCTATAGACTCTATAGGAAAGAAATGGGTTCAATACTTAGCCAAATAATGAAGAATGAATCGATTAAACCATTGAACTGTTGAACCAAAGTTGCTTCAATCGGTTGGTTCAATTGGTAGGTTCAAAGGTTCAACCAAAGCTTAGAAAGATAAAGGAAGCATTGTTTGAGTGAGACACAGAATAAAGCAATGAACTGATTAAACTTTGAATCGAAAGAGTTCAAATTTTAATGGTTCAACATGGTTCAAAAGTTCAAAGGTGGCCTCAAGCAAAGAGAGAAGCAACATGGATGATTCCAAAGGCAAGTTCAAATGAAAGTGATGGTTCAACCAAGAAGCAAGAAAGTGATTGAACCAATAAAGTGATTGAAGTAAAGAGCTGAGAAGGCCGCTCAAACCATTGAAACAGTCAACCAATGACGTCCCTGCAAACATCAAATTTAAGGTAAGGGAATATCCATTGAAATTCAAATAAAGTACGAAACTTGAAGGAAGAACCAAGTGACTAGCTAAAAAGATAGCCCAAGGGATTAAATTCCAAGAAGAGACAAAGCTAGAAAAGACAAAAGTAGAAAGAGGACAAAGAGGAAAATATCTATGCAGTAGTTATTCTGGTAGTTAGAATAGTCTGCAAACTAGATTTTCTAGCTTGCAAAAATTAAAGACGCAGCTTGTTTTTCTCCCATGAAGTAAAGACAAAATGGATAGTTGTGTTAATATCAAAGGGGATAGACCAGATGATCCAGACTCAAGAGAAGATAAATGGGATGAAATGACATGCCATAATTAATATAGTTACCCTATTTTCAATGCAATCCTTTGACAAACTTGGAAATGCATTCAAGGCATTGAATGCATAGCATGGGCCATTCTATGGAAAAAAACTGCCCAAGTCTTTATTGGAGTGCTATATATTATAATCTCTCATTTGTTACAAAGGGGACTTTTCATTTTACAAGAGCGAAAATCTGCCCATTTTGAAAGAGAAAAATTGAGACTTTGAGCTCAGGTTGTAATTTTATTTCCATTGTTATCTAGATGAGAAAGTAGGTTTTTCACAGACTTTGTGTTGTTCTGACTTGTGTCATCTAAAGGTGTCCTTATTCATTTAATTTGGTACACATAATTAGTGAAGGTAATAGGGAAGTGTCTTGAAACCAACTGTGGGAAGACTTTGTGCTTTCACAATTGATTTCAATCTATGTTTTCCTTTTCTTTTTGTGTTGAGGATTCTAGGGTGACTTTGTGCCCCCATTATCCTTTTTGATATACTCTTTGAGTAGTTGAGGTGGAGACTTTGCACTCTATTTCATCCTGCTATTACTACGCCCTTTTGATCACTAGTTATTTCACTATCTGAAAGAAACTCATACTATTTCCTATAAGGACACTTATGAAAGAAGAGAAGTGCCTTTAGCGTTTATAGCCAGGATTTTCTCCTTTGTCTATGTGCATCATCTCTGAAAGAAAAGAGATGGATGGTTTGTCCCACCCCTATGTCTTACTTTCTGCTTATTTATATTGTATATAGCTCTACATATTTAATAGGGAACCTCCCCTTGATGAGAGGAGAGATTTGTCTCTGCTTGATGTAGTAAAGTTGCATACTAGGATGACCCATCCCCCTATGCTATGGTGATAAGAACTATTTTGGTCACCAGTTAGCTGGCTAAAAAAATATTCACCCAACAAACATAATGATTTTCTCACTTTTGAGTATCTTAACATGATAAAGGGATCTATTTTATTTCACTTACAAAATTGTCAAAAATAAATAAAATTATTTTCCCATATATGTTGATGATTATTATGGCCAAGGATAATACCTAAGTATGATATCAATTATTCTCATAGATGAAATCTATAGCATTGACAAAAATCCCCATGATGATTTTATTATCTCTCATATGACTTTTAGTGATTTTCCCATATATCTCCCTCATGATCCTTATACCTAGGGTTAAGAATAAGATCCTCTTATTGATGACTATTATAACATGGATGGAAATATCTCTTATGACTTTCCCATTTCTAACAACCCTCACTTCAACTCAAGTAATAATGAGCATGGTTTCATTGATTTTCACCCACCTTCTACCTCACCCTTAGTAGGCCTTAGAATAATGAATCATAAAAATTAATTTTATCCTTTACAACCAATTTTTTTCAACTTATCAACTTATGAGGAACACTTAATTCACATGTATGCTCTAAGGCACATTATATATCATGTTTAATTTTATCCTCAAGATTATAGTAATTCTCAAATCTATCCTACATGTTTAATTTTAGTTTCAACATCTTAAAAATTATACCAATCTAAAGAATCACTTATTCCAATTGTATTAACCATCATGATATAGTTTAATTACACTCATATCTGAATACATTATCCATTTTGATACCTTTTGGTTACCATCAATTATAAATAATTATGTAATCTATGACATAGACTGATGAAATACCAAAATGGTCTAGTTTTAATACTTAATATCTTTCCTTGAGACTTTCATTTCCATATTTCCTAGAAATAAAAGCTATGATTTTTATTCTCTTCCTATCAATAGCACTAAATTAAAATGATGCATTTTTTTATTTTTGTATGGATTAAATGGTTTATTTTATGATTTAGATTCACTATAAACTATATTTAATATCTTGGTTCATTTATAATATCATTTTTTAAAGATCTTGATAAAATAGGACTAGCCCCTATAAATCTAGGTAGTGATAACCTATAGTAATTTGGGTAGTGATAGCCTATATAAAATGTGTAGTATTAGCCTTAAGCTACTATATAGAACTAGCATGTAGTAATTGGGAGAATTTAACTTGTAGTGAATGGAACAATGCAATATATAGTGAATAGTCTATGTCAACCTTATGTTTCCAAAACTAACCCATAATAGCTAATTGATAGCTATTCTAACTTTAATAGTTGTAATGACATATTTAGTTATTGCTAAGAGGTTGAGGAAGTTGAAGAATTGGTCTTACAATCTAGGAATTAGAACAACTTATACTTGGAGATGTTGATAATGGTTTTACCATGATGGAACATATATTTTTCCATCACAAACACATAAAAAACCATATTCTATTCTATATTATTCTCTTAGTTAGTTTTTTACATAATTTTCATATTTATGATGCTTCAAAACTTTTTTCCTAATCTTTTTTTTGTATTCCTATCTTAGGCTTTTTTTTTGTTGAATAATAAAGATGACTTTCTCTATATTTATTGCATCAATGCATATGAAAAGGTAATAGGGTAATAAAGATTAAATAAAAGAAGTTTATTGAGTTATATATAACCTTTGTTCTAACAATATTTAATTTCTATAGGATTATGAATGCAAGTAAAGTATTTAAAGTAAAAAAAATTTACATCTAAGGGAAGGACTAAAACTCAAATCCAATTGAGGAGGTCACCCTTGTAAGGAGTTGTAGTGAATATTTTGACTTGTTATAATAGCCATTGGTTTGTGTGAAATTATTTATTCATTTCATTTATATTCTACATATATGATTTTAAAATTGATTTTTGCATAACTATGATTAAGTGTGAATGTTATTAAATATATTATAAGAAGCTTCCAGAATAGTGATTTCAATTCATTTCAATTATTTAGTTATTAAAAGTTTGATTTAGTTTTATACACTTTCAATTTATTTATTTTATTTTATGTAAAACATGTTACCTATACAAATGATAAACCTTATTAAATGAGTAACCGTTGCACATATAGTGCTAACATCTTTTCAATCTTAATGCACCTTAGGTTGATAATTAATGTAGTCTATTTTATAAACCAAGTGGATACCTTATTTGATTAATAGGGTTATATATATAGATATTGGTTTGTGTTAGTTTAATTGGTGTTTAAAATTATGCACACCATTTTAGCATCATTATTGGGGAATGTGTCAAAACACTTACATCTTCAAGCTGATAAATTATTTTTATTTCATAGTTTACATTTATTATTTTCTAGACATAAGATTAAATTTATAAAAACTATATTAGTGAAAAAAAATCACGTGTTTTACTAACCCTATGTAGGGTAGGATAGGAAAAACACAAAATAAGAGTGGTTGATTTACATGCAGTGAGAATGAGACTATATAGATAGATCTTACCTAGGTAGTTGATTGTTGCTACATGAATAGAGTCACAACATACGTAAACTATAAATCACAAGGAAACACATTTATACAATCCATATATTTCATCATAATAGCTAAATGAGAAAGCATTAGAGGAGTTCTTAGCTAAACTAATAGAATAGACCAAGAATCAAGAGGAAAAAGATTTCTATACTCACAATAAAAATATCCTTCCACCATTTTAGATGGTCCCTATTTGGCCACCCCACACTCAAGAGTCTAAAATTTATCTTCCTCCACCCTCATCCAAACTTAATTATAAAAGATCATTTGAATCCCTTTTACCCCCAAAAATAAATATCAAACCTTCAAAACCTATTAAATCTTCTAAATAAGATAACTTCTTTTTTAAAACTACAAAAGTAATCTCAAGAAAATCTACTTCTCACCTCCATGTAGAAGACACTCTCTTCCCTTAGAAAAGCCAAACTTTTTATTTATTTTTCATTGGAGACTATCAATATTAATGAAGAATTTGAAGATTGGGTGATAAAATTTGTTGGTCTATTAACTGTTAGAACATTCATAAATGGCCATCAAGAAGAAAATAATGTCAATAAGTTTACAACGTTTGATTTTCCCATAAATACCTTGAGGAAATGCATCTATGAAAAATATCCATAATTATTCCCTACCTAATTTCAAATGAAAGATAAATGAAGATCCAAATAGATTTCTCTTTGACATTGTGGCTTATGTCATATCTATGACAACAATCAAGATTTTCAAAAATTGAATTTCTTTTTAGAAACACTCAAAAATGTAGCCCTCAGATGGTTTATGGGTATATTTAAGGATAAATTCTCCAATTGGATGGGTATTAAAGAAAATTTATTTACACATATCAAGACTATTGGTGAGGAAAAAACTATAGGATAGATGACATTTTATGAATGTCACAAAAAGAGGATAAATCACTATAAGATTATATGGAATGGTTTATGTTTAGCCTAAAAAAATCTAAGTAGACCACACTAAATACAAATTCTCACAAATTGTTATTATTTAAGGGAGTTAGAAAA
>JARHVA010008190.1:272500-317500 GCA_037957365.1 Torreya grandis | reverse complement strand
CCTAAGGTACACATTTTACATACACACAGATGCCTCTGATACTACACTAGGAGCCATCCTTGATCAAAAGTAGCAATATGTGAACTATGCCATATATTTTATCCAAAAAAAAATCCAAGTGTTTGATCTCAATTAAATAGTGAGATAGAAATAATTTATTATCATAGTATAAACCATCAACAAATTTAGACATTGCAATACAAGTTATCTAGTTTTCATCTATACTAATCACACAACAATCATGTATTTAATCAATAAACTATAAACCAATGAAAGGATAATTAGATGGTTGCTTCCACTAAAAGAGTTTTATATTAATATTGTAGATAGGATAGGTAAGGATAATGTTGTTGCATAGTTTTTATCACTTATAACATCTGATGAAAAAGTTCTAGTAGTAGATGATTCCTTTCTTGACAAACATATTTTTGCATTATCCTCTAACACTCCTTGGTATTCAAAAGTTACTAATTACAAGGATATACTATTACTTCCATAAAATTTATTTATAAAAGAGAAGTGCAATCTATAGGAAAAAAGTATTCCATACACATGGATCTCTGGGTACCTTTATTTCACTAGTCTTGATTCAATTGTGTGTTGATATATAAGAGAGGATGAGGTTGTTTACATCCTTAGAGTATATCATTATGAAAGGGTCATTTTGTTATAAAGAGTACTAACATAAATATCCTAACTATACGATGATATTGCAATACCTTGCATAGATATGTAGTTGTATATACCATCAGTGTGATCAATGCCAACATATAGGGAAATCCACACATTTTTATGAGATGATGATTCAACTCAAAATATTTTGGAACCATTTGATAAATAGGTAATTGATTTCATTAGACCAATAGATCTTAAATCCAACAACAAGTATTACATAATGGTTTTCATGGATTATGTGACCAAATGGGCTAAGGTAAAAACCTTAATACATGCATGAGATGAAAATGTTGAAAAAAATATTTATGAGAAAATCTTCACTAGATGGAGTTACACATGAGATTGTTACAGATCAAGAGACTCAATTCACATCTGATATAACAACTACCTTTTTTTACCAATATATCATTCTCTATCAAATGAATAGGTAGAGGTTACAAATAGAAAATTAGATAACATTCTCAAAAATATTGTAAATGTGCACTAAAAAGAATAGGAAGCACATTTCATTGAATCATTATGGGTATATAAGATACATAGAAAACCATAATTTGATTCACCTCATATGAATTGGTGTATGGGAAATACATGTTCTCCCCTTTGAATTTAAGCATAAAACCCTGGGGAAAACCTTGGAATTTGGCCTAGACTTGACAGATGCACAAAAATATAGAATCATGTAGTTGAATGCTGGATTAAATCATAAGAGAGGCACTAAATCATAGAAATGGTACACTAGTATTATATTATATGGCATTAAAATTACATTAAGACCAAACAATTCTAGCTAAGGTATTGGTCCTTACTTTTTGATTCCAAGTATAAAGATCACAAGGGAAAGTTGAGGACTAGATGGCTTGGTCCTTATGAGATAGAGGAAGTATTGGATAATGAAGATATAAAATTATACACAATTGATCCATTACACTTATTATTACTAGTCAATGGTCATCATATGCAATTTTATAAGAAATCACTTTCTAAAGAGAGTTTCACATGAAAATGTTTAGATGAGCAAACCCTTTCTTTAATTCAGCTTGTAGGAGTCCTTGTTCACACATCAAAAGAATAGTTCATCATACCCTTCATCTCCATAGATAAAGCTTAAGTATTATATCATATCTTATCCTATCCACACATGTATTTGGCTAGATATAGATTGAATAAACATTATACCTAATCAAATAATCAATCAGGATAAAAAATGTAGAAAAAGATGAAAATATAAAAACTCGACAATGAAAATCTTTGAGCATTTTTGATAGATTTTGATTAGAAAGATAATCATTGGATGGCCAATGTATTTATAAGAACCTTTATGTAAAATAAAATTTATGATCTTCTTAGGAGAGAAAATAATAATAATAATAATAATAATAATAATAATAATAATAATAATAATAATAATAATAATAATAATAATAATAACAACAATAATAATAATAATAATAATAATAATAACAATAACAATAATAATAATAATAATAATAATAATAATAATAATAATAATAATAATAATAATAATCATATAAAAATAAAATAAGAAATAAACTATACTTTTCATTATCCTCTTTACTCACCTCTACCTAAGAATTGAGAAACTACTATAGGCCCCTTAAGATGGATTAACTTGAATATTATTTACTATAGGTTAAAAATTAAGAGCTAAAAATAGTTACTATAGGTTTGGTTATACATGCTATAGAATTAGTAGTATATACTAGAAGAAGTGGGGACAAGAATAAAAATAGGTGGAAACTATCACGTAATGCCTAAATGATCTTGTAGGATTAGAAGTATACATGACTAAAAGAGAAGAAGATGTTATAATATGGACACTAACAAAAATATGTGATTCAATTACTTTATGATCAATTACAATTTGGACATGCCTTTGATATAAAATCTGTATGAATTTCTTACAAGATGATGGAACCTTTTATACAAGATGAGATGGCTAGTCATATGTACTTTTTTTACCTTAATTTATTTCAAATATTAAAATTCACATATCATCACTTCAATATTTCCTTGATATCCTCTTCCTCCACCATAATTTATATAAGGAGTCAATTCTAGTGACATAGCTTGTGAAGGAGACAACAAGTTTAATGCAAGAGTTTCCTACAAAAACTTCTCTATTTGAGTAACTAGCATTCTCACCAATCATCGTAAATAATGTACATCAATAATTTGAATAGCATCCCTCCAGCTAGGCAGAGGGACACTCTGGAATGAGATTCATCAAATTTCAACCCACTCTTACCTCATCATTATTCCATCAACTTTTGAAATCCTACCACTCCAACACTCACTAAATGCATCTAAGTAGATCCACATCATTAGATAACCAATGCGATAAAGGAAATAATGTCTTCTTCTTCCAAATTAACATTTTTTTATTTCATGTGAATATTCATGACTATAACATCATGCAATTTTATGTTTTGTTTGATTGATATAGTCTTATCCTATGGAAACTAATTTCCTTTTTTAGTAACTAGTCCCATCACACATGATATTCACCACCAAAAATATGCCCCCATGATATTCCTTTTTTCACCTCATCTATCACCTATCTTATCTTCCACTTGATTATAAGTGACACAAAAATTTAGGGTGTGACTCAATTAGATTAAGATAAGCTACATGTTCTAAAACACACAAAAAATGAAATCATTAATGTATATGTGGGTAGGGAAAAAAATAATAATAATGTTAATGAAATAAACACAAACACGCTACTACTCAAACAATCTTCATGAAGCCCTCTTGTTCTTTTTTATTTTTGTAAATAAGGATAGATCAACCATGGTTAGAGACACTGGTCAAAGGGAACCCATAAAAATTACACCATTCTAAAATAAGAAGATGTTTCCAACATATTTCAAAACATAAGGTGGTTGACATATTATAAAAATTTGATTGGTTTTAATGACCATGTAGTATAGAAATTTGATATCACCTTAGTTTATGATGAGTTTACTATAATGGATTTAAGGATACAAGTCACTAAATACTTTATTAGTCAAGTAACTGGCCTACCAAGAACATGGGAGCTATGGGAAAGGAGATCTAGTGCTAAAATAAATATAGACATATTTTGTGAAGGAAATGAGAACTTAAACTTTAATAAACAAGGTACACTCTACCTCTCTTTAACCCATATATGGGCACAAGTTTCTCTATATATTTTTAAATATTTCACTTTTTATGGTAGACACTCTATGTTATGCAACTTATTTCAAATTTCTCAATCATTTAAGGCATGATATAAAGATAAATGTGCCAATTCTTTTTACTAAATTTCCTAAGGAGAATGGTATAAGAATTACAAAAAGGTAAACCTAAATACTTGTCCCACCATTGCCTAATTAAATTTATTGTCCATTGGTGTGTGAAAAATGGGAGACCTAATTTATCTTGGGGATATTTTCTACAATTACCATTAGAAGAACAAAATGAAGAATAAGATGCAAAACAAGAATTTAAAGGAGTAGCAAAATAAAATGAATAAAAGGAGGTAGAGTAAGAAGTGGAAGTAGAAAAGAATAACAACAACAACAACAACAACAACAATAATAATAATAATAATAATAATAATAATAATAATAATAATAATAATAATAATAATAATAATAACCTGAAGCAAAAGGAAATGTGATGTAACCAAGAAAAAGTAAGAGGAAATTGATCATTCAACCCTATTTACCTAAATCTCAATGAGAAGAAAATATATTAGAACAAAGTAAAGAAGAAGTTACCTAAAAATTTAAACCTATAAATGGTAAATATGTAAACCCATGTAGTATATTGAATAATATCACATCGATTGAGATGTAAGCTCTCTACAAAATCTATTTTAAAAACCATAACTTTGATTCACATCAATGAAGATTCATATGAAGAAGAAAGAGGGAATAAAAAATACAACACTCCAAACAATAGTATCAATGAATAATAATCATCAACGTCACATGGATCTAGATCCTCATATTATGGAAAATGGGAAAAAGAATCCACTTCTTCACATTCAACATAGGAAGATGTAAGGGAAGAAAGGCATAAATATGAAGAGATGTATGAATATTTTGATTAAAAAAACTAAGGAACCCATTTAATTCCACATCAAGAATTTTTTTAAACCCTAGAGTAGGCTCTTAGGGATATTTACTTGATTAGGGTTAAGGTTAGGGTGTTAGAATAAGGAAATGGGTTAGATACATTGAAATAAGTAACTACATTAGAAAGTGCACATATATAGGATCCTATATCATATCCAATATCACAACATATAGAAAAATATATGTTACAACCCATAACACAATATAAAACACATATAGTAGCATAAGAACATCCCACTATTTCTAGAATTATGGATAAGTTTGTTGCATCCACTTCCACCAAGACAAATAAATAGAACCAAGAATTAGTTTTTATTGAAATGTTTTTGAGAGAATATCAACACTTCCAAGATGTAAAATTTTAGTGTTTCAGACATTATAACCAATTTAAGTAAGAAAATAAGGAATTGAAAAATAAAGTACAAGAATGTGAAGCTCAAATCATGATATTAAAGGAAAATTTGGAAGATACAGGGAAATTAACTAAGCAACTTTTGAGTTATAGGCAATCTTCTTAGTTTTATTATATTTTCCTTGAGGAGAAATGGATAAAGTTTCAATTCATGAGGGTATATTGTGATTTTTATTGATTGGTAATATATCCCACATCATTCTTTGAAATATACATTAATTGTACACCTAAAGGTCAGAATCAATTATGTGAATTTATATTCACAACTAGATGTTATTCTTTATGATGTATAGTAGAATCTAAATATATATGTGGGTGATGTGCTAAATTTTGTTCCATCCTATTCAATAAATTAAAATTAGAGAAGGAAAGAATTAATGGATTTCCATTCAAAATAAAATGAAACTACACTGATAATCAGAGGAGAATCCACTCCACCTAAATTGGTGGAGGAAGAATGGATCTCATAATTGAAAAGAAGAGAGGTTACTACATGGTTTTTAAAGTAATAAATAGGAGCTCAAAATTACTACCTCAAAATTTTAAATGAGGTTAACCAAGAAGCATTTATTGCTTGTATATCTAGATAGAAAGAACTAACCTTGAGTTGATAAGGAAAGAACCTTTATCTAGATCTAAATTCAATTCTTCCCTTAATAGAGTTTGTACATATATTGAAATTAAAGGAAAGGAGGAAATAAACTACTTATCCATTACCTTTAAACCTCCACAATTTTGGTATATCAGTCCTAAATGGACATGGTAAAAATAACATGATAGGAAGGTATATGATAATAAATGGAACAATTCGGAATCTGATCAAGGATTTTATGGAAGGCAAGGGTCTAGAGCATCAACATATTTTGAATTTTTAATTTTATATACTCATGAAATGTTGAAATTAATAGTTGCTTGAGGATGAACAACCCATTAAGTTGGGGGGTGTGGTGAGATGTCAAAATGGTCTAGTTTGATTACTTAATATCTTTCCTTGAGCCTTCCATTTACAAATTTCCTAGATATAAAATCTATGATTTGTATACTCTTCCTATAAATAGCACTAAATGAAGACAATGCATATGTTTTTAATGTTCATATGGATGAAATGGTTTATTTTTTGATTTATGTGTATTATGGACTATATTTAATTTATTAGTTTATTTCTAATATTAAGTGTTTAAATATCTTGAGCAAACAAGACTAGCCCATAACAATATAGGTAGTGACATCCCATAATAATTTGGGAAGTGATAGCTTGTAACAATTGGGAGTATTAGCCTAAACCTACTAGACAAACCTAGCCTAAAATAATTAGGTGAAGATAACTTGAAGTGGATAGAATAATGTAACCTATAGCAACTTGTAACTTACCACAACTAAGTCGTAGTAACTATTGGATAGTTTTTCTATCCTATACCAATTTTAATGACATCTTTGGTTATTTTTAAGTGATTGATAAAGTTGAAGAATTATTTTTACAAGCTGAGAATTTGAATAATTAATGGTTGGAGATGTTGATAATATTTTCTACTAATGGATCATATTTGTTTCCATCAAAACCACATAATATAAAATATCTTTTTATATTTTCTATCTTATTCTATAAACTATTTGTTGGTATCATCATCATGGTTAGGATGCTTTAAAACTACTTTCATGAAATTTATTTTTTATTCCTAGCTTAGGTATTTTTCTTGTTGACCAATAAAGGTACCAATTTTTGTATTTAACACAATAGCTCATAATAGACCGAAGATAATGGGAAAATAGTAATTGAATAACAAAAAAATATTAAGTTATTTTTAACCTTTTTGTAGAAATATTTAATTATTATAAGATTAATAATGAAAATAAGTGATTTGAAGTAAAAGCATTTTACATCCAAGGGAAGGATCAAAACTCAAATACAACTAATAAGGGATCCCTTTTAAGGAGTTTTAGTGAATATCATATCTTATTATAATATCCATTAGTTGGTGTGAAAGTATGTATACATTTCATTTTTATTCTATATATGTGAGTTAAAATTGGTTTCTTCATAATTGTGATTAAGTGTGAATGTTATTAAATTTCTTAGAGGAATTTTTGAATATAGTGATTTTAATTCATTTCAATTACTCAATTATTTTGAGTTTGATTTAATTTATGCACTTTAAATTAATGTAATTTACTTTATTCAAAGTGTTTTACCTATCTACAATCAATAAACCTCAATGAATGAATAAGTGTCGCACATACAATGTCAAAATCTTGGCAAGGTTAATGCACCCTATGTTGACAACTAGTGAATGTAGTGTATTTCATAAACCAAGTGGATTCCTTATTTGATTAATAGGGTTATATATAGAGAGAGATTGGTATACATTAGTATAATTGGTGGTTAAAGTTATTCTTCTCATATACTGTGGTGATATAGTTTTAAATTATATTCCTATTACAAGTAATTGCACTTCCATGACACTAAATATGTGGATAAATTTATATATCACTTTATTGTCATCAACAATTGCATAAACCAAGACTTAAATTTTACCTATATAATTTTCAATTTACCTCCTATTTAGAGAAACTACATCATCCATGCACTAAATTATGTCAATCTAGTTATAATTATATCACCTTTTACAAAACACTACATTGGTCATGTCTTAAAATATGTTGATTTAATCAAAACATAGAAGCTTAAATTTCAAAGATCTACATTGATGTGTGAAAAATGCCATAAATTATGGTATTCAATAAAAATTTATCACTTGGGCATAAACTCTGTAGCATGGCAGAGAAGGGCTAGAGTCTCTTTCAAAAAGATGGAATCGAAGATCCCTCTTCCATTTTATAATGTAAATGGGAAAACATTATAATAGAATGTAGGTTAAAATCTAGAATTAGGTAAGGTAAATATATATGTCCTAGGTACAAATATTATTCTATACATAGTAGTTTTATCTCAATCAAGTTAATTAAAAAGTTCATATTAGGATATAGATAAATGTGCTTTAGCTCAGCTAGGAAGAGTAGAGAGTCCAAATAATATAGAACAACCAATTCTAGAAGTTATGATTTCCAATCATGAGGAAGCCATGAATAAAGATGAAGTAATTCATAAGATGACCTATAGGAAAAAATACGAGAATAATACAAATAGCATACATATCCAGAATAAGTTTTAGATATTGGACTAGAACATAGATGTGAAAGATTGAAATGAATAGGTTTCAGACTTAGAGGATCACACTCTAAATGAAGGTGATATAGTGGAAAGAGAGAATGAGGAAAAAAATGAGCATAAGATGATAAATAAAACCCCAAAGAGTGACATACAATTTTAGGATTCATCTTTAATAATTACCAAAAGGAGTGATAAAGGCCTAGATATTAAAACCACACTAAAAGTAGGTAGACCTTCCAAAAAGAGTCTCCTATAAAATTTAACCCATGTTAATATACCAGATGTAAATCAAAGGACCCTCCCTTTAAATGGGGATGCTCCTTTTAAATAATGATTGTAATGTTGATCCTTCATGGAAAATTAGAGGGATGAACAATGTAGGTAAGTAGGTCTTTATAGATTTTAGAAAGAATAATAAGACAACTATTATGGCCATTCAGGAGTCCAAATTTGAGGAATTTCTTTTTACAGCATAAAAAGGTGTAATGGAAGGAAGTAAAAGCAATTTGGATAAGTGATTTAGGTGCATCGAGAGGTTTGATTACTTTTTGGGATCCCAAATATCTCATTAGAGAGCTCATTCTCAAATATCTATGTCATGTGGTGGTTTTCCTCACTATCATCATAGAGAACAAGCAATGAATTTTCTCTAATGTTTATGCTCATAATACAAGGATAACATGCAAAAGTCTATGGAAGGATATTAGATCCTTCAAGAGTAATTTCACTCAAATCCTGTGGATCTTGATAGAAGACTTCAACTCACCCCTATACCTAGGAGACAAAAAAGATGGTAATTCAATTTATATAGACAATATAAATGACTTCTCCTTATTAATTGTCAACATAAGTGTTTTATATCTTGAGATTAGAGGATCTAAGTTCACTTGGTTTAATAGGAGACTCAAGGAAAATCTTATTCAGTTTAAACTTGATAAAATGTTTATATCTTTAGATTGGCTTCAACATAAAGACCTTGGTCTCAAATATTTTCCAAAAATTGGTCTAAACCACTCCCCTTTAGAATTAAATATCATTGATCAGCAAGCCAAGGAATCCAAACATCCTTTCCATATGGAGCACATATGGTTCACACACCTAGATATTTAGGACAAAATGATAAAATTATGGACAAAGAGTGATATAGGTTCAACCATGTTTAATCTTTTATAAAAATTTAAGAAGGTCAAACTTAAGTTCAAATATTAGAATAAATAGGTCTTCAAAAATGTTTTTGAAGAAAAAGGCCTTAAAATCAGATCTTACCAAGCTAGAGGAAAATGTAGAGGATAAAGGATATGATTTTGACCTCAATAATAGAGAAAAACAAGTTCTATGTTAGTAACACACCATAATGGCTAGATAATAATCTCTTTGGAGGCAAAAATCTAGAAATATCTGGTTAAAAGGAAATATGAATACTAGGTTTTTCCATTTGTCTACACTTAAACACAAGAAGCATAATTCCACTAGGGAGATATTAAAAAATGAGGGACATTTGTTAGATGATTAAGAAAAGATTAAGCAAGCTTGTGTGATTTACTATAAGAATGTGTACAAAAACAATTAAAAGAAATCTTGGTTTTGAGCAAGAATTTTTGAATGTCATCTCAAAGTTGATTAGCCAAGAAGATAATGGAATGTTAACTGTTGTGACCTCTAAGGAGGATCTTAAGTTTTTAATTTATAAAATGAATTTAGATAAGGCCCCTAGTCTCTAGGGGGTTCTAATTTCCTTTTTTAGGACTTTTTGGGATATTATTAAAGAGGATGTGGTTGTAGTGATAAATGAATTTTTTGATTCAAGACAGTTGCTCAAGGAATTTAATCATACTTTTCTTGTGCTCATTCCTAATAAATAAGGGGAAGTGAACTTTTCTAACTTCTGACCCATTACTCTTTACAATTCCTTCTATAAAATAATTACCAAACTCATTGCGTTGAGGATGCAAATAATCATGGAAAAATTATTCAAGCTTAACAAGGAGGCTTCATTTTAGGAAGGCAAATTCAAGATTATGTTATTGTGGTTCATGAAGTCATTCATTATATGTAAAATAGTAAAAAACCTTCTATAATTATAAAATAATATATGGCCAAGGCTTATGATATAACAGAGTGGAGCTTTCTTGACAGAGTGATGAACCAATTTGGTTTCAATGAGAAATTCAAAAAGATCATCAGAGTTTACATTTCTACTTGCATGTTTTTAGTTATAGATAATGGTGTGGCACAAGGGTTTTCTATAAGTTCCAAATGATTTAGGTAAGGAGATCCTTTGTCACCATTTTTGTTCATCATTATGTTTGAATATTTAAGTAGATTTATATCCAAGGCATTGGTGGATGAAAAATTAGGAAGTTTCAAACCAACTAGGTAGGTTGAGCCTATGACACATCAAAATTTTACTAATGACACTATTTTAATAGCTAAAGCTTCAATTTAGGAATTAAGGAATATAAAAATAATTTTGGATTTGTACGAAAATGTTTCTATTAAGAAAATCAACATTGATAAGAGCTCAGTTTATTTTTTCAATACTCTAGTGGTTAGACAAAATAAGATAGTTACACTATTGGGATGGAAAATTAAAGACCTTCCTTCCACTTATCTAAGAATACCACTCATCAAAAATCAACTCTAGGTCACTTCTTGGAATTGTTTGACTGAAATATTCTAAAAGAGGCTTGTAGGATGGAAAGGTAAACTCTTATCTCAGGTTGGGAAGGTAATTTTGATTAAGAACATCTTACAAAGTCTTTTGATCTATATTTTATCTTTGTTCAAACTGCCCAAAGGAGTGGAAGAAAAAATTATCAATATTAAAAAAAAATCTTCTAGCTCAGGACTGAGGAAAAAAGTAAATTTAATTTGATAGTGTGGAACAAAGTTTAAAATAACAAAGCTTATGGCAGTTTAGGCATCAAAAATCTCTAACAGGTTAACAAAGCTCTTATCTCCAAATTCATTTGGAGATTCATAACTGATAATTCTATCTATGGAAATATTTCATCCTTCAAATAATGTGAAGGGAAGAACCTAATTGACATGATGACTAAAGTGCAGTTTGTTAAAGGATCACATATTTGGAATTTTCTAACTGAGAAATAAATAAGTAATTCTTGAATGTTCCAATTGGCAATTAGGCAATGATAGGAATACAAATTTTTGGAAGGATAAGTGGAGAATGGATTTGATGCCCCTCCAAAGCAATATTGGTCTACACATTCAAGATAAACTAAATCAAAAATATGAAGAAAATGTGGTGGATTACTAGAAAATAAGGGATGGCTTTGAACATTAAGTAGACCTAAGTTTGGATGGTTCCAATCAAAATGATTAGATAAAGTTAAATGAGATAAACAATTCTCTATGCACCATTCATATTTTAAAAGTTGACATAAAAGATAATCTGGTGTGGAAAGATTATTTTGATGGATAACACAATGTTAAATGAAGCTATCATCTCATTTCTCAAGAATAGGGAACCAAGATTATTTGGAAAGGGGTGTGGAACAATTTCCTTACTCTAAAAATTTGCTTTTTCATTTGGGTTTCCATCCAAAACAAGATTATTACTATTTTTAACCTAAGGAAAATGGGATGTATCATCACTAATAGATGTGTCTTACGTGAAGAAGAAAATGAAATAATATTTAAACTTCTTGTAAATTGTCCATTAACATGAAAGGTTTGGAGTTTCTTCATGGAAAATTTTAATATCTCATGGGTACAACCTGGTTCTCTCATGGAAGACAATTATGGAATCTAACCCTACCACATATTTTGTGGGAGATATGATGAGTAAGAAAAATATATATTTAGAGATGAGAAGTGCAATAGTAAATTTATATCTGAAAGAATTTTTATGTTTATCAAGGAAAACTACAAATCTATTTAAATCAAAAAAGGAAAAGATCTTTATCCTTTTGAATAGATCCCAGTTCAAAATTGGTGAATAGACTCTTCTATCTTAGGGAAGCCTAACCCTAATGATGAAATTAGAAAGAGAATAAAGTGGAAAACTCCACCCAAGGGTTGGATGAAACTAAACTTTGATGGAACATCAAAGGGAAATATAAGAATTACAGGGGTGGAGGTACCATTAGAGACCCTAAAGGGAATTTAATTTTTGGTTATGCAGGATATATGGGTATAAAGACTAACCATTTGGCTAAATCTTTGGTGTCTTTATGGGGAATCTAATTAGATAAAAAAATAAATGTCCAAAATCTATTAGTGGAGGGTGACTCCCTAAACATTATACATTTATTAAATGGTAAAAACCACATAAGCTAGTGTATTAAGTGTGTCATTGATGAAGCTAGAGGCATATTGAATTACTTCCAATAGGTGAAAATGCAACACACGTATATAGAAGGTAATGGTATTATAGAATGATTTGATAGTAAGGTAGTTAGTAATGTTAGTTTCAAAACTTTTTTATGACACGAGGACCTCCCTAGGGAATTGATATTAAAAATTACAAATGAAGGTAAAAACAATTCTAATAACATTTAACATTTTACTGCTATCCCTAATGCTTAGGGGAGATGTAAAGTTTTTTTATTATGAATTAGGGATTAAGGCCTCTTGAGACCATATTCAACATTTATAGGGAGAAGTTTATAGAAAGGGAAAATAAACATGAAGATGTCCATAAATTATCTCATTGACATAACCCTAGTTGGCTAGAATGTGATCTCAAAGTTGACAAAAATGATAGTATAGATTTTTGTAAAAAAAAAAAGAGGAAAGTCATGGGTCTACATAATAGGATTAACCCAAGATCCAATCAAAATTTAGGAAAAACAATAGAGTTTGGAATGCCTTACAAGTTGCAGGCTTCATGGGCTTCATGGAGATAATTTAAGGTCTTGATAAACATATATATATCCTATTTGCTAATGCCTAGGAGGAGAGATATGATACTATCAATGGTGCCAATATTGACATCACATAGGAGCTTATTTTTCATGTGATAGGACTTTCTATTAAAGAGACTAAGATATATTACACCCCTAGAGAATTCATGCCAAATAAAGAGGCTTTTATGGAAAAAGGTGAGCAATTAGAACAACTCCACAATGGCTTTAATAAATAATCCTTTCCCAAACTATACATTGAGGTAGTATTTTATCATATTCACTAAATTACATTAGAGGGTTGATATAATGTGGTGAGATGGTCTATTTTCAAAATGCTCAATTACTTTAGACATGAGATAGATTTTACTCTACCTTTTTTAATTCTTAAATCCATGGAAACATCTATTTAAAAATTCAAAAATTGGAAATATTCTACCCCAAGACATGAGGGGGTTATCTTCCTTATTTTCAAATATTTTAAAGGTATGAACTAGATCATTTAATAATTTCATCATAAATAACAAGATAAATCTAAATAAGGGATTATGGATATAAGAAAGATAAAGAAAGTTTGGATTAAATATCTAGGGAGTTCAAATAGGGCTACTAGCAGTAAGATAAATGTTGTTGATAAGGAAACTAGTAAGAAATGAGAAGAGGTCATCAAGGAATAAAACAATATTAAAAAGCACCTTAGAGGTGCTTCTAAATCCATTATCTAGAACAAAGAAAATCTTGAGAATTAATGGCACAAAAGACTATAACTTACACAATTAAAGAAAGGGGGGTGAAAGTCTTTGACATGGATAGTGACAATGTGGATTTGGATGAAACTAACATTGAGGGTGAGAATATTTGAGAGCAGGATAAGACCTAGATAGGGCTGAGCAAAAGAAAGAGAAGAAGGAAATTGCTATAACAAAGAAAAGGGAATCATCACAAGTTTAAAAGGACAAAAACAAGGATTTTAATTAGCTCATTTACTCCCTCAAAGGAAAGGAAAATGTAGATAAAATTGTTGAAAAACTTGACCTAAAAAAAGCTCTTATGATGTGGTTCATGTGGGAAATGATGATCCTAAAGAGTAAGATGAATTTCCTTTAGTAAGATAGTGATAAGTTGTCTAAAACCTTGGTAGAGAGAGAGAGAGAGAGAGAGAGAGAGAGAGAGAGAGATTTACTTGATCATGCCAATGAGAATCTATAGAACAAAATAAGTTTCTTGGTTAATTTTAGCGGGGTTATCTTCCTTATTTTCAAATATTTTAAAGGTATGAACTAGATCATTTAATAATTTCATCATAAATAACAAGATAAATCTAAATAAGGGATTATGGATATAAGAAAGATAAAGAAAGTTTGGATTAAATATCTAGGGAGTTCAAATAGGGCTACTAGCAGTAAGATAAATGTTGTTGATAAGGAAACTAGTAAGAAATGAGAAGAGGTCATCAAGGAATAAAACAATATTAAAAAGCACCTTAGAGGTGCTTCTAAATCCATTATCTAGAACAAAGAAAATCTTGAGAATTAATGGCACAAAAGACTATAGCTTACACAATTAAAGAAAGGGGGGTGAAAGTCTTTGACATGGATAGTGACAATGTGGATTTGGATGAAACTAACATTGAGGGTGAGAATATTTGAGAGCAGGATAAGACCTAGATAGGGCTGAGCAAAAGAAAGAGAAGAAGGAAATTGCTATAACAAAGAAAAGGGAATCATCACAAGTTTAAAAGGACAAAAACAAGGATTTTAATTAGCTCATTTACTCCCTCAAAGGAAAGGAAAATGTAGATAAAATTGTTGAAAAACTTGACCTAAAAAAAGCTCTTATGATGTGGTTCATGTGGGAAATGATGATCCTAAAGAGTAAGATGAATTTCCTTTAGTAAGATAGTGATAAGTTGTCTAAAACCTTGGTAGAGAGAGAGAGAGAGAGAGAGAGAGGAGATGAGAGGAGAGAGAGAGAGAGAGAGAGAGAGAGAGAGAGAGAGAGAGAGAGAGAGAGAGAGAGAGAGAGAGAGAGAGAGAGAGAGAGAGAGAGAGAGATTTACTTGATCATGCCAATGAGAATCTATAGAACAAAATAAGTTTCTTGGTTAATTTTAGCAAGGTTGAAATGAATGAAGGTAGTCAAAACATGAAAAATTTAGGGCTCACCTCAAAGATTTATTTGACCCCAACTATATTAGAAAATTTAAGGGAAAACAGGGCCAAAGTAGTAGTGTCCAACATAATATAAACTATGAAAAATTTATTGACATAGATAGACACAAATATTAATAAAATGAAGGCATGTTGGGAAGATGTATCTAGGACTCTAGAGTAATTCAGTTCGTAGGTAGCTTCTAGGCTATTTTGAAGTTGTGTTATAGTTATTTTTTATCTATTCTCTTTGTTATTTCTCTATTGGGTTGGGTTTGCCTTTTATGTCTTTTTTTATTTGTTCTTTTCCTCAAGTTTGGGGATCCTAGTTCATAAAAATTCCCCCCTTTAACCTTAATAAAAAAATATGTTAATATAGTTCTAAGTTTTTTCATTTTAAAAATAAATCCATTAAACATGCCCTAAAATATAATGATATAGTTATAAGTCTACTTTCTATTACAAATATTTTCACCTAACATAGGCCAAAATGTGTCAATATAGTTCTTATTTTTAAAGACAACTACACTAACCATAACCCAAAATGTGATTATATAGTGAAAATTTTCCTCTTGAAAACAAAAATTACATTGGGTCTATTGACACAATTTGAAACTTTAATGATTTAATATCCAAATGCACCACCTAACACCCAAAATGTGTCAATACTATTTTTCTTGTCATGCCCTATTATATTGACCAGAACACATATTATCCTAATACAGTCTTAATATATTTTTATTATAATCTTAATAGCTTTACCAATGCAAATAGTATTGACATAGTCAATACAATCATATTAAACTCAGATATATCTTACCATATTGACCAAGATTATTTAATTTATTCAAAAAAATCAATTATCTCAATCATCATACCTATGTCTCATCTTATTATATTGACGTAGTTGATATATTTGAAATCAATTCACATCTACCTAACGTAATCAATCTGTCATGATAAATTTTATCATAGTTTTATCAGAAATATCATATCTTCCTAGTCAATACTATACTACATAAATTAATAACACTACCCAAAGATCCTAACATTTCCCTAGATGCCACATCCTCTATTGTAACATAAATTTACATAGAATATAATTGTTGACAATTTTGACCCCATAGGTCAAAATTACAACCCTTATCATTCAAAACTTACATAACCATGCATTTTGTCTAAGTGTTAGGAATTGGTCTTTGCAATTTTCTCGAAGGGGTCATCTTCAACAAATCTGAAGGAATTGGGATTTTCTAAAAGTTCAAAGGAATTGACATTTTCAAAAATACCAAAAGGCCTTTTCAACTTTTCCATAGAAGGGACCAGTTCAAAACTTTAGAAAGGCATCTCCAAAAGGTTGAAAGCTACAATTATTTTTGAAAAGGGCTCATTCAAGAATTATGAAGAGTTCTTTTTTTCTTCCAAAAAGACACTTCTCAAAATGTCTAAAGGGATCTTTTCCTTTGAGAAAGTCCATTTTCATAAAATCTAAAGGGTTCATATTGTTCTGGAGATGACCATTCAATTTTTTTTGAAAGGTAAATTTCACAAGAAATGGTCCTTGTTAAAAAGTTTTGAAATGTCCTTGACAAATTTTTTGAAGGGTTATTTTCCTTTAGAAATGTCCTTTATAAATTTTTTGAAGGGTTCTTTTTCCTTCAGAAAAGTCCTTTATAACTTTTTCAAAGGGCAAGAGGATCATTCCATTTTTTTTGAAGGGATACCTTCAATGTTATTGAAGGGTCATTTCAATTGTTCTAAAAGACTATTTTAGAATTTTGAAGGACAATTTGTCTAAAGGGTTTATCCATTGTAAAAAAATTGAAGACCTAATTTTCTTCAAAACTTTTATTCAAAGGAATTGTTCAAGGTAAAAGAGACAAAAAATCCACAAGAAGAGGTCCTTATTAAAAATCTCGAAGGGCATTTTAATGAAGCTGAAGAGGCATTTACATGAATTCCTTTAGATAAATTGTTTGAAGGAAAAGTGCATAAAGAGAAAATATTTAGACAAATTATCTAAAAGAAAGAAAAGTTCATAAAGATAAAACCTTAAAAACATTTTTCTCAAAGAAAAGGCCAAATGAAAGAAAATCTGAGAGGAGGAATTTACAAAGAGATCAAATAAAAATCCCAAAATAATTGGCCAAAATAGAGAAGGGTAAAGGAAATATTAAGTTACCCCTAGTGAAAATCTAAAGGACCAATTAGTTGCGGACAAGTGGCATAAGCACATTCAACTAGTGGGATTTTAATATGAAATTAATAGAAAATAATGAGGAATTCCCCTCTTGACTCTGATGATGTGATCTACAACTCACATTTAGAGCATGATAAGTGGCCCAAGAAAGATTAGACTATAGCTATAGTAAGGAGCACATCAATTTTTTTTAATGCAATAATCAAATTATTTAGACTTGGAAAGACATGCAGTTATTTTCAAGCACAACTCTCTCACTTCTAAAAGGGAGACTCAAATTCATGAAGGGATTGATGAGTTTAACATTGGATGGCTATTCAAGGAGAGATTAACATAGTATTTCATGCATACACTCTTATTTATCTTATTAATCAAAGCCTTTTCAAACACTTCCAACTTAGCTTCGAGTGGAGTTTTATCTTTGAAGATTAGAGAAACATCATACATGAAGAAAATTAAATTACCAAAGATCCATGCACATTTAAATAATTTAATCTTTATTATAAATAAGGATTATGAAATGGGCTCACCATCATTTTTAATGCCAAAAATCTTTTCATGCAAGGCATAAGACAAAAAGATATTATTTGAAGGCTTAGTTATATTGGCATAGCTAGAGTTGGAGTTGGGGGTGATGTGGGAGTTGCTCTCCTTTTCTATTTTTACCACCAATCTCTTCAATTTTTTATGCCTTTTCTATATAAGTTAGTTTTTTTTAGCGATTTTGAAAATCCATTTTTTGGCAAAATTAGACTCTACCAAAATTTGAGTTTTGTAACCTTTTCAAATAAATAAGACTATTTTCAGATTCCAAGATGCTAGTATAATGTATTTAAGTCAATGATTTGCATATGTGATAGATTTTTTCTTCCTTGTCAAGTCTTGATTCTTACCTATTTACTAGTTGATTAGATTATTTAGGTCATGTTTTGTGTTTGATGTCTTTTATATGAAGTTACAATAGATGTAAGTGGCTAGTTAGTTCCTTGAATTAGGCCTATTCCCTCATTTTCCTCAATATTTGATCACCAAATAAAACCTTTTCATGAAATATTGATGCATATGAGTCAATTGGAAATGAAATTTTAGTCTTTTTCTTATCTAATCAGTGTTTTTTAGGACCTCAAATTGAGTGGATGAACCAAAATTTAGGTGTATCACCATCATTATATAGGATTTTTCCTTCATTTGTATTTATTCCCTTATCTCGGTAGTTTGTATCATAGATTAGAGATCCTAATTTATACACCAAAGGGAGATAGACCTTAAAATCTATAGCTGATTAGGCCACCCACGTCCTAGGATTGTTTTCATGTTTAAACAGATTGTGTAGGCCTAAAACTACCTTCACAAGTGTGTGAATTTGATTGAAAATAGTTTTTAGCATACCTAATGGGACATCAAAGAAATTATTTGCATATTTGAAGAAGTTTGAAGCTGAGAAAAAGTAGTTGCATTAGATGAGAATATTCATCTTCAACATAAGATAAAGATTCTTTAGGTTGCAAGGTTCATAGTACCATTCAGGCAATCCTTTCATGCCAAAGGTTACCACAAGGTTAGCTAGTAAAGGTATTCCTTTTGAATTTATATTGTATAAGAGATCAAGGTTTAGGAGGAAAAATCCATATCCTCAAAATAAATATTTGTCCCTTGGTTATCTTATTATTCTAGGCACTATAATCTCCACTATCCAAATGGCCATTAGAACCAGGTGTTTATTCTATTCAATCGAGGTAGCCCACTAAATCTAGCGTAGTTTGATGATATTATTATATCTTCCCTCAATAGCATCCCATTCTTCTTAGGAGAAAACCAAACAACCCCTATTGAGCATATCTAATATGTAGTTAATCCTTGTTCAGTCCATAATGTTATTGAGGATAATGTTGCTATTAGATTGCTTGATACTTCCTTCAAAAGAAAAGCATTGTAGTGGTATAAAAACCTCCCACTAAACTCCATTTCTTCCTAGGATTAATTGGGTATAACTTTAGTCAAGTAATTTGAGGATAAATCTGATCACCTATCTTTAGTTGAGTAATTAACTACCATAAATAGAGCTTCTCATGAGTTCATGTTTGATTTTAACCCAAAATTCCAAAAGACATGGATTAGGATATCTATGTTGATTATACCATCTCTTGAATATGCATTTTTGTATTATTTAAAATCCCTTAACTCTAACATTAGTGTGATGATGTAGTCAATAGGTGGTACTACTTTACCAGATGCTTATGAGGTAGGGTAGAGAAAAATTTGATACAAGCTGGTAAACTTTCTCCAAGACCTCAAATTCTTATATTTCTAGAAATAGATTCCATACCAGCCCCTCAAATTTCTCAAACCCCATTCTTAGCTCCTATTACATCACCTCAAGCTCAAATGTTATCCCCTATTAGTCAACCTAGTGAGATAGGAGAGTTAACAAAATTGTTACAATACTTTGGGAATGAAATAGTTTAACTCAAGAGATAATAATATCAAGTTAATAGGACCTATCAACAATAAAATCAAACCACCTATCATCCCTTCAAAGATCAAAGGCCTCTTTATCAATGTTTCAGAGAGAATAGACCACCTTATCAAACACAAGGAGCCATAAATCTAGCTAAGCCATATGTTTCCCTTGATCCTAATCCTCCTTCCACTTCAAAATCCATTATTCCCACCCTACCTCAAAACAAGTTGATGCATGATTCAGGTTGGCTGTCCTCAAATCTCAATGATGCTCAAAATCAAGCCTTAGTGTCACAAAACATCATTATGCCACAAATGAAACAATAACAGTTTTATTTTCAAGGATTTCATTACCAAGATACAAGTTTGGAATCACAAGGAGAGACTCAACAATTTCAAGGTCAGCTTGATTCCATTAATGTAAATTGGCAAGTGGGTGATCATTTTGCTTTTACTCAGCGTGTTGAAACTAATAATGCAAGTAATTAAGTTACAAATGTAACTAGAGATAAAAGAAGATACATTGATGAGATAAAGTAGGTGAAAAATTCTTCAAGTACTCATAATAATGTTTCTAAGATTACAAAATAATTACTTTCTACCCCCACAACTTAGAAAAATTAAAATATAGAGGTCAGTAAAGTTCATTAAATACCTCTAGTTCATGAGCGGCTAGTGCTTCAGAAATTAAAACCAAAGGTTGGTGTATATTAGTTAAATATATTGGATTAAATTAAAAATTATAATATTAATATTATCATGTGATATTATCTTTCCATTCTAGGATAAAAATATATGCTCATCTAAGAGCTTTCAACTCTCAAATTGTCTCCAAAACTGATTGACAAAGGAGTTGTCTTAAGTAATTTAGATTAGCCAACTAAGAAAAAATTAAATAGGATGGAAAATGTGGATATAAATATGGTAAAAAATAATAAAACTCCTTTCGAACTTTCTTTAATAGTAGGTGATACTTTGGTTCATAACTTTATGATGGATAATGGAGCTAATAATACAGTCATGCCTGAATAGATTACAGACAAGCTCAGCCTTGTGTATGAGCCAAAAAATAAATGGGTATTTTAATTGGATGTGTCACAAAAAATATTTTATTTATCATCAAGGATCTGAAATTGACATTACCTGCTTGTCCCAATGTTACTATTCAGTAGGATGTGTTATGGTAGACTTGCCTTCTTACTTTGTTACGTGCCTTTCAAGGGACTTCACCTCAAAGATTGGGTGATATTTGTCAGCTGATTGGAATTATTTATTGTTTATAAATATGTATGGTACCAAGTTAATTATTCATTTTGAACCTATTTCATGCTTCCATATGGAGCCATATATGCCAAGTGTTGTAAACACTAATTGTATCCTCTCAGATGATGTGCTAGAAACTAGTGAAATAGAAAATGGATCACCTTTGGATGGAGTTATATAATTATTTATTGATGATTGGGATTCCAATTTTCATTATCATGATCTTTATAAACTTATTTAATATAAAAGAATTGATGTGTATTACCTTCATGAGAATGATGTACCAATTCCAGCCATGGTTAAGGATGATGAATCTAGTGAAGGTTTGTGGCAATTGTACTATGATGGTTCATGGAATAAACATGGTACCAAAGATATAATGATGTTATTTCTTCAAAAAATCAAATGTATTTCTCTTTTATTAAATTTTAGTTTGGTTGTTCAAACAATGTTGTTGAGTATGAAGCACTAGTTCATGATTTGCAGTGGGCTAAGAAGATGAAAGTCAATTCTTTGCAAGTTTTTGGTGATAGTGAACTTATAGTTCACCAAGTAAGAGGTTTAAATGTATGTAAAAATTTGTTTCTTAAATCTTAAAATCATAGAATATGGGATTTACTTGAATATTTTTAAGCTTTTAACATTCAGGCAATACCAAGAGCCAAGAATAAACATGCATATAGGTTGGTTGCCATTAGATCACAATTTAGCATTCTAACTAATATAGAGAGTGAGAAAATTTAGTCACATATAAAGGTGGTTTTAAGGCCTTCTATTCTGGATAATCATAATAATTGTTAGGTATTATAAGATGATAATCAAGTTATGAGTTTATTGCAAGAGGAGGCTAACTTTTCTTCAAGAAACTAATCAAAGTATTTGTAGTAGTATGGTGATTAGGTTGTGTAATTAAAAAAAATATGTTGCCCAAGGGATTGGTCATGCTTGAGAACATTTTCAATGTTGATGAGGAGTTAAGTAAGGAGAACTCATCCTTATCAATGAAAGAAGATCACTATGATGATATAGAGATTACAACTGGTAAGATTTTGAAGTTGTGTAAGATATGCACTTCTTCATAAAAAGAAGATTTCATTGAGTTATGCACAAGTTTCTATGATGTATTTTCATTGAAATATAGTGATCTTAATGGATTTGACCCAATTTTAGCTCAACACACCATTGATTTAGAGGATAAAACTAAACTAGTGAGATAAAGACAAAGGCCCATTAATCCTAATCTTGAGATTCTGATGAGAAATAAGCTTCACAAGATCATAGAGTTAGCTATTATATTTATAATTAAGCACTAAACTTGAGTGTATAATCTTGTTTTGGTATGAAATAATAATGGCAAGATTATATTATGTGTTGACTTTCATGATTTTAATAGAGATTAACTTAAATATCACTATCCATTGCCATCAATGAAACAAATTTTATAGTTGGTTGCAGGTTCAAAGAGGTTTTATTTGTTGGATGGATATAGTAGCTACAATCAGATTTTGGTCAAGGAAGAGGACCAATTTAAGACAACCTTCACAACCAAGTGGGGAACTTTTGCATATAGAAAAATGCCATTTAATTTATCTAATGTTGGAGCAACCTTTCAGAGAGTCATGGATATAGAATTCCAAGGGATTCTTAATAAGTTCTTATTTATTTAGATGATATAATATTATTTTCAAAGAGTGCAAAGGATCACATGGTTCATCTCAATCAAGTTTTCGAAAGGTGTAGGCAATTTGGGGTGTCTCTAAATCCCAAAAAGTGTGTCTTCTCTTCATAAAGGTAATCTCATTGAACATGTGGCTTCAAAGTATGGTTTAATCATAGACTATAAAAGGGTAGACTCCATTCTTTCACTCTTCTTTCCTAAGCACAAAAAGGCTATGCAAAGCTTCTTTGGGAAAATCAACTTCATAAGGAGATATATTTCAGATTTTGCCATTTTAGCTAAGCCACTTATAGCCATGCTAAAGAATAATTTGAGTTTCAACTAGTCTAAAGAAGGAGTTAAATTTTTTTAAGAGATTAATAAGACATAACTAGTGTTCCTACACATAAAAATATATATTTCACAAAAGATTTAATTTTGTAAACATATGATAACATACACAACATTTTAGGCATTCTTATGCAACAAAATCATGAGACTTCAGAGTAGCCAATAGATTTATTTAGTCAAGGCTTGGAATAGTATGAAAAAGGTATTATTTTATTTAAAAACATGTTCTTTCTATTATAAGGTCTCTTAAAAAGTTTAGATACTTGTCTAATAATAAGATACACCTAATGGTTTCTCATCCAAGCATCAAGGAGTTCCTTTTGAATAAATTTATAAATGAGAAAAGAGTTAGTTGGATAACCAAGGTAATGGAGTATGATGTGGAAATTAAGGTCAAAAATATGATTATAGGCAAAGTACTTTGTGAGTATTTAGCTCAAAACTTTCAAGAGATTAATGAGGTTATTTTGGTGTCAAATGATGAAAAGGTTGTAGCTGGTCATATCTCACCTTCCAACTGGTTTCATGACTTAGTAACCTATCTCTAAGATGTTATTTATCCCTATCATCTAATTTATTAAAAAATAATATATTTTAGGTTGAAATAAATTCCATTTTTTATCATTGATGGTGTTTTGTTCAAGAAAGATATCAATGACATGTTGCTAAGGTGTATAGAGCCAAGACAAATCAGAGATTGCTTGAAGAATTACATGATGGATATGATGGAGGACATTTTCACATAATAACTAAAACCCTTAAGGTCATGATAGGTGGGTACTATTGGCCTAACTTATTTAGTGATTTCCATGCATGGGTAAGAAAGTGCAAATAATGTGTTATGTTTATGGGAACAGTGAAACTTGTAGCTTTAAATCTTCAACCAATTGTGGTGGATCAGCCCTTTGTTCAATGGGGATTGGAATTTATTGGTCTCATAAATCCTCCTTAAAGTTCAACACATAAATGGATTCTAACTATTATAGATTATTTCACATATAGGACAGAAGCAGTGGCATTAAAAGAAGTAAATGAAACTACTGTTCTAGATTTTTATGAAGGTTTGCTTACTAGATTTGGAATTCATTCAACCATTATTTTTGATAATGTAATGGATTTTTTGGGAAATAGGATCAGTCAATGGGCTATCTAACATGGGATTTATCTTATCACCTCATTTAACTATTATCCACAAAGTAATGGCCTTGTTGAATCTACAAATAAGAACCTATGGAAGATCATAAGAAGGACTACTGAAAATAATTAGAGGTCATGGAATCTCAAGTTGAATTCAACTCGATGGGCTTAAGGATCATCTACAAAATATCAATAGCCAACTCTCCATACAAGCTGGTATATGGTAAGGAAGCAAGGTTACCCATTTATCTTGAGCTTCCTACTTTGGAACTAATGCATTAACTTGAGTTGTTGGAGAATGAGCCTATGGAGATCAGGTATATAGAGCCTACGGAGCTAGAAGAGATAAGAAATTAATCCACTCTAGCCATGTAAATTCACCAAGCATAAGTGAAGAAAGCTTTTGACAAAGGAGCTTCATCATAAAGTTTCAAGGAAAAAGATTTGGTCATCAAGTGGGATGGGGATCAAGATAAACCAAGAAGAAACACAAAGTTTGACTCCCTTTAGAGTGGTCCATACATAATCTCCAACTGTAATTCACATAGTGCTTTCTAACTTTCAAAGATGGATGTGAGGAGCTTCCAATCTTAGTCAATGGGATACATCTAAAACATTGCTACTAAAGAGCGTGGCTCCTTGTACATAGTTATTTTGTTTGCTTTCCTCCAAGTGTTGTTCAAGCACATTAGTTTAGTTATATTTTATCCCAAATAAGTTCTTTGTTTGCACATTTGATTTGTTTAGTTAGTTTTCTTATTTTGTGTGTTTTCCTTCTTATTTTAGAGGATGAAGGTTGTCTTTTCCTGGTCAAAAGAGAATTTACAATCATGGACTAGATTTTTGATTATTTTATGAGTTCAAATATCATGTATATGGTCTAAGTTCTCAAGCATAATAGGTATGCTTCCCAATTGAGTCACCAAAATGTTGAAAATGTTTACCCATAGGTCAAAATTGCAACCCTTATCATTCAAAACTTGCATAACCATGCCTTTTATCTAAGTGTTAGGAATTATTATTTGTAATTTTATCAAAGGGGTCATCTTCAACAAATCCAAAGGAATTGGGCTTTCCCAAAAGTCTGAAGGAATTGACATTTTCAAAAATCTTGAAATGCCTTTTCAACTTCTCCAAAGAAGGGACCAGTTCAAAACATCAAGAAGACATCTTCAAAAGGTTGAAAGGTACAATTCTCTTGGAAAAAGGGCTCATTAAATAATTCTGAAGGGTTCTTTTTTTCTTCAAAAAAGACACTTTCAAAAAGTCCGAAAGGATATTTTCCTTTGAGAAAGTCTATTTTCACAAAATCCAAAGGCTTCATTTTATTTGGAGAGGACCATTCCATTTTTTTTGAAAGGCATTTTTGCAAGAAATGGTCCTTTTGAAAATTAGAAAAGGTCCTTTACAACTTTTCTGAAGGGTTCATTTCCTTCAAAAAGTTCTTTACAACTTTTTCGAAGGGCAAGAGGACCATCCCATTTTTTTTGAAGGGATACTTTTAATTTTGATTAAGGGTCACTTCAATTATTTTGAAGGACCATTTTAGAATTCTGAAGGATAATTTGTCTATAGGAATTTTCAATTGAAAAGAATTTGAAGGCCTAATTTCCTTCAGACTTTTTATCTAAATGAATTGCTCAAGGCAAAAGAGACAAAAACTTTGTAAGAAAAGGTCCTTGTCAAAAATTCCATAGGTCATTTTTATAAATCCGAAGAGGAATTTATATAAATTCCTTCAAAAAAATTATCTGAAGGAAAAGTGCATAAAGATAAAAGCTTCAAACAAATTGTCTAAAAGAAAAGGCCAAAAGAAAGAAAAGTGCATAAAGAGAAAAGCTTCAAACATTTTGTTTGAAGAAAAGGCTAAAAGAAAGAAAATATGAGAGGATGAATTTACAAAGAGCCCAACAAAAATGTCCACACTAATTGGCTAAAACAAATAAGGGTAAAAGAAATATAAAGTTACCTAGTGCAAATTTGAAGGACCAATTAGTTGGGGACAAGTGGCATAAGCACATTCAACTAGTGGGATTTCAATATTCAATCAACAAAAGACAATGAGGACTTTCCATTTTGACTCTGATGATGTAATCTATAGCTCATATTTAGAGCATGAAAAGTGGCCCAAGTAAGATTAGACTACAGTAAGGAGCACACTGAGTTTTTTAATGCAATAATCAAATTATTCAAACTTGAAAAAGACATGAAACTACCCTCAAGCATGAATCTCTTGGTTGTAAAAGGGAGACTCAAATGCATGAAAGGCTTGAAGATTTTAACATTGGATGGTTTTTCAAGGAGAGATTAACATAGAATTTCATGCATGAAAGATTGTTTATCTTGTTAATCAAAGCTTTTTCAAATACTTCTAACTTAGTTTCAAGTGGAGTTTTCTCTTTGAAGATTGTCATAGCATCATGCATGAAGATAATTAAATTACCAAATATCCATACATGATTGAAGGATTTAATCTTTATTCTAAATAAGGATTATGAAATGGGCTCACCATCATTTTCAATGCCAAAGAGCTTTTCATGCAAGGCATAAGAAAAAAAGATATTATTTTAAGGCTTGGTTGTCTTGACATAGCTAGAGTTGGACTTGGGGTGATGTGGGAGTTGATCTCCTCTCCTATTTTTAGTGCCAATCTCTTGTCTTTTGTATGAATTTTCTATATAATTTGGTTTCTTTAATGAGAATCCCTCTTTTGTAAAGATCAAACTCTGCCAAAATTTGAGTTTTGTAACATTTTTAGATAAATAAAAGGACTAATTTTATATTTCAAGATGTTGGTATAGTGTATTTATGTTAGTGATTTACATATGTGATAGAATTTTTATTCCTTGTCAAGTCTTGATTCTTACCTATTTACTAATTGATTAGATTATGCAGGTCATGTTCCATATTTGATTTCCTTTGGCTAAATTTATAGTGGATGTAAGTGGCTAGTTAGTGCCTTGAATCAAGCTTATTCCCTTATTTAACTCAAGCTTTGATCATCAAATATAACCTTTCAATGAGATATAGATGCATACTAGTTATTTAGAATTGAAAATTTAGTCTTTTTCTTATCTAATTAGTGTTTTTAGGAGCTCAAATTGAGTGGATGAACCAAAACTTAGGTGTATCACCATCATTATATAAGATTTTTCCTTTAGTTTTATTTCTTTCCTTTTCCTAGAAGTTTTTATCATAAAGTAGAGATCCTAATTGATATACCAAAGGGAGCTAGCCCTTAGAATCTAAAGATTCAATCCACCGATTAGAGCACCCATAGCCTAGGATTGCTTCCATGTTTCAACATATTATAAAGGCTTGAAACTACCCTTATAAGGGTGTGAGTTTGATTGAAAACGATAATATCATTAATATGCCTATCTATATTGAGGTTAAATCTAATCCACCTACATCACATAAGCTAGGTCATCTTGTGATGTCTATCCTTTTCTTAGAACACATTTTGGGTCATCTTATGATGCCTATATTTTTCTTAATTCACATGTTAGGGAATCTTTAGAATGCCCAATGTTCCCTATTTTATCCTTTGGGTAGTATTTTATGTCCATCCTTACCTTCATGCACTCTTTGGGGTCATCTTACAATGTCCATCCTTATTCTCCTATATCCTTGATACCTCATCCTTATAATGAGGAAATAATAAATAACCTTTCATATCTAAAAAACAAGCATATTCAACTAAAATAAATATTCTATGACAAATAAACTTGCATTTCACATGTTTTTCTTTGGTATTACATTATTTTAACATATTTGTTACTTCACATTTTTTCTTACATTTTTTACTAGTTTTTGCACTTTTTTTCCTTAACATACCTTTTGTATATATATACATATATATTCCATTACTTACTTTGTGTATCTTTGATTATATTATTTTAATCCACCTATTTTTATATTATTAATTTATTTTACATTCAACCTTGGTTTTCCTTTTGGATACATTTTTAATTTATTTTAAATATTACAATTTTATTTTTGACCACAAATTCCATTATGGATCTTTGGTGTCACCCTCATGTCCCTTAGCATTAGCGCTAGTACCTATTCTTGGTATTTTGGTCTCTTGTCATGTTTTTATATACATATTGGTTTTTTAATGTTTGTTTGTATAGTAAAACCTAGATGATCAATAAAACCCTCCACACACATTCCCACCATCTACTTTTCTAGTCACACAATCATCATTTTATATTTTTTAGCCATTTTTTCCTATATTTTTTTTTAATATATTTTATCATTAGTACACCCTTGTGTATTTTCATATTTTTGTATGCTTCATAGCTTTATCCTAATTGGTCATCATGGATTTTCATTATGTGCATTGTATAGTAAGGCCTATGGAAATAACTAATCCATCCTAATTAATTCATATCGTCATTCAATTTATTTCATATCCTGCATATGCTCCTAACCTTATCTAGGTGTCTTCTCAAAAAGATAAGACAATGAAAAGAGTATAATTTTGTTAATTAATTTTTGTCATACTCTCTCATGGTAAAATCATTACCGTTTACCTAAATGTTTTTCATCCACCTTTTTCCCTCTCTTATGATGAAGTCTCATACCTATCATTATACATTTTTTATAATATCTTTTTTTTTTAAAATGTTTTGGGGAAACAAAATCATTTTATGCTTATTTACATGATCTCTCTATTTTTCACTTCCTTTTGGGTTCACCAAGAGAGTCAATTTCAAGATTGCACTATTTTCTAAGTTGTAATTCTAATATTATCTAGGCATCTATTTTACCCTATTTTTTTATAAATCACTAATATGATTAAGAAGTGTTATTATGCATATATGTGTAAAACTATAAATATTAGAATTATAAAGATTTATTAGTGGGTTATTCTTCTGATTTTGAAAAATTTATAAATTTATATTTTAAGAAATAAATAAGATTAAATATGCTTAAATTGTACATGGATCTTATTGATTTTTCTAACTATTTTAATATAAAAATTAAAATAAGAGATGATTTTTCAAGCTTAGAATCATAATTATAAATATAAATCTAGATAAGTATATTGTAAGTGGATAAAAGTGTAGTACACTCCAAATTGTTGATTGTAGACTTGTCCTAGTTGACTATCATAGATAGTAAGTAATAAAATATAAAGAATGTATAAATATGGAAATGATAGAATAAAATGATAAGTAGAATATGAATCTAGATAGGAGTGTAGTAGGAAGACAGTGACATAATGCACCTTCTTCCACTGACTACATGCTTTTCTAGGTTGATTATTCATATGAACTAATCACCACACTTATTGTGCCTCTAAAATGATAAAAAACCTGATATATTATACATAGGGTTTGGTCATGTAGAATTGTATTTTGTATTTTATTTCCTTTGAAACCCTTAGTGTCAAGACCCCTCTAGGTTTTACTAACAAAACATGATTTTTTTAATTTACTTAGCATAATTTACAAATAATCTTCCCCATTAATTTAACATAATGGTTTACTATTTCACAGTTAAATACATCTAAGATAATGTGTGCAAAAAATACAACTCTACCATTGGTTAAGTTATAATATATTTAACTCTCAACCAACCTTAAATAGTTCATAATATTTAAATTATCTATAACACATTCTGAGTGAATGGTACTAAATTAATCCATTTTTTAATAATTAAACATCTATATATAGATAATATTGTTTTTATCATTATGAATCATGTACAAGTGTACAACCATTGATGTATCTAATAATATAAATATTAAATGATTAAATATTACAATTTTTTATTGTATATCATAATATCTCATGCTAAGTGGTAGAAAAGTACACTTGAGCTTCATAAAATAGCTTAAAATTTAATATAATAGGCATGAGCATGCTACTCTAATGGATAATCAACTAAAGAGAGGGAGATCATCATTAGGTGATTTTAGTCCAACCATATTGTCGATCTTCTACACACCTCCCCACTAGGAGTGGCCCTTCCCTTCATAGAGGGGCAGATAATGGTAGTTGATATATCAAAAATTTAACAAAAACCCATGTTTAGTAAAATCACTAATGCATGCATCAGTCACATATACCATGTAAAATAATCTTCTATGTAATATAACATCATGCATACACATGTAAATTATAAATTTTAATTGAATGAGAATGTTTCAATTATAACATTACTTTGGTCAAAGTTTTTCATTATATATTTTAGATCACTCATGGATCTAAGTCAAATCCCCCCCCCCCACACACACTATCTACTAATGAGTTTGAATATATCCTATGATACCATATGATAGGTATATATATTTCATGGCATCAACAACATATGCCAATCATCCATTACCATAATCAAGTATGAAATGGTATAGTCTTATAAACTAGTTCAAAGACATACTAATAATAATTTTTAAAATTGTAAAATTGATTACAAAATATATGCATCAGTAATGTATAAATAATTATAAAGTTTTAAAAATATAACTAGTTATGGGGGCACCCCCCAACATATTAAAAAATATTGATCAATAGTACAATATAAAAACTACCCTAAGTAGGCAGCCCAAAAAGTAGGAAAAAAAACACAAAATAATGATTCAACATAGAACCACCACCTAAAAGGTGGCACACCAATCTTATACATCTACTCCCTCCAAACAACAAAACTATCCATCTCACAATCCTCATCTAAGTCTAGGATAATAGTTCCCTCTATAGAGCTCTTATTCACTTCAGGTCCCATCTGAATCTATCTCATAGCCAAGGGTGGGGGATATCTTTCAACTTTATTTAGAAATAATATCATGGTTTTTTATCTAACATACTCCATAACTTCATCCACCTCTTTAGACCCTCTCCTATCTATGAGTTTTTATAATTTCTATGTGAATACATTCACGGTATCTTCAATTAATTTATAGATAGCCTTGTCATCATCATCTTGTACCATGGGGATATAGCTTTGGGGAGAGGAAGTTATCAAGGCATTTTGATCAATAGATCAAATAATAATATCTAAGTATAGAGGGGTGAAATAATCCTTAGCTTCTTTAATGAGATAATTGTCAAGACCATCCTTTTGAACATCCCTTACCATGTCATCATATTCTGTAACCTAAATATTCACCCCATTTTTATCTAAATATAAATATTTCACCCAATCTTTCATAAGATTATTAACTTGGTCAAAGTATGAATATTTTTTACAGTCTCACTCATGCTTAGTTATTTTCTCTTCAATAGTGGACTCATGAAAAATTTCCAAATATAAGTGCAGACTCAACTTGGGGTATCCACTAGAGTCAATCAAATAGTTATAAGTGATTTTTATCATTTTGTATCTCAAGAACTACTCCAACTATTCTTGTGACACTTTTAGTCGAACAAATATCTGCAAAGAAACAAATTGAAGGATGAATTCTATAGAAAAGTTAGTAAACACCCTGGCATTGTGTTGAAATACCTCTAAGTTCCTTTGCTCCCATAAAAACCTTAACATCTCAATTGAAAAAATAAGCCAAAATTTATGAAAGAAAGGATAAAATTTAATTTTAGCACAAATATATCCAAAATCAATATTCAACCAACTAATCTCATAGTCAAAAACCACATTCCAACACTTAAGTCAACATTTCCGTAGATTAGATGTATAAGGACATGAGAAGAAGATATGTGCAATAGTGTTAACCTCACTAAAATAGGAACAAAAATCTTGGGAAAAACTAATTTTACTCAAAATAGACTTAATATACATCTTATTATAAATCAACAACCACCAAAAATATGATGTTTTAGGTTAACCAAAAATATGATGTTTTAGGTTAAAGATAAGAGGCCCAAATAACATCAAAACTAAAAGACCAAATATGCATGGGATCATAGATAGACCAAATATGATTAAGAGTGAGGTAAGGGACTTTGGAAAGGGAGAGCTTATTATAAAACATATAAGTGGAAAAATCAAATAGAGTGGGCCCCTTTATCCACTTAACACTATCCATAAATTCTCCCTCCTCATCCATGAAGGAAACATTATTATTCTCCTACAATTCTTTTTGAAGAAGAGTGAAGGTTTTATGCTAATTATCAAGAATTTTATATCTGACTCTAACTTCTGACCAAGATGCCCAACCAAAATGTGAAAAGAGATACTTGAAAACCATCAACCCTTTTATGAACCATTCGAAGGTAGAATAAGCCCTAGTGAGATAGAATAACCCCTAGTGAGAGAAAATAACCTTCTATTCATAGATAGGTTTCACTAGATAGATTTATAACCCTATCAACATGACCCAAACTATCTAAATGTATGTTTTGCAATAACAAAAGGTTTAACAATGTCCCAAGCTAACTAAACGAAGGTAAAAATGCATGAACTAGCCACTTTGACAAAAAGTACCCATGAGTAAATCCATTATATTCAATCTTTTCCAATGTGGTTTTCCTTTAGGAAAACCCTTCAAAATGTTATTCTTAACCAATATTTTCTAGGTTTCATCCCCTTCACATGCCATAATTATCAATTTCATAGTGAGGGTAAGACTCTATATCATTAGATCCTTTAAATCCAAGCCCCCAATATTTTTTGGCTTTGAGCAAAATTTCCAAGAGACAACATGTCTTTTCTTTCCTCCTTTTTCCATCATACCATAGGAAGTCTCTTATTATTCTATGAAACATATTAATCTGAGACTTGTTGAAGAGCCAACAAGAGGAATAATAAATAATATAAAAGGAGATAACTTTTTGATAGACTTAAATCCATCTAGGTAAGGAAAGTAAGTGTCCTTACCATTTTGCTATTTTATTATTGATTTTGTCAAAAATGCAATCCCACATGAGATTAAATTAAGGGGTAAGCATGAAAGGAATAACCATTTCATCTATACCTTTCCATGTCTAACCAAACTTTGAGATCCAATTAGGAGGGGAATCTTTCCATCCTAGCATATATGATTTATGCATGGCCACCTTAGATCTAGAAGCAAAGAAATACATATCTAGTCTTATTAAAACTTGATTCAATTTATTTTTCTCCATTTTAACAAATAGGGTAATGTCATTATCAAATAAGACATCAATTAAGACTTCATCATTGGTCAGAGAGATGCCTCTAATTGGAGGTCCAATATCAAAAATTGAGGAGATAATATAAGGCTTCAACAACTAACACAAAAAGTGATGGGGAAAGATGACATCCTTATCTAATGGAGCATTAAATCTCAACGGATTTAGTCATGTCCCCATTCAATTTAATGAAAAAATAAGTATCTTTAAAGGACATTAATAATTTTACAAAACTTATACTAAAAACAAAAGTCTCTTAATTAGATTGTCTAAAATCTATCTACCTTTAACAAAGCTAGTTTGAGTTTCATAATCAATAGAGGGTAACATAGAGGAGATTCTCTTTGCCAAAAAAAATCCAAGATATCTTCAGAGACATTAAATAAGGTAATTGGTCTCCATTTCTTGATTGACGAGAGATCACCATACTTGGGGATAAGTTTAATTACTCCTCTATTGATGTTAGGGCCTAGGTTACCAACATCAATTACTTCTTTAAGGACCTCCAAGTAATCTTTAGAGAGCCACTCCTTATTAGATTTGTAAAATTTAGTAGGGAATCCATAAATTTTAGGTGCTTTATCATTCTTGATCAAGTCTATGGTTACTTTGATTTCATCTAGTGTGATATCCTCATCAATGGAGATCTCTTGCAAATGTGACACTTTTCAAACCACCCTATTTTACTCATGAGATAATTAGAGCCATTATAAAGAAATAGTATGGAGTAAAACTCATAGAACACTTATTTTATACTTGAAATGTCTTCAAAACTCTATCCTTGAACCTCAATTCCATTAATTTTTCTTCTTCGGTGCTTAAGTTTCAAGAATCAAAATAAAAACTTAGAGCCTCTATCACCATGTTTAATCTAAGTTAGTTTTGAGTGAATCTATGACCCTTGGCTAGGTAATTATGGGATTGTCTAACCTAATGCTTCATGGAATTAAGTTCATCAATTAGTTTATCATTATATGGATCATGTTGAAGAGATCATTCAACTTCTATTAATTTTTCTTGAGTGACCCTAGTAGTCTTCCTACACATTCTAGCCTTTATCTAACCATAATTTCTAGCAAAGTTTTTAGAGACTTACATGCAAGAATTCCACTAATCAATTCTAGGGATAGAGATGTAAGTGAATTTCCCAATATTCCAAGAATCTTGAAGACAATCCATACACACTTGGGCATAAAGATGAGTTACATGGAATTGGTAAATTCCTTTTAAAGATGAGGTGACTTTGTTACATACTAATAACAAATTTGAAACACATAAACACTTAGTAGTTCAACACAAATTTTCATATGATTATACTATATAAGTTTTTAACATCCATCATTTATGGAAAAATACTTTAATTTTCCATTATACAACTATTATTACCATATTTAATACATGCAATTTTATATCTATCATTTACATTCTTAGTCTCCAAATTTAAGCACAAATAAATATCTATGTTATATAATTTCAAGTAAATAAATACATTCTCTTCTCTATATAATTCTATAACTTTAGTTTTCCTTTTAACTACTTAGCACTATATAAAATGAATAATAGGTTAAAGATAATTATAAAATCTCATCTCCATAAAAAATAAGGATTGTCTACTTGTTTTTAAATAGTCCATTTTATCACTTTTTTACTAATTTTTCAATCATTATCAACTATTTTGATAACTACTTAGTATGATATAACTTTAATTTATACCTTAGTATATACATAGTTTGTGTGTGTGTGTGTGTGTGTGTGTGTGTGTGTGTGTGTGTGTGTGTGTGTGTGTGTGTGTGTGTGTGTGTGTGTGTGTGTGTGTGTGTGTGTGTGTGTGTGTGTGTGTGTGTGTGTGTGTGTGTGTGTGTGTGTGTGTGTGTGTGTGTGTGTGTGTGTGTGTGTGTGTGTGTGTGTGTGTAGTCATGTCATCTCATTACTCAATAACAAGATTAATAAATCATGATTTTCTCAAGTCCATCTATAAAGGAATAGGAATACATATTTATAGGTATAATTTTGTATAAATAAAACCTTTCAAAACTCCTCCAATATTCCATTCAAATATAAATCAACATTTAATGTGACACTAATTAATCAAGCATGCCAAATTTATATAAGATTGACTATAAATAACATTACACACCTAGAGTTTTGTACGTAGTTCCTATTGAATATGTCTCAAAACTTGACTTAGTATAAATGGGATACATTCTTATCTTGAATATACATAGATATATGTAAATAAATGCACACACATCTCTCTCTCTCTCTCTCTATATATATATATATATATATATGTGTGTGTGTGTGTGTGTGTGTGTACACACACACACACACACACCTAGAGTTTTGTATTTAGATCCTATTGAATATGTCTCAAAACTTGACTTAGTATAAATGGGATACATTCTTATCTTGAATATACATAGATATATGTAAATAAATACACATCTCTCTCTCTCTCTCTCTCTCTCTCTCTCTCTCTCTCTCTCTCTCTCTCTCTCTCTCTCTCTCTCTCTCTCTCTCTCTCTCTCTCTCTCTCTCTCTCTCTCTCTCTCTGTGTGTGTGTGTGTGTGTGTGTGTGTGTGTGTGTGTGTGTGTGTACATACACATGACTATATAATTCCTTCATAATTATATACCCATAATTTTTTATGCAAGAACATATAACTACCAATCAACAACTATAAATGCAATCTTTAATACTTTAGTAGTTATAAATCAATACAAAATATTCCCATTGACTACTTAATTTGTATCTTTTAAATCAATAAAATATTTTGTCTAGGTTTAATCCAAATCTATGAAGGCAAGTCAAGAATTCAATACACCATAAATACTATGATAAAATATTATTATAACCAAAACTATAAAATAAAATACCTTTTTATGATCTTATAGATCATCATACTCATGAACGATAGATGTAGTGGGTGTATCTTTAACTATAAAATATTTATTTTTAATCTTTAATAATGCCCATATTCTCACTTTTATAGATATGTGGATGGAAAAAAGCTCCATCCTCCAGTTTATAATAGTAAGGACCAAAAAATACAAGGCACTACTAGACTATGCATTAAAATGGTTTTTAACACTAAACCCAAGTAAAAAGAACATTAAAGTTTTTTAATTATAAATGGAAAACTCTTTATATATACATATACAAGCAAAACCCATACAAATTATTACTTTCAAATTGAAATAATGTACTTTATTGATCATTAACAATAGCTTTCATTCAAATCTAGATGTTGGTCACCCTTTTCCATTTTGATCATGTCCCTACTCCTTCTTCCCTATCCATAACTCTTACATTTGCCCTTATTCTTATTATATTTTCTTTCCTTAACCAAGTTTTTTGTGCCCTCAAGTTTATCTTGAAACTTTACAATTTATTCCTTATAAGACTCCAATTCATAAATTCATATTCCTTCATTATAGTATTAATTCAATATGTCATATCCCTATTTTTTCATGATATCTTTATGCAAAACCCTACCACTCAGCTTCCTAAGAAATGGTGAGGTCTACCCATGATTATAGAAAAGAAAACTATAATTTTCTACCTCATTATTCCAAAATGACCAAAATTATTTTTGGTTTGAATAGTGAATGGAAATTATTCAACTATAACCTTCCAAATCAACACAAAATTTGATTTTTCTAAGTTTTAAAACTTATCTAAATATAAATTATTGGGTGTCTTTTACCCTATATCCCCTAAGCTACCAATAGGGATAAGAATATAGTCTAACAATATTTACATAATTAAATACAAACACATGGTTTAATAAATGCCCTATACTCTAAAGGCTTACAATTCATAAAAATATGTCCATATTAATTCATACTCATAAATCCATAGTTTAGTTCACATAAATGTTTCACATAGGTTCATACAGCCAACACACATTATAAGAGTTAATGAATTTTATTAACAATAAAATCCATTTAAAGACTACTTATTCCATAACAAAATAAGTAATTGACCCATAATAAATGCAAATCATGTAATATTAACCATAGTGAATGGTATTAAAATTAAGCATTCAACACATCCATTAATACTAAACCACATCAACATACAAAAGTGTGAGAGTGTGTGTGTGGGTTTTGTTTTACTTTTTTTTAATCCTGATTGTAAAATAAAATGTAAATTCTCAATATATTCCTCTTCACTTTTAGAGTGTATGAGGACTTCATCAAGAAAAACAAGCATAAAATAATAAAGGTAATATCTAAACGCACTATTCATGAGATTCATGAATGTCACAGGTGCATTCATTAGCTTGAAAAGGAACATTATGAATTCATAGTGTTTGTATCTAGTTTTGAAGGATAATTTCTTAATATATTCCTCCCTAATCTTTAATTTTTAGTACCCAACTTGAAGGTCAATATTATAAAATAATGTTATACATCACATTTAATTAAAAAGATAATCAATGTGGGGTAAGGGAAACCTATTATTAATGGTTACTTTGTTCAACATCATATCATATATGCATAGGAAAAGGGTTTCATCTTTTTTTAAAAACACTATAAGTGAACACCATGGTGAAACACTTGGCTAAATCAAAACTTTGGCCAATGTCTCCTAAAGTTGTGATTTTTACTCGACTAATTAGGTTATTTCCATTCCATAGGGAACCTTAGATTGATGTTCCAATCTTGGAATAATATCAATAATTATTTCAAATTCCCTTTTTGGAGGTAAACTAAGTAAATATTATGGAAAAATTTCTTATAAATATTGCAAAAAGGGGTAGTGTTTAATAAGGGGTTCCTTAGTTTCTTTAATTTCATTGATTTTAACCAAGAATACTTGACATACCTTTCACTGAGACTTTTTAAAATACATGGATGATATTTGTATTAGTTACAACTCTCTATTTTATTATTGAATTTAAGTTTGATCCCCCAAATCATCTAATCATTCAATCTTCTTAATGAAATAGATGACCTTATGTTTGTGCATAAAAATCCAATTCACTCATAAAATCACATCATATGATCCTAGTGGTGTTTCATATAAATAAAATACAATGGTGAATTATGGTAACTTCACCTTAGCCTCCACATGCCACCTATCTACCTTGACCTTGGATTCAATCCCATACTAAACTGACCAAGTATTTGCCATAAAATTAGAATTCCTAGATAATTTGCTTAAAATTTTAGGAGAGATCAAGGATTTAGGGGATCCTATATCTATTAAAATGTAAATAGGATTCCCAAATAAAGTATTTGATACTTAAATGGGAGAATCTTAAAATTCATGTTGATTATTGTCAATAGATGCATAAATTATCTATTAGAAGGTTCAACATTACAATATAGAGGTAAATGAGTTATTATTTTTACCCTTTGCCTTCTATCAAGGACATTCCTTAGTATAATGGTATCCTCTACATGTAAAACATATACCAAGTGGTATCTTCCTCTTAGATTAAATTATTCCCTTTAATCCTTATTTGAAACCATTACTAGGTTTCCTATTCCTTGAAGTGTTATTAAACCTCACATTTTAACTATTGAACCTATTATTAAAATTCACATTTTATTTCTAGTAATTTTTCTTGAATTTTTTTTTTGAGATTCAAAAATTCTTTTTGAATTTTTATCTAACTTCAACAAGTAATTTAAATTTATACTCTTGATTAACTGCTTTCTCAAAGACCTAGTCCATGGTAGATGTTCCTTGAACATCCAATTTGGGGTTTTAATCCCATGATGAACTTCTTAATCTCAAAAACATTCATATTTTTGGTACTAAGATACATACTTCAAAATATTTGTGAATTGTTACTAGTACTCATTCACTAATATATCTATTTATTTTAGAATTTATAATTTTATTAAAATATGATAACATTCAAACTTGGGTAGAAACCAAGATCTAAACAAGGTTACAAACTACCCCAAAATAGTGGTGGTGTAGAACACTCATATATTTCTTCTTATTTTCCACCTAAGTTAGTAATTCACCAACTAGTTGGTAGGCTCCTCAAATAGCCTTGGCTATCTCAGAATAATTCTAAATTTTCAAATATTTTTCCATCTTTTTAATCTAAGCTTCAATTCCATCACCCAACATTGTGACATTCATCTTGGTTGGATTCAATTATTTCATATCTTGTGCAAGTTCTACATCTATGTGATTTATTACTACTTATTGATCCTCAACATGTCCCTTATCTTAAGGCTCTTCTTGATAGGATGGTTCTTATTTTAGTGATTCTTGTTCATTTTCCTCATCCTACCCATGAATTCCTATTATAGGGATGATAACATGTCTCTTGTTTCATTCATGAGAATGAGTATTTGATTGAGTTTTTTGGTTTGTTTAGTTACCAAATGATTAGGATCAACTTGAGGATTATCATTATAGGTCCCCTAAACATTCAATTTCACTCAAACCGTTATAATTATGAAAATATTAGAAATAATTTTAGGTAAATGACTCATTAGATCAAAGCATTTGAACATCCACTCTAATACCACATTGTTAATGACACTTCTGGGTTTTACTAATGAAACATGATTTTTTTTACTTCAACTTAACATAATTTAAAAATAATAGCTATTAATTTAATATGATGGTTTACTATTTGATAGATAAATACATTGAAAACAACATTTACATAAAATAAAACTAAATCATTTATTGACTCATAATATATTTAGCTTTCAAATATCCTTAAATAGTTTGGAAGATTAAAAATATCTCATAACATATATGATGAGTGAATGGTGTTGAATTAATCCATTTTTTATAGTTAAACATGAATATGAAACTACTAATGTTTTCATCATTATGAATCATGTTCAAGTGTATAGCCACCATTATATATAATAACAAAAATATTGAGTGTACAAATATAAACAAAAATCATTATATGTCATAATATCTCATGATAATAAATACAAAAGTACACTTGAGATTTACAAAATAGATCAGAAATTAATATAATATACATTATTATGCTTCCATAATGGTTGATCAACTGAAGAGAGGGAGAGAATCATTGGGTTTCTTTTTATCCAACTATAGACCATAAGTCTCCCACACATCTCCCTAGTAGGAGTGACCCTTCACTTCATAGAGAGGTAGATAATAGTAGTGCATATATCAATAATTCAATCAAAAACCATGTGTATTATAATCACTAATACATTTAATAGTCACATAGACCATAAAAAATAATCATCTATCTAATATGACATCACACACACTCATGTAAACTAAAAAATATAGTGGAATGACAATGTTTTAGATATAACATTACTTTGGCCAAAGTTTTTCATTATAGATTTTAGATTACTCATGGATCTGAGTCAAAACTACACACACACATGATATATTTAAACTAAATCAATATATCCAATGATACTAGATGATAGGTATATACATTCCATGGCATCAACCACATATTCCAATCATTTGTTATCATAAGAAAGTATGAAATGGTATAGTCTTATAACCTAGTTCAAAGACATGTTAATAGAATATTTATAACATATAAATGCTTAGTAATTAAAGATAGAGTTTCATTTGATTATACTATACAATTTTAAAACGTCCATCATTTAAGAAAAATAACTTTACTTTTCCATTATACAACTATTATTATCTATATCTATCATTGACATTCTTAATCTTCAAATGTAGGCATAGCTACATGCCTATGTTATATAATTTCAAGTAAATAAATACATTATCCTATATTCAATATAATACTTAATAATATAGACACTTTAATTTTCTTATAATTCATTAAAATTATAAAATTTAATAATAATTCAACCAAAATTCAAAAAGCTTATGTCCACATAAAACAAAGATTATCTACCCATTTTGAAATAGGTCATTTGATCACTTGTCTACTAGTTATTCAATTCCTATTGATTATTTTGATAATTAATTAGCACGAAAAAACTTTACTTCATACTGTAGTATATACAAAAATTGTATCTATGTATGTATTCATGGATATATTATCATGCCATATCATTACTCAAGAACAAGACTAAGAAATTGTTATTTTTTGAAGCCTATCTACAGAGGAATAGGAATACATATTTATATGTATGTTTTTGTATAATTTAAAACTTTTAAAAATATTCTAATATTCAATTTGAATCCAAATCACCATTGAATGTGACACAAATTTATCAAATATGTTAACTCTATATAATATTTACTATAAATCCTATTACATATCTATAATTATGTATATATTTCTTATCAAATATGTCTCAAAACATGATTGAGTATTAATGGGATACATTCTTGTCTTGAATATACATAGATATATATGTAAACACACACACACACACACACACACACTTACACTTGTACATATTATCAACAACTTAAACACAAGTCATCCTTTATCTTATATGCATATATACATGTAACTATATAATAAATCAAAGTACATCTATAGATTATATATTTTTATAAAACTAGTAACCAACATAAAACATACTCATCATTCAATTTCTACAGTTCATATATATTTATATATAGATAGATACACATGAATGTATAATTATGTCACAATTATACACATATATATTATGTTTGTAAAGTATGGTTGTAAACAAATTGCCCTTTTATCAAAGTAAAAACCCATATTTTATTATACAGGAACATATAAATACCAATCAACAACTTTGAATGTAATCCCTGAAACTATATTAGTTATTAATCAAAACAATACATTCCTAGGTACTACTTAAAATGTGAATTTTAAATGCATAAAACATTCTATCTAGGTTTAATCCAAATTTATGATGTAGGTTTAATCCAAATTTATGAAGGCAAGTTAAGAATTAAATTCACTATAGTTACTATGAGAAAATATTATTATAACTAGAACTATATCCCATAATACCTTTTTATCATCTTATAACTCATCATACATAGGAAAGATAAATGTAATGGGTGTATCTCTCAACTATCAAATATACATTTTTAATCTTTAGTAATGGATATAATATAATTTTTATAAACATATGGATGGAAAAATGTTCCATACTCAGGCTCATAAGAGTAAAGCACTACCAAAATATACATTCTAAAATGGTTTTTAATACTAAACCTAGGTAAAAAGAGAATTCAATTTTTTTTGCTTCTAAGGGAAAAACTCAATATGTTTACATATACAAGCAAAACCCATATAAATTTTTATTTTCAAATTGTAATACTCTACTTTCCTAGTCACTAACAATGGTTTTCATTCAAATTTAGATATTGGTATCCCTTTTCCCTTTTGATCCTTCTTCCCTATCCCTATTTCTTCCATTTTCCTTCTTATTCTATTTTCCTTTCTCAACCATGTTCTGTATGCCCTCAAGTTTCTCCTAAAAATATATGAGTTCTCCCCTACAAGACTCAAATTAATAAATGCATATTACTTAAATCTACCATTAACTCAAGATTTCATATCACTATTTTTACATGTCAGATGCATGTCAAACCCTACCACCCATATTTACACCAAATGGTGAGATTAACCCGTGATGATAGAAAAATAAACCTATTTTTTCTCCCCCATTATTCTAAAATGAGATAATTTATTTTTGGATAAAATAATGTATGGAAATGATTCCACTATAACCCTCCAAACCAACATACAAAAATATTTATCTAAGTTTTATAACTCATCTAAAGATAAATGTTTGGATTTATTTTACACTATATCCCTTAGGCCACTAGCAAATGGTAAGAATTAAGTCTAAAAATATTTACATAATTAAATTAAAAGACATGGTTTAATAAACACCCTATAGTCTAAAGGTTTATAATTCATAAAAATAGTACCATCTTAATCCATACTCATAAATCCATAATTAAGTTAACATAAAGGTTTGGTAGAGTTTCATACAACCAATGCACCTTAGCAGAGTTAATGAATTATATTAACAATGACATCAATTTACAAACTAGTTATTCCATATTAAAGTAAGTAATCAACCCATAATAAATGAAAATCATGAAATATTAACCATAAAGATAAATAATAAAATTAGGCATTAAGCACATCAATCAATACTAATTCATCTCAACATACAAAAGTGTGAGTGTTTGTGTGGGGGTTTGGTTACACTGTTGTTATTCCCAATGTTGATATTTACATCCTCCTCCCTTATTATAATCTCCCTTTGTTCCACTCTATGAGGTTGGGATAGTATTTAAAGCACCTTGGTTAAACAAAATGGTAGTTAGTTTAAATTTTATAACAAAATAATGAGATATGCATAATGCATATAAATTAAATGAACTATTATGAGATAAATCAAATATATAACTAAAATCATGTCTAAATAAGATTCTAATACATGAAGTATAGTATGTATAGATATATGTATAAATATACTATAATCACACTATATCCTTAAAGAAAACATAACATATGTCAAACCAAACAACATAGATGTATTAATCATTAGTTTTATTTCATTAAATAATATTAATGCAGTATTTGAAGAGTATAATAGGATGTAACACTTAAGGAACATTTATATTTTGAAAAGTTTCAATAAAAAAATGGGATTATAATGGGTTGAGTTTACCTCAATCACTCCCTTGATGATTTATTTTTACCTAAGTATCCAATACACTAAGGAGGGAAACCAAACCCACATAGTTATCCTACCTAGAGTGAATGTACAATCATGCTCCTTTGATTATATGTATTCACCTAGAATATGGATTTGATACTTGAAAATGATATCTCTTGACTTTATTTATAGTTCTCTTGACTTCTCTTATGAATACTTCTTATAAATAATTTAAAATATAGGTAGAATAGGCTAGATTTGATTAATGTACATAAGTGTAAATGCTTGTACCAAGTAAATAACAAGTGGTCTTAATGAATGACTCTTGAAATGTATTTATAGGTTTAAATTTTATAAATTTCCTTTAGTAAAATATGAGAAACATGTGGAAATATATAAAATAATAACTTCAAATTTGGAAACTAGCAGATATTTAACATAGGATACGACTAGCCAAAGTGGACAAGGGTGTAGTGTGTCATTGTCTACTTAGGGTGGACTTATCTAGGAGTAAAGAATAAAATTGTTATTTTTAGGGACAAATATGAAGTTATTTTATATATCTTGAGCATTTTACATTGATAATTATATATAATAATAATGGAAAAGGGTCAAACCTATATATAAATGAATGGTTTAGAGTAATGGTAAATAATAGTCATGCAATTAGGTAAAAATCATGCTATTAGAAATATGTCAATAATTAGAATTTTGAACTACTTGTGACTAAATTTATGTGTCTAAATTTTCCACCATTTATTATAGAAATTAAATTTATAAATGATAAATATTTTGAACTAAGTGTGTGCAACACACTTTGTCTTTGATAAAATGCTTAGATTGTTCATGGAACTTTAACTTAAACCCTAAAACCACTCATGAAGTAGTCGTTTTTTTCATTTTAAATTTAGA
>JARHVA010008190.1:260000-267500 GCA_037957365.1 Torreya grandis | reverse complement strand
GATGATATTCTCATTTATTATAACAATGAGGAATAACATTAAAAACATCTAGAGTTGGTGTTACATCATTTTAAGAAGCACAAAATTTATGTTAATTTGTCCATATGTGTGTTTTTATATAGGAAACTGTAATATTTATGACATATTGTCTCCATAGATGGAATTTTAGTTGATTTGGAGAAGATAAGATCCATTATAGAGTGGTTGACACCTAAAAATGTGCATGAGGTAAGAAGTTTTATGGGACTAGTAGGATATTATAGGAATTTTTTTTCCATCTTTATAAAAAATACTAACCCAATTAATTCACTTTAGTATAATAATAAGTGTTTTTTTTTGTCAAACAAGTGTGATAAATATTTTAAAGATTTGAAAAGGAAGCTTACATCAGAACTTGTGCTAAGAGTTCTTGATCTTAATGGTCAATTCTTAGTATTAATTGATGCATCTAGGAATGGTTTTGGAGGAGTTTTTATGCAAGATGGTTCAATTTTAGAATATGATTCTAGGAAGCTTAAACCATATGGGGAAAATTATGCTCTACATGATATGGAACTTATAGTAATTATATATGCTTTTAGAGTTTAGAGGCATTATCTATTGGGGAAACTATTTGAATTCAAGATTGATAACTTAGGGATCAAATATATATTCACCCAACCAAACCTAAATGTTCATCAGAGATGTTGGTTAGAGTTCCTATTCAAATATGATTTTTATATTAAATACATCAAGGGCAAGTAAAATAGAGATATTGGTTCCCTAAGTCATAGAAGGTAGATAGTAGCTTTGGATACTATCAAGAGTACCTTTCATGATCAAGATGTTAAATTTTCCTTTCGATATGAATCTTATGAGAAAGTTAGGAAAGCTTAGGATACTCAAAACCCTAAGTTAAAAGAATTCAAGTTGAAAATTATGGTTTTTAAAGGTACAATGGTAGAAAGTATATACCTAATAGAGAGAATTTAAGGAGAATGATGATAAATGAATTGCATAATTCCTCTTATTCAGGTCATCCTAGAGTGACTAAGCTCATGGCTAAGCTAAAAACACTTTATTTATGGAATGGAATTAAAATAAATGTAATAAATTTTGTGTCTCATTGTTTGGAGTGTCAACGTGTGAAAGTTGAACATGTGCATCTAATAAAATTGTTGTATCATCATGACATAATGGAATGTAAGTGGTAGGTAATTGGTCTGGACTTTGTCCAAGGTTTGACATTATCATAGAACTAACACAACATGATCTTGGTGCTAGTTGATAAACTAATTAAGGTGGCTCACTTCATACAAGGTAATTTGACTAATGATGGGCCAATGCTTGCAAAAATATTTGTGAAAGAGGTGCACCAGTTACACAAGTTTTTAGATAAGATTATTATAAATCGAGATCAAAGTATCAGTCTAGGTTTTAGTAGAATCTAAACTTAACTTTGGGCACACAGTTGAATTTCATCACTACATATCATCTAGAAATAGATAGACAAATAGAGAGGGTAAACCAAGTTTTATAATATCTTCTTCAAATGTATTACATGGATCAGAAATATAGGTGGGAAGATTATCTTCCACTAGCAGAGTTTTCTTATAATAATTATAACTAAGTATATTTAAATATAGATGCATTTGAAGCATTATATGGAATAAAGTTTCAAACACCAATCAATTAGGATAATATTGAAGATAGGGTGGTATTTTGTCCTAAAATGCTTTTAGAAATAAAGGAGTAGGTCAAGTTAATCAGATAAAGGTTGATTGAATCTAATGATAGCCATAAAAGCTATGATGATCTAAAAATTACAACTAGATAGTTTTATATTAGTGATAAAGTATTTTAAGGGTTAAGCCTTAAAAGAGCTTGATTAAGTTTGGTTAATCACTGAATCTTTCACCAAGATATATGGGACCCTTTATGGTATTGGAAGTGATCAATCATGTTACATATAGGCTTGTATTGGCACCATCTCTAGCTCTCTTACATAATTTTTTTTCATGTGTCATTTCTTAAGAAGTATGTAGTTGATCCTTATCTTGTATTGGATTAGAATGATTTATAGGTTATGTATCCTAGGGTGGTCATAGTAGAACCAGTCAAAATAATGTAGACTCATAAACTTAGTTTGCATAAAAAAGAAGTGTCACACTACAAGGTCTAGTGGGATTAATATTTTAAGGGTAGTACCACTTGGGAGGATTATGATGAGTTCTGTAGGCTATTTATGCATTTATTTGTTTGATCATTTACTATTGTTATGATTTTTTATTATATGTTATTTGATTTTATGGCTTTGGTTTGAATTAAGTGTCATTGATATGATGACCAATTTTAGGGGTGAAGGATGTTACATCTTAATTTACTTATTAAACTTAATCTAATTATTAAATATATAGTGTGCTATTAATTTTGTTTAATTATTGATGTAACAAAATATTTTCATTTATGTTGATGTATGGATATAGATATAATGATTATTTTATGTGACTCATTACTTGGTTGGTTAGATGTACATGAGTTTTATATGCATGTGGATTATGCTTATTCAGTATTATTGTGCTTTAATATCATTTATATTGATTATCATGGTTATGAGATAAATAGTATTCACATTTGTGAGGTAGATGTAGGAGAAAGTCTACTCTCTGATAATATATGGAGGCAGAGTATCTGTTAAGATCTCACATATACAATTGATTACTTTTGTGTAAGCAACTAAACACAGAATTAAACCAAAATAATAACTAGAAATCAGAATCAACAAAGAATAAGAGATACAAGAAATAATGAAAACTTATATTAAACTCTTCTAGAAGGAAATACAATTGAAGAAATCTCTCTTTCTTCCACACCTCTTAGATGTACAAATCTCTTTCCCTCAAGAGTTCTCTCTCACAATTACAAACACAATTCAGCTACTTGAATTGATTCACCCTTTTTCTCATCCACAAGCTATGAATATCTATCCCTATTATATAGAATTAGGGATCATGAGCTATGCATTCTCCACTATCAGATACACCTCCTAATCAAAGGTTCAAATCAGTCCTACCAAAAATAGAAACATGGACTCAATACTAACAGTTAAACTTATCATGAAAACAATCTGTTCATCCCACAAAAATAGACTTTTGGAATGCACAAGTGACCAACGTCAGTCCTTATCTACTTGTATATAACTGATGTCAACTGATCCATAACCAACATTGGTAGCCTCTAGTTGATCCCTGACCGATGTCAGTGACTATGTAAATACAACAACCTTGCATTTGCTCATTTGGTGAAGCTTTTAGCTCCACACCTCAATAATCTCCCACTTGGAGATAAACATCTACACCTGTACCTATACAACAACATCCTCTAGCTTGTCTCCATTTTCAAGCTCAATCTTTTAGACCAACAAAAGTTGAATGAAGATTCAACTTCTCCTTTGTTATCAGCTTTGTTAACATATCAGCAGGGTTCTTATTTGTATAAATCTTTTCCAGCTTCAACTCACCATCCTCCAATACCTGTCTAATGAATTGGTACCTAAGCTATATATGTTTGGTTCTTGAATGAAAGGCTAAATTCTTTGCCAAATGAATTACACTTTGACCATCACTATATAATCTACAACTCTCTTGCTCCTTTTCCAACTCTTCCATGAATCAAGTCATCCATATCATCTCCTTACTAGCCTCTGTGACTGCAATGTATTTTGCCTCTGTAGTAGACAAGGCAACAACCTTTTGCAACTTTGAAAACTAGCTAACCACTATTCCACCAATAGTGAAAACATAACCTGTGGTGCTTCTCCTACCATCCAATTCACCTACCATATCCGAATCTACATATCCATGTAGAGAAGTGTTTGACCCTCCATAGCACAAATGCCTACTATTGGTCCCTCTCAGATATCTGAGAATCCACTAAACTACTTTCTGGTGTTCCTTTCCTGGATTGGCCATAAACCTACTGACAACTCCCACTGCTTGGGCAATATCAGGTCTAGTACATACCATTGCATACATTAATCTCCCAACTATGGAAGCATATGGAACTCTACTCATGTAATCTAACTCATCATGTGAATTAGGACACTGTTCTTTGCTCAACTTGAAGTGTCCAGCCATAGGTGTGCTTATCGGTTTTGCATCCTACATATTAAACATTTTCAACACCTTGTTCACATAATCTTCTTGAGACAAAATCAAACTATGATTTTTGCTATCTCTCTTAATACTCATGCCAAGGATTTTCTTTGCTACTCCCAAATCCTTCATGTCAAATGTGTGAGCTAATTTTACCTTAAGCTCAAAAATATCCTGCATGTGTGAACCTGTAATCAGCACATCATCTATATACAGAAACAGGATAATATATCTACCATTATCCAATCTCTTAAAATAAACACAATGGTCAGATTGACATCTAATGAAACCATGCTCAGTCATAAACCTATCAAACCTCAAATACCATTGTCTAGGAGCTTGCTTAAGACCATATAAGCTTTTTTTCAACTTGCACACAAGTTTCTCCTTACCTTTGACCTCAAAACCTTCTGGCTGATCCATATATATTTCTTCATCCAAGTCTCCATGAAGAAATGCTATCTTAACATCAAGCTTCTCAAGATGCAAATCCTTAATAGCAACTAAAGACAATACAGTCTGAATAGAAGTCATCTTTACTACAGGAGAAAAAATTTCACCAAAATCAATACCTAGTTTCTGTACAAATCCCTTTACTACCAACCTAGCCTTATGTCTCATTTGTCCATTCTCACCTTCCTTTAACCTACAAACCCATTTGTTTTTCAGTGCTTTCTTTCCAACTGGCAACTCAACCAAATCCCACGTTTGGTTCTCTTTCAAGGAATCAATTTCCTCTTTCATGCCAAGCTCCCATTATTTCTAAGATTCTACCTACATTGCCTCATCAAAACTCTCTGGTTCTCCACTATCAGTGAGAAACAAGTAGAATAAGGAAGGAGAATATTGAATTGGAGGTTTACTTACCCTTTATGACCTCCTCATGGGCGTATGAGACTCATTCACTGCTTGTTTTCCACCCAAATTCTCTGTCAGTGACCGATCTCAGTCATCTCTAAGTCTAAACCTGACTGACATTAGTTCCACCTAACCGACATTGGTTCTTATGTGACCAATGTTGGTTACTATCTGACCAACATCAGTTCCTATATGACTAACATCAGTGTCTATGTTTTATTGTGTGTGAAAATTCTTCCCTGTGAGCTCATTTTAGATCATCACCTCATCCAAATCAACATTGCCCTACTCAATATTATTCAACTTCTTGAGCTGATCACTGTACATCACCTTCTCATTGAAAACAACATCACGGCTTCTAATAATTTTGTTAGTTCCTAGATTCAATCTAAAATCTCTAGAGCCATAACCAATAAAAGTGCACCTCATAGATTTAGCATCCAACTTCTTTCTATTTTCTTTATCAATGTGCACAAAAGCTTTAGAACCAAAAACTCTAAGAAATGAAAGATTTACCTTTTCACCTATCCAAACCTCTTCTATAATTCCACCATCCAGAGCAGTAGAGGGTGCTCTATTAATTAGGTAAATCATAGTATCTACAGCTTCTGCCCAAAACTGTAAGGGCAAACTAGCATGCAACCTCATACTCCGTGCACACTCCAATATTGTTCTATTCATCCTTTCAGCAACTCCATTTTGTTGAGGTGTCCTTGGAACCATCCTTTCCCTATGTATTCCACTCATAGAATAGTAACTTTTGAATTTATTGCTACAGTACTCACCACCATTGTCAGATCTAAGGTACTTCAATCTCAAACCTATTTCATTCTCAACCAAAGCTTTCCATTTCTTAAATTTATCAAAAACATTAGATTTCTTCTTTATGCAATAAACCCATACCTTTCTTGTAGCATCATCAATGAAAGAAACATAATATTGTGATCCTCCAATAGAAGCTACCTAAGCTAGTCCCCACACGTCTGTGTGAACACGCGTCAACTTGTGCTTCTTCTTTGTTGACCCAGTTTTGAGAAATCTCACTCTCTTTTGTTTCCCAAAAATACAATGCTCATAGAAATATAGATCTATGCTTTTCAAATCTGAAAGCTTACCTTTTGACTTAAGAACAATCATTCCCTTCTCACTCATGTGGCCAAGCCTACAGTGCCACAACTTTGCATCTACATCTGAAGTAGATAAAACAAAAAGAGAATAATTAGTAATACAAATACATAAATAGAGAGTACCTACTCTCTTACCTTTGGCTAATACAAGTGAACCCTTGTAAACCTTCCAAGATTCAGCTGTGAGAGTTACTATGCAACCCTCATCCCCCAAATTTCTTGCAAAAATTAGATTCCTCTTCAGGATGGGTACATTCATGACAACTTTCAACACCCATGTGTTGTCATTCTACAATTTTAGCTACACTTTTCCTTTGCCAATAATTTTACAAGGCTCATCATCCCCTAAATAAACTTTTCCAAAATCTCCCTGGACATAATCATTGAAAAATTCTATATTTGGGGTTACATGGAAAGAGGCACCAAAATCAACAATCCAAGATTCTATTATATTATCCAAATAAAGTGTAAAAGCATCTTGTGAAACAATACCTATAACTTTTGCTTCTTCATTACCTTCATGCTAATTTTCTACTTTAACTGGCAACCATCAATCTTTCTTTGCATGCCCTATCTTTCCACAATTCCAGTAGGTTATTTTTCTTCCATTTCTGGATTTGGATCTACCTTTCATCTTTGACTTAGACCTTGATCTCCCTTGCTTGCGCTTCTCTTTTTGCCTTCCCCTGCTTTCAATACTTAAAGCATTACCTGATGTTTCCTTTATGCTTTTCCTATGAATTTCTTCATTCAAGATTACACTAACAACATCATCTACTTTCAAGATATTTGTAGCAGATGCAGTATTACTAACTACCATTACCAAGCTATGCCAACTTTTAGGTAAAGAGCATAAAATTAAGAGAGCCTTAATTTCATCATCAAAAACTATTTTGACTAAATTTAACTAATTTACTATTGCATGGAAATCATTTAGATGACTAGATACCGATCCACCATCCTACATTTGCAAATTAAATAATTACTTCATAAGATATACCTTATTCAAAGCTGAGGGCTTTTCATATAAATTTTCCAAACTATCCATTAACTCTACCGTTGTCTTTACCTGCGACAAGTTGGAAATCACAGAAGATGCCAAGCTCAACCTTATGGATCCCAGAGCCTTTCTATCAAGAACATTCCATTTTTCATCTTGCATATCTATGGGCTTGCTTGAAACCCCACCCAATGGTAAGTACAGATCTTTCTAATACAGATAATCTTCTATTTACATCCTCCATAATTGATCATTCTTGGCATTAAATTTCTCCATTCTTATGTAAGCAACTAAACACATAATTAAACCAGAATAATAAGTAACTAGAAATCAGAATCAGCAAAGAATAAGAGATACAAGAAACAATGAAAAATTGTATTAG
>JARHVA010008190.1:45000-255000 GCA_037957365.1 Torreya grandis | reverse complement strand
AAAGAGAAAATTCAAACTGTTTTCAGCACATTTTTTTATGATCACCTTAGTTCACATCAAATTTAATCCAAATTCATGCGATTGGCCTAATATAAGTCACATTGGTGACTTTCCAAACCCAACCACACCATTGTGTCAATTTTACTTGTGATTAGGTCCCTTTGTTTAACCCTAAAATGTAGATATGGATAATATAGGTTTAAATGGGTAGAGGTAGCTTAGGGAATAAGGATGGAAACCTATATCTAAAGTAGACCAATTTTTGGTGAAACTCATATAGAACATATACTAAATTTATTATGCTAAGATGCTAAAAATATAAAGTATAACTATTCTAGATACTTAAATGATAATGGAAACAAGATACTTAGTTGGTTTTGATGTTAATATAGATATGGATCTAGAATAGGTAAAAAGTATATTAGATATATATTTTAGAATAGTTACTTGATTCTAAAAATTATACTTATGTAATCTTATACACTTATATCAACCTGGGATAGCTATGTATATGCTACTATCTGATTCATATATAGGTGTCTAATATGAAATACCTATTGAAACTAGATTTAACCACCTTGATCCTTCTAGTTTATGTGTCACCTTCACTTTGGTGCATTTAGATCTAGTTCATGGATTATAGCTCCTTATAAAATATAAAAACCCTATTTATTAATATTTATAGTGGCTATGGTAAAAGGGGTAGTATCCACATGGTGTCAAGTTGCCACAAAGACCCCTATATCAATGAGTGATTTCTACATATCCAACACTCTAAAGAGGACCTCAAACTTAGGTATTTATTTCCTATGTGTTGTCTTGTGTTTGAATCATATAATGTGTGATAAGAAAGTAAAATAATAACATAACTTGTAATATGGAAAACATAGTTCTTTGGATAATATTTTAGCACTTAAAACATGTATATGTATTTTCCCTATGACTAATACTAAATAGGATAAAATAGGTGAATTTTTTCTCACTTAAGTGTTTGATGTAATGATTTTGCTAGGTTACATTCTAAATTTTTAGGTTTTTCCAAGTTCTTTCTAGGTTAGGAATGAGTGAGGGTTGATATTATATTTATACCAATCCCTTTTGATAAAATCCCACATTAAATCACTTAGGCTTGCCTTAGGTACACATTTAATGTATAAATTAGATGAATTTTTGGCATTGGATAATTGCATTGGGATAGGACACTTACATCAATGTATGCATCATAATGGGATGCAAATGTCTAGGCAATTAGAAAACATGCATAGGTCCAGAACTTGTAGAGATGGAAGATAAGTAGGTTTATCAAATTCTTGGCAAGATATAAGGTCTAGGTCATTATAATAACATTGATAGGGATAAGAGATAATTAATTAGGCATAGAGATAGTAAATGTGATCATTTTGGCTATAGGAAAGATCTAAAATATGAAAGTATATCCATGATATGTATTATCCAATTGCATAAGACTGAGGTGATATGTAATTCATAAATAGTGTCTACATTTTTTCATTTAATCTAGTAATAAAATTTCTAGTTTAAAGGAAAATAAATTTGTACCTAGGTGTATATAAAACACCTTGTCTTTACTTGAGCCCAACTTGAATGCTTTGTTGGTGATTGACTTGCAATCAAGATAATCTTATAATATATAATCATTGTATATAATATAAAATTAAAATCATTAAAATGATTGAAACTGAAAGAGAACAGGGTTTAGGATTACACTAATGTATTGATGTAATTGTCTTTCCTTTTGGAAATTTTATTTTAAAGATGTATCTCTATAAATCACTAAAACTAAGATGAAAAATAAATATAACTCTATAAAGTGAATATATCTCAAAAAATATAGAGATATTTGAGGACACATGCCACAACCTTAGATGAAAGACGAGTTTACACCTAGTAGTTGAGATTATCTTAACAGTTTAACCCAATCATATTTATAACCTAGCAAGTGTGAGTGAACCAAGTAAACTCACACTGTAAATCTAGTGAGGTTAGATGATGTAATCAAGTCTAACCTATAAAATTATAAATATTGAGTTATTTAATAACCTCAAACATACCAAAAATATAACCAATTATTCTCATATATTGGATTAATATAGTCCATAAAAGTCCAACCTGGTGGGTGGTGATAGTTTGTGAAAGTGTTTAGAAAATGAAACTAATTTTATTTTTTAATATTAGGTGAATGATACATAAAATATGCACCTTAGGTATGTCTCATGAAAAAAATTTGTATAACAATGGTACCAATGTATAAAATTCTACCACAAATTTGTATCTAAATCATATAACTATGAATTTGGCCAATTTGAAACTATGTAAGTGTGGAAAACATGTTTCCAAAATATGCCCCCAATATAATATGAATTAAAAAATTGATATAACTATGGAAAACATTTTTCCAAAACATTCCCCCACTATAATTTGAAATTTATAACTAGTGTAAGCTCCAATGTAGATAAATTTAAAATCAATATAAGTGTCAATGTGGAGGACATGTTTCCAAAATATGTCCCTATTATAATTTGGGTATGTTTCATACTAAATAAGTGTGAAGAATATGTTTCCAAAACATGCCCCCACAGAGTCTAAAACTATGAAAATGTGGAGTACATGTTTTTGAAAAATTCCCCCACTACAATCTAAATCAATGTGGAGGTTATGCCTTCATGACATTCACCCAATGATATGCCCCCACCCATTTCAAGTGAGGGAAACTAGAAACTATATAAACATAATATTTTCAACCTTTTATTGATTATTGACACTTTGTGTCTTACAGGAACCCATCGAGTCTCAATCTCTCTAAGTGCATGCTTTAAGGGGTGTATCAAGAAATGGGTGGGTAGACCATTGGTGATTCATATGATTGTTTTCCATTTTTCCATTCATAATCTACACATGTGTCTCCTAAAACCATTTACACTAAGATTATTCTTTTTATTTGTTCCCATTCAAGTCATTTATCATGCTTTATCTTCCTTGTTCTTTCTTTGAACCCCTTTCACTAGTGGATTGTACTAGGTTGGTTGGGTCAACCCTATATAGTTTTCAACCTCTAATTACTATAAATGGTCAACTAGGTTAACCCTATACTATTTAGGGTATTTTTCACTTTGAGTTTCATCCACCCTTTGGCCAACCTAGCTCAGGGCTTAGTGAATTATCTCTCAAAAACATACAGGATCAACTAGGTCAAACCTTGATAGAAGACATATTTGAAAGGATTTAGGGAAAGATCTAGCTATATATACAAGTTCATTTACACCCACTAGAAAATCAATAAGTGAATAAGAATAACGAAAAATGAACATCTGCTTATTGACCATTATACTTGATGAATAAAGCTTAAGGTTCCATACTTTCTTTAGAGATATGAATATTATCTTGTGGAAAAGTCTTTTAGATGCATAAATAGGTTGTGTAGCCTAGAAATGATTTGTATTTGTTATCCTTACACACCACAACAATCTCTTGTGAAGCACCTTGGCTAAGGGAGATATTGAGGCTTAGTGGGTTAATCTTTAAGGTAAGTATATCTAACTTTATTTCTCCTTTGTAAGAGTAGATAATGAATTTGTGATCCTCTTACATGTATTAGGATTTTGTATACATTGGTGTGAGTATATATCTGCTATACATGTTTAGCTTTTTTTGTTTCTAACTCACACTTTGTGCCACAAGCTTTGGTGTGCAGTAGATTAGATTTACCTTTCTTGTTTATTGATATAGAGTGAACATTAAACCTAGGACTCTTTTAGGGTTGTTGTATGATTGTGTTAGACTATAGGATTTGGAACCCTTATTAACATGGTGCATTATGACAAGTGATCCCCTAATATGGTCTAGTAGATCCCCATCTTGGTCATGCTCCTACTTAATAAATGTTTTTGTAATTAGAAGTGTAGGTATGCTCTATCTTTTTCAATCCAAGATTGATTTATAGACATGATGCATTTATGATTGTATACATTCTAGTGAACCTAACATGAACTAACCCTTGTAGGATTTGTTAACCTTATTTTATTTCTTTCATTCTTTCATCATTATTTTTATCATATATTTTTCATACTAGATTGACTATGTTGACCCAGTATCCAACTTCTATGTGTAGGTTTTTAGGTATAGGCTATTGGATCAACTCAAATAACCTAGTCCATGTTTTCAATTTTTCACACTTCTAGTATAGACTACTAAGTTTAACCAATCAACCTTATAATTTTTTAGATATCCATTCTAGACTACTAGGTTGACACAGTCGAACTTGTACATTTCAGGTACTCAGCAAAAAGTTTTTATAAATCTCGATCGACCTAGTCAACCTAGTTATCAAAATTTACAAGCTTGTATCAAGGTTCTTGAACAAAAATCTTCATTCTCTACATCTATAATCAACCAAGGTTCCTTTTTATCTCTTTATCTCTTTCTTATAGTCTTTCCTTTTACAATTTATAGTCTTTAAAATTGCCCTTGCATAGTCAACTAGATCGACCCTGTCGACCCAATTTTGTGTTCTATGTGCTATCTAGATAATTGAGTCGACTCTACTGACCTTGTTCATTTTCAAACCTTGCTTTCATTGTACAATTTTGACCCTATCAACCTTTTTCTATATTTTTTTCATACATTATTGACTATATCAACATTTTACCTTGTTTCAAAGTTAGAATTAACCTTATATTCTAGTAATTAGCTCACACATTATGTTCTTCTTGTTTACATTCTTAGAATAGATCACATAGTATAATTAGGGGGGTTTAAATTAACCATTTAGTTTCACTATTTTCTATTTTATACACACATAGCCAAATCACAAAATATAAACAAGCACTTTAACATTTATCTACCTAAGCCAACCTACTTGGATTTCATCACCAGAGGGGAAGTTGACTTGATACTCTAGTCAAGTATAAAGTGTGTTTAATATTATATTTTAGATAATAAATAGACACCATATCATTGTGGTGTGTGAATTGAATAGGTATTCCCCAATACCAAGATTGTATCATTTCCACTATAGTCCCTTTTAGCCCAAACTACTTGAAACCATCCTTAGATTTCCATTCTAGTTCATTGCTTATAGCCAACCTCCCATCACATTTAAAATCATATATTAATAACCTAATAAACATTTAGGTTCACCAATTAGTTAGATCTTTACTTTTCAAGTTGATTGATTGATATGTTATAAATTGTATTTTTTATTGAAAAATCTTGTATTAGCTAACATTGGTGAAAGGTTTTATGTTGTGTCCCTCAATTTGATTGGCTAGCATTAATCCAATTGACTATTTATTTTCTTTCAACTATTTATTTTCAAATCGATTGTAAAATTTATCTTATTTTAGTTCAAAAATCTATTATAGGCTTTTTAATTTTCCCTATATATTATACCAGGTCAACATAGTCAACCCTAAACCTTTTTCTATCCTCATTTCACTATAATGGATCGATCTAGTTGACCTTATACTATTTATAGACATTTTTTGTGCTAGGTCAACCCAGTCGACCCTATATTATTTCTATCATTTCCCATTTTCTTGATTTCTCATCTCTCTTTCCTTTCCTTCATCATGGACTTTCTACTTGATGACAATACTAAGTTATAGTTAGTAGACATGATTAATCTTGCCAACCCTCATAAGGTCTCTCATAGATAGATTAACACTCCTCTCTTGGATGCTAGTAATGTTCCTATTACCACTCAAATAATAAAGTACGGGACCCCTCCTTATACCTATTCATAGAGTAATCCTCTTTTCTCAATAAAAGACCAAGATGAATTAGATTATGCACCTAAAATTCTCTTATTTATCTGAGAACTTCATCAACATTGAGGAAAATATCCTTCTACTATTTACAATCTACTGATTCGTGGTCAAGTTGAAGAGCCTCATTTGCTGACTCCTACATTCTCAACTAGATTGTGAGGTACCAATTTCTTTGATTCTCAACCTCTTCCTTTGATTATGACCCCTTCTCATACCATGACCTCTTCTTATATAACTTTTTCCACCTCCATGACTAGTATATCCACTAACATGGTAGGTTCTACATCTAATGACCCTCTTATAAGATCCACTATCCTTAATCCTTATACTAGTAAATAGTTTTCTACCTAAGGTAATCATGATACTAGTGATTCTTCTTCTCAACCATTAATTAGTCCATATTTTTATACACAAGCAAATTTTTTCACTAGTGCCTCACATTATCATAATTCCTCTCAAGCTCCTATCAACACCAATATTGGTACCTAAGCCACTAATACCACCTTTAATGATTATAACAATTTTAATGAAACACACCAACTCTTCTTAAAAACACTCAATCAAATGAATACCTTTCAAGCTCATATCACAAATTAAATGGTGATAATGAAAAACCACCTTATTCATCTTCAATCTCATCCTCAACTAATGGCTTGGGGCACACATAACCAGAATTTTCCCCCTCCCCCTCTTTGATATTCTCAAGGTAATCTCATTCCTCAACCTCATTTGGTCAACCAAAACATCAATCATATCCAAAATAAACCTCTCACTAATAAAATTGATAACATTGATGTAGGAGGTATCACACCTACAATTTATTATAAAGGATCAACCAATCCCACCATTCATCTTAAAACATGCAAAAATCTTTACAAGGATTGAGTCAAACTGAACACCTTTTCCACTATCAAAATATTATACAAAACTCCCATAGGTGATTCATTTGATTTTTAAAACGAACTTAGAACTCATTCTATTGCTATTTTGGAAGATTTAGTGATTGCTTTAGTCTAGGAATTATAAACTAGTGATCTTCTAGAAAACACTTTAGCCTACTTCATAAATTACAAACAACTTGAAAATGAAACTACTCAAGCCTTTGTTAAAAGGTGGAAAATTTTGTAAAACAAATTTGAACATAACATATCCATGATAATATTTTCCATCTCTTTACCAATTCCATTTTCCCTAAGTTCCAATATCAGGTATACACTCTCTCTCCACATACATTGGAGGACCAAGCTAAATGACAAGATTTACTTATGTGTCAATTTGAGCCACCCCGACCTTCTATAGGTCTTCATCTCTTAACAAAAAAAATCTCAATGTTTCCAATGATGTTTTTACAAATTACTATGACACCATTCACAACGTTTAAGCTGTCATTCTTACCCCTTCATCAGAACTAGCTCCCCCTTCTCAATAATATACCAATCCTTGCTTATCTTCACTAAATAACATTAATGTTTATAAAACTCTATCCTAAGCTAAATTTCTTAAGCATCTAACTAGGCATCTTCCCTAATATTTTGACCTTAGCCATCCTATGAAATATTAGTATGATCTTAATAAGTTTTGTTGGTTTCATGCTAGTTGGGGTAATTCTCATGAGACATGTAGACAACTTCATAATTTAGCCATGAAATTTATTTTGGGTCCTAATTTTGATCAATATTATATCATTTTAAAGCATCAAAAATCTTATGAAATTACTTTTGAATATTATAACTTATATGATAAATATCAATCCTTGAACCAAGATAATGCTCATTTATCTATCTATAAAGATCCTCTTCCTAATCATCAACCTATCCAAGATAATCAAGACAAAGTCATCCATTCAAAAAATAATGTAGAAAGTCTTTTTGAACCCAATTTTAAAGATAATATGGTTAACATGACTAATATGTGAAGGGTGTTTGATTTTATTAATTCTCAACCTATCTACACTCCTCCATCTAGAAAATATCATGTTATATAGGATTCTTCTCCAACTCATTTAAATGAGTTGGGGAAAGATGACCTTATTAATTTTGATGATTCAATTTTATATTCTCCCTTGGATAACACTTATTTTTCTATTTATACCACTCTTCCATAATCTTCCAACACTAATGATATTTAAATTTCTACTAACACTTCTACCGATTCTCAAAATCAACTTGAACTATCTATTTCACCATCACAACATGATTTAAAACCTTGTTCCAAACATTCTTCTTCTTACCAACATAAATTACAATTAAATTTTACTCCTCCTTTTGAGAACCTCCTTAATTATTATGCACCTATATCTAACAACCTTATTATGGGTTAAAATGAGTGGGATCCCATCATGGAGCTTGATAATCTCCCATCCTAGATTCCATTCCTTGAGATTATGAGGAATTTTACCCATCATATAAATTGTCTCATGTAACTATTATTCAATATGAATTTCCCTCATCCTCCACTAGAGAGATGGGAGGCAACCTTATCTGGATCTAAGGATAGTATAGTATAACAATGTGAAGAGATGTCTATCAATGTTGATGAGACTATAGACACTTCTCTTTCCTTAAAATTTCCCATATATTTTATGATTCCTAACAATATTATTATTCATTTAGATGAACCTCCATTATTCATTAGTTTTTAAATAGGTGATATATAAGATAAGCGTGTATTGATTGATAAGGGTTCTAGCACCTATGTTACCATTTTTAACCTTAATAAGACCCTTGGATATTCAAAATGCAATATCAAGTATACATACAAAACCTATCAAGTATATGATATAAGGTAAATGCATCCTCTAGGTTATGTGTGGCTTCCCATTACCATCCCACCTATCACCTTCTATGTGAATTTGATGATCTTTAACTTTCCCCTTTCTTATAACATCTTTCTTGGTAGGCCTTGGATTCACCGTATGAGAGCCATTGCTTCTTCTACCTGTCAATGCATTAAATTCCCTCATAATGAAGCCATTTATAGGATTCAAGGTGATAATAACCCTTGAAATTTCAAATAATTCCAAGACTATAGTGTCTTTAAGATTCTTAATCTTGAACCTTTGCCTAGCATTCCATTTCATGAATCTCAGCATCTTAACTTTCCCATTAATTTAACTTGAGGTTACAACAGACATCCCAAACTCATTGGGAACATTCCTCCTAACCTCTTATATTATTATGATGATGATGATCTTGATGATATTATCATAAATATTAAAACTTATGATCTCTCACCTCACCTTATCTCATAGCTTCCTGCTTTCTTGTAACCTCATTCTTTCAAGCCTCCTTATGATGACATTCCTATAATATTAACCAAGACTCATAATTGTATTCACTACACATCCATAGATTAAAAATTTATCCATACTTATGTCATTTATCTTCACATGCTATATTATGATGATGGTTATTCCTTAGATGATCCACTATTAGGTGGTCTTGAACAGGCCTATGATGCCAAAATTTTCCATTATTGTTCTTTACTTGAATCTTTTCACATATTTCCCCATCTTCTTTCATTCATAGTTCATAAATTTCGTATTGTTCTTATTTATCATAGGGTGGATAATGTGCCAACACCTCCAATTTTTTAGAATCCTCATAGGAGTATGCTCATAGATCATGCTATGATCGGGCCTTACCACTTTACTAGGTTTCTTGATCACGGTAGTTAGTTTAGTCTTGAGATTAGTGCAACCCTTCTTATACCTTCTATAGATCATTATGCTCCCTTATTAGAGCCCTTATTAGAGCCCATTATTGATCCTACTATAGTTGATCCTATTTTGATTCTTGTTTTTGTTGAGCCTACCCTTACTTCTCATCCTATTGATCCTTTCCTAGAGCCTAGTTCCATTACTCCTCCATCACCATCTTCCCTAGGTGATGGTTTGATTCACTTACCTAAGATGGATTTTTTTCCCACAAAATGCATTGATGATTCCTCTCTAGCTTCTTTCACTCATGTTAAACCTCCTTATGTGAGTGCTTCTCATAAGAGCACTCACAAGCATATATGTTGCTTCCATGAGACAAATAATCATTCCTCTACCCATTATCATAAGTTGTGATAGTATATTGATACTTTTCATCCTTCCTCTCCTTAATTAGACAAATTCATGCCTCTCTTAAAGTTTCTACCTAAATATATACCTAAGGATGATGAGGTGTATTGTCTATAACATCAATGTGGCACCCATCACACCAACCATTTCCACATCCTTCAAAAACACCTTAAATATCACCTTATAGCTATTATTAGACCTTATTCTATTCTTCCCATATGTCATACCCATAATAAGGCTTATCTTTATTCTCCCATGTCTCCACCTCTAGTGGTTCCATCCCTTCTTGTAGACCTTCCCTCAGCCATGGATATTTCTCCACCCATGATTCCCTCACCCATGGATCCTTCTCCACTAGTGATTCTTACATATCCCATAGATCTCACTCCCATGCATTCTCCTAAGCATCCCTTACTTAATTACCTTCCTTATCATAATCCCTCAAGTATTCCTACTTTTTTAGTCGAGGAAATTAGAAGAGAAGTATTTTCCTAATTTTCATTGAAGATTGATGAGACATTATCAATAATTTATATCCATCTTCATAGAAATTTATCTGATGTCTTGGATAATGTGTGTGGTCAAATTTATTAGTACCTATGAGCACATGCATGGCACCTTTACATTTAAATTTTTATTGGATGTGTGTTCCAATTTTATTTTCATCTATCTATTATATCATTTAGCATTGTGTCAAATTTATATTTTTATTACATGGTGTTTCTTTACCTTTGATACTATATCTTACTTATCTTGTCATTTATATTTGCATATGATTGTCTTTATTTATCATTGTTTTCTCTTTATTTCTTGAGTTTTTATAAAAAATCTCTTCTTGTGCCTTCATGATTGTTTACTTTATTATCTCTATTTTTTGCAGATAATTATCATTGTGACTTGGTTATACAAACATTATTCCTTTTGGTATTTATCTCCTTTTACCATATTATCAGTTAGAAAATAATGCATCTCATTATAAGCTCCTTTCATTGATCCGCTTTTGGATATCCTTTTTCCCTTCTTCATTTTTTGAAAACTAAGAATATACATAGTTGAGACTAGAGATTACGTGATAGTTCATTGCTAAGCCTAAGTGTCCTAGTCAGTCTTTATCCTTGGTTACTTAGCTTCTTTTAGCCTTAGCCTAGAGCTCATTATTTTGTATCACTACATCTCTCATGATTGGTCATTCCAAATCTATATGGTGGAGGAATCTTTAAAATCCATAAAAACTTAAGAGATAAATCATTTTCTAAAAAGCAATGATATAAAAGGAAAAAATATTCTTAAAATTAAAATAACACTAAAAGGCATGATTCAAAGCACATCTCCTTCTTGTGATTGAATATTAAACTCCATAGTTGGCCTCAAAATAGAAATAAAGTCTTTTGTGGTGTGGTGGAAATTAGATTAGAAAAGGAGAATCAAAAAAACTTTTAGTGCTACCTACTTTCTCACATAAATACCTAATATTCATAATAGACTGACGACTTTGTAAGTGGTCCTAAGGAACTGGGAAAATGTTTTGGGAAGGTAGGTCAATTTTACCTTTTCCTTGAACTAATATATCTTTTTGAGTTGATCTTATTATCATGCTTATTTTCCTACAAAGATTTGTGTATATAGCAAATAGGTTTCCTTTGTACATTGATGGTCACTAGTCACTTAATGTCTTCTCATGTCTTTAGTACACCTCTTGTCTCTTAAGATATTCTCATAAGAGGCCTATGTTATGATATTTATACTCCCTTTTAAATTCTTGATATCCCTCATATTTCCTTTTGATAAATATTTTTTTGTCTGCTGATCACTACCCTTGGGATTTCCTTTATGAGTTGCATTATAAGACCATGGATAAGACTCAACATTCCTCACAAATTGTTACCTTTTTCCTTCCTATTATCAACATCCTTTATTACCTAGTTGTCCTAATTTTTACACCCTAGTGGTGTCCTCTTTGTGAGTTTCATTATAAGACCATGGATAGGACCCAACATTCCTCACAAAATTTTCCAATAATACAAGTCACAAACAAAATTACATGTGTCAAATATAAGATAAGATGCGATTGATTATGAAGTTACATGTCATTAACATGCTTCCCAACTTAATTTAGTATTTTTTATGTTTCCTTCATTTCTCTTTCACTTTTCTCTTCTTATTTTTTAATTGCATGTAAAAATACAACCATTTATTAAATTTTTCATACTTCCCATCTTGAATTAGTGTGATCAATTTAAGACCAATCTTTTTCCAATTTTATTTTTCTCTTATACTTCCCAATGTGATATAGTATGATGGATTGACTTAATTTATTTTTTCTTATACCATGTGTGCCCTTTTACATACCTTCCATTTTATTACATTATTTTCATACTTCCCAATGTGATTTATTATGATTTTACTTGTTTTAATTTGGTGAAAAAATCTTTCACTTTGGTTTGAAAAAAATTCCTTTTTTACCATCTTGTTTTACCATCCCATTGGTTATTTATACTATGTCATTTTATTGTTATTAAACATTTCCCAACTTGAAATAGTGTGTATTACATTTTCAATTAATTAAATTCTACCAAGTCCTTTTTGTCTATTTCTTTTTAACCATGTATGTGTTCTACATAATTATAGAAAAGAAACCACATCTCATATATTTCCTATAGCATATACAAAAAAAGCTATATATATGTGATAGAAAGAAATATATACAAAGCATCAATAACCACAACCATACTAATGGAAAGATACATAATTAACATCAATATGCCAAACTGATATATATAGCTCTATGGTTGGGCTCCATCATATCTATCTTGTGGCCTAGCCAAGCTACCTAATAAGGCCTCCATCTGAATCCTCCAAATAGTATGTTGTAAGGAGGCCATATAAGATATAAATCCATCTACCTATCCATTTAAATTTTCCACCTTTACCTATACCTATGACAAATGGGTGAAGGTTATCATGTGTGTTGCCCTCTCCTACTCCTGCACCCATGTCATATAGGTTAGGGTCACTATATGTACCTATGTTATCTATGTAATTATATATATGTATAACTCTCTAATCTATCAAGGTCTACTATGCCCATAACACACCTACACCCATCTTTATTGGTGCTTGCATCCTCTCTCTCTATGCTCATATCTACCTCACTACCTCCCCTACTAATATGAACTAGCTCACTTGAGCTGGGGAAGATGGTACACTAGGGTTCCTCTAATGTAGTAGGGTCATACAACTATAAAGTCTTATCCAAAATGTCATGGAGTACTAACTTCATAAGGGAACCCCATCTCTCTTCATCCTCAACTATACCTACAAAATCACACCTAGATAGATATTAGATCACTTTTATATCTCACAATATCTATCTACCTTTAGTCTCTCTTTGAAAATAAAAATTAACTAATAATAATCATTTTTATTACCTAACTATATCTTAGACACTATGGTCTCATCATCTGCATGACTACCTAACATAGTCTCTCAATTATTATGGACTCCTAGCACCTTCTATGTAGTTCATCTCCTCAACTCAAATCTAGCTGTCATGGCTCATTTTTGCCTCAAACTACACATTAGTTTCCTCTCTATCATCCAACTCACCAACTAGGCCATCAAGGATGGAAATAGTCTCCACTCTCTCTTACTCCTCTTGCCTCTATTAATGTTGTGTCATTGGTGGTTGTATCTAATCTTAATATGGATCTGGTGGTGCTTTATTTAATTCCAGTACCTCTACACCCTCTCATCCTTCTCTACTCCCTATTGTGCTCACCTAGTTCATGGTCAATCATGGCATGGTCTGAGCATCGACCTCATCACTAATAGACCTAGTCCTCTCCTCCCCTATGTATCTCTCACATGTTGATCCCACTACTTGGGCATTAATATTGGTACTATTGGATGATTTAAGCCCATATATCTTGGTACCTATGCCATCAAATATGGACCTATCCATAAGGTATAGTGTCTAACCACCTCTATCATCATTCTAACTAGTAAAATTATGTCCCAAATTGACTATGTAGTCACTATGTGCCTATATGACTACCATACTATGTTTGTATATCTCAATGTATACAATATGATAGAACATGGGGCATGAATTGTGATACTTGGTCCTCTCTCCATCTCCATACACAAGGTGACCTATCATTGACCACATGGGGTAACCCAACTGGTTAAAAAATGGGAAAATTTCCATATATCCAAGCCATCAATAATATGGTTGATCATATAAACTTTTACCCTCTAGCCAGTACCTCATATAAATCATGTATGAGTTAGATCCAGATGATAGAGTCAATATCATATAGTACTCCCTCCTTTAGGATCATCTTGCTCAAGGCTACCATGAACAATGGTACATTATTATCTAACTTGTGACATAGCACCCATGTGTAAAAATTCCTATCACATCTTTCTAAATATATAGAATATGTAATGCATATACATTACAAACACTAACTCTCCTACCTACCAATATCATATCTAAGCCTATAGCCTAAATGGCTAAGGCTCTCCTCTCCTCCAAGCTGTCTGATATGCCTATAGTCACTAGTGCTTCTACTACCAATAGTCCTTAGATGACATGCACATCCTCTAGAGTGATATATACCTCTACCACATCCCCATCTACCTCCTATATTAAGGTGTTAGTTGATCATTCCCAGGATTGAAGGAACATGACTAACAAATCCATGCTTAGGGGAATCTTTCATATGTTAGCTATCCCTCCTAAGCCTACAACTACTAGCCTAGATCTATCTCCTATAGTCAGACGCTCTAGTAGATCTAGTAGCAAGGACACATCTACTAATCTCCATAACTTGGGTCATCCCTACAACTAAGAAACAATAAAAGATGTATTATATCTTTCATGTGATGTATAATCACAATACATTCTTTTTAAAATTTTAATTAAAAAAATCCTAAACTTATTTAATTCATTCATTTTTTCCTATTTTTATCTTCCTTTGCCCTTTTTGACCTTATTTGGTCATTTTTGGCCATTTTAACCTTCTTTCAACCTTTTGCATGCATTTTTGTACCATTTTGGTTCTTTGGTCAACCTAGTTTGATTGAAATTTCCTTATTTTTGGCTTGGTTAACTTAAAATTATAATTCAACCCTATTCTTTTCTCTCCCTAGTACTGGGTTATCATTATGGACTTTTTATATCATTTGGCAAACTATACTAGGTCAGTAGTCTATAAAATGTACAGTGTCAACACATACCTATTGGGTCAGTAGTGTGGATTTTACCTATTTTTAATGTACTAGGTTGACTGGGATGATCCAATTGTTTTTTACTACTGACCCCTTACATTTTCCTTAAAAAGTGCCTTTTTGTAATTTTCTTCCTAATTCCTTCAAACCCATTTACCTAATTAGTTTTTTCTACGTATAAAATCTAATTGTGCTTCATTTTTACATCTATCAAAAATACACTTAATTCATTAAATTACTCCAAAAATGGCTTAAGATTCATAGTTGCATACCTATAATACACCCTCTACTACTCCTAGAGCTCCCCCTCATCTAGCTTATTGTTTCCTCACCATCTGAGCTCATTTTATCTCTAGAGCTCTTTTTATATCTTTCATAAGTCAAAATAACTAAATGACTTCTCTTTCCCCCTATTTAAAAACACTTTTAAAAATTCAAATTCGTCAATTATTTTTATGCATATTCCTTCTTTTGGCTATATCTTTTTTTCTATTCATCCATTTTTTAAATTTTAAAATGCACTAGAATCATGATGATGTATAGAGTATTTTCCACTATCATATGCTTATATTCCAAAATTTTTGATAAATGGCTTTTTTTTGCACTAACTTTTATAGGTTCACTTAGTGTTCTTCACATTGAATGAATTAATTCTTCTTGTAGTCTAATTATTTATCTACATCACTAAGGTATGTGTTTTTTAATTATATCCTTCTATTTATCTTATTTGATGCTTACTGCACTTTACTTAACATTAGCATTATGTGTTATCATGTTTTATCTTGAAGCGCCATCTTGTTTTACACTTGCATGACACATGATGAGATTAAAGTGGGTCATATGTATACACATGATATTTTCAAACCTTTTTTTTATAATGACACTTTATATCTTGTAGGCACCCGGCAAGTCTCAATCTCTCTAAGTGCATGCCTTAAGAGGTATACTAGGAAATGGGTGGACCAGCCATTAGTGCTTTATAATACTATTTTTCCTTTTACCACTTTGCATATACACACTTATCTCCTAAAAATTTTTACCTTGAGATTATTCTTCTCAATTTTACCTATTCCATTCATTTCTCATGCTTTATCCTTGTTATTTCTTTGATCCCCTTTCACTAGTTGACTATACTAGGTCAACTGGGTCAACCTTGTATAATTTTTAGCCTCTAATTACTATAAAACATTGGCTAGGTTGACCCTATAATGTTTAAGGTATTTTTCACTTTGATTTTCATCAGCACTTCAGCTAACCTAGCTTAAGACCTAGTGAATTACCTCTCAAAAACATATAGGGTCGATTGGGTCAACCTTATATAACTAACTTATTCAGAATGATTTAGGGAAAGATCTTCCTATATATCAAATTTCATTTATAACCATTTGATACTAGATAGGTGAAGAAGTATAAGTATGAACAAACATCTACTTATTTACCATTATACTTGGGGAATAAAGGTTAGGGTTACATACTTTCTTTAGAGATATAGATCTTATCTTATGGATAAATCCTTTAGATGCATAGATAGGTTGTGTATCCTAGAGCTGATTTTTATTTATTATCCTTACATACCACAAAAAACTCTTAAAAAAAACTTTAGGCAAGGGAGAGATTGAGGCTTGATGCGTTTGTCTTCAAGGTAAGTATTCCTAACTTTATTTCTCCTTTGTAGGAGTAGCTAGTTAATGCAGTTGTGATTTTCTCCGATGATTAAGATTTCATGTACATTGATGTAATTTTATGTGTTATATGCATTTTTCGTTTAGTTTTTTTTGTTTCTAACCCACACTTTGTGCCACAAGCTTTGGTGTGCACTATATTAGATTTACCTTTCTTGTTTATTAGATATAGAGTGAATATTAAACCTATGACTCTTTTAAGGTTGTTGTGTGATTATGTTAGACTATAGGATTTGTAACCCTTCTTAACATGGTATATTGTGACAATAAATCCCCTAATTGTGTTTATAAAATCCCCATATTGGTCATGCTCCCACTTACCAAATGTATTCATAATCGGAAGTGTAGCTATGCTCTATCTTCTCTGAGCCAGGATTGATTTATAGACATGATACATTTTTTATTGCATATAGAAACTAGTAGTTTTCTTACCTCAAAAATATAATATAACCATAAAAAATATTAATGTACCATGTATCATATAAGGGGAACATGTATAGGTATATATATCATTGAATCACAAAGAATGTGATCATACCAAGTCTTAAGATGCATGATGTAGATCATGGCAATATCTAGATAGTAACAGTACAAGCTCAATAAGAAATTAAACAAAAATACAAGAGAAATTAAAATTAAAAAAAAATACAATGGTCCAATAAACTAAAAAAAATGGGCATCTTCAAATGCCACACAACTAAAGGGACATTACTTAGTCAAATGTCTACAAAACCAAGAATGCCATATTTAAATTTTAACATACAATAAACAATGACATATTCAAATGTCAAGGAGGAAAATATAGGCATAGGGGCCACAAAAAATAGATCATATACAAATTATCAAATAATGAATATAATAAAAATTCAATCAACTCAAGTAAGTTCATGATTGAAAGCAAAAGTAACTGACATAAATATATCATACTAGACCCTAAATATGTGTGCTAGTAAAAATGTTAATTATATAGCATATAAATTACATTGTGAAAGATATAAGAATTAATAATATCATGTGTAATCACATATTTATCTCAAAAATTATAATTTAAATTGACCATATAATTATATAACCTATATGTATCACGATTAAAGAAGCAGATGCACCTAGTGTCCATATGACATAAGTAGAGGGAAAAGCCAACATCCAAAAGTGCATAGACCATGTATACGTGTATGCATGTATCAAACTAAAATGATGTGTGAAACACATGTGTATATATTAAATATTGATATTCTATCTACCAACATGAAACCAACAACCAAGGATCTAATATGATATGCAAATTTTAAACATATTTTTGGATTTTTGAAGTTTGACAATTTTTTTTATATTTTTGGAATATATGAAGCCTTTAAACATTAAATCAGATCATTTACATTATTTTAATCAATTTTATATAATTTTAAATGGTACATGGCATGTTCCTCATCATGTTTTATATGTGTAGTAGAAAAACCAATGCTATCATTTTGGATATGGATATATTTTCCTTCATGAGAAAACTAAATACCTTGTTCGTTTTGGTCATTTTTTATTCCATTTTATATAACCAAAAAGTTCCTAATTTAAATGCATATGGATATATTTCTATCATAACTAAACATGTGTTTCAATAATTTTAAGACCACAAGCAATTGGTAGTGTTATGTTTCCCAAGGAATCTTTCCAGCCTCATTTGTTTTGTAATTATTTTAGGTCAAAACCAAGTTGTGGTAAACATGTTATATTTAAATTAGTTTTTGCTTGTGTAGGATAAATATGTTTATGACAAAAATAATAACCACCCATGAATAATGCGATTTTTAAATATTGTTGACATGGACACTTTTTGGATTATTCACCTTGGGATATTTGCATAGTATTTGGAACTTGCATTGGTCTCATATTGAATAAAATTTGTAAAGCTCCCCTATAAATATTAGGATCTCCATATTTTTGTTCATAATGTTTATTTTCTAATTCATCTCCTTCCTTTGTGTGATGAATAAAACCTTGGTAGTTAAAAGGGGATATGTTAAGATCCTTTGGATGAGTAATTATGAATGAAGCATATATATGCACATACACATATAAATGGATAAAGGAATCATACATTTTTATTCAATGCTATTAATTTCAATGGATAAATAATACCTCTACTAAAAATTAATTATAAATCCAAATTTGAAGGTCTAAATACTAGCTCATATGATGTAATTTTGAATCAAATAGTATAGTTTTGAAAGGATTCATCATCACATTTTTTTAAATTATGAAAATATTATAATTTAATATTTGGCACCTTATGCATATTAAAATCCATGAAGAATGCATATTATAATTATGCAAAAGTGGTTAAGGAACCTTTTGGTAAGATATAAAACCAATTACGAGCCTCATAAAAAATGGTCATATATAATACTTTTAGCAATAGTTTGTCATATTTTTCCCATTGACCAATATAATGTACCTAGTTAATCATGTGGTAAAATGGGTCCTTATGACTCTAAAGAGGTAAATTTGGTATTTTGAAATATTTTGGATAAGTATATTCAAGTATACATTGTATAAGAGGTTGATTGTTGAATGAGGTAACATTTGCATTAGTATTATGGAAATCCATTTGCATTTGAAGTATAGAAACCTTTCTTTGAAGATCCCCAATAGTGATCATCATAAAAATAAGATAATACATGGGAATTGTGGTGCTTTTCATAGGTGTTATGATTTATTATAATCCATCACCTCTCTTGAATCTAGGCATATGAATATCATCATCCTCATGGATAACAAGTGCAAGTTATAAATCACTAGATTTAGAATACTTTGGTAATGGTATTAAATATTTGAATTATGGTACATTTGGAGTATAAATTAAAGAGATTGGTTATTTAACCTTTTTTATAGATATAAAAATTGGTATTCAAGGTAAGTTCTATAAAAACACCTCTTTTGGTATGGTGAAGTGATTTAATAAAGATGTCATGATGTATTGTTTAACCCTTTGTAAATTTTCAATATCAAATGAGGGGGGAAAATAATCATCACCCCTTATAAGGGAGATATTATTTGTAAATTTGGGAATTATGAGGGTTTGAATTAATTTATTTGAAGTAATATCCACCTTATAAGCAAATTTTAAATTAGTCATAATTTCCTTATATATTTATCCAAAATTTTGACGATTGTATGAAGTAGAATCTTGATCATATGTACCCACTTTTTTGGTAGAATTTGCTTGAAGGGAATGATTATATGACTTGAATTATTGGTGACTCATGGACTTTTATGAAAATCCCAAGCCTGGCTGATCTGTATTTTATTTAAGAGATATAAAATAGTTTAGACCTTGATCATGTTTGTCAGACCCTTGTCCTTTGTATTCATATTTTATAAAATACTTAAAGTCCAAAATCATATGATGGTGTAGGAAGTAATGGTAAAGGATATTTATCTTTATCTAAGTTTAACATACCCCTATTCCTAAAAAATGGTGATCTTTATGTTAAATTGTGCAAATTTTCTACCTTAAAATTGAAAATTCACTTGATCAAAGTTTCAATAACATGTTTGCATAGTGTCTTTATTTGGAGATCATCCACACCTAGTTTGGTTGGGACTTTTGTTCATAATTCTTATTTAATCTTACCCAAAGTTACTAAAATTAGATCTTCATGTTTTATGTTATAGCTCCAATGGAGTTTATTTGGAATGGGCAATGCATGGGTTTCATGGTATTTATACCAATTTGAGCCTTTTACTAGCCTTTGGTCTATCAAGGATCAAATTAAATTCATGATTGAGCACCTTGAAACCCTCATTAGAATTCCCCTAGATCAATTCCCTTTGAATCAAATTCAAACTTGGTAGGAATAATTTATGCCATAATGATCTATCATGTCATGGACTTAGTCTAATTTGTATCCTAAAGTTTAGTCATGTTTTCTAACATGACCAAACCTTAGTCTAAAATTTTTATGTTTGGTATCTTTATTTTCATGAGCTCCCTTGGTCCTTTTTATTTCCACATGGTCTAACTAAACAAAGGGTCAATTTTACTATAGACCTAGCCTAAAAGTTACTAAAATTAGATCTTCATGTTTTATGTTATAGCTCCAATGGAGTTTATTTGGAGTGGGCAATGCATGGGTTTCATGGTATTTATACCAATTTGAGCCTTTTACTAGCCTTTGGTCTATCAAGGATCAAATTAAATTCATGATTGAGCACCTTGAAACCCTCATTAGAATTCCCCTAGCTCAATTCCCTTTTAATCAAATTCAAACTTGGTAGGAATAATTTATGCCATAATGATCTATCATGTCATGGACTTAGTCTAATTTGTATCCTAAAGTTTAGTCATGTTTTCTAACATGACCAAACCTTAGTCTAAAATTTTTATGTTTGGTATCTTTATTTTCATGAGCTCCCTTGGTCCTTTTTATTTCCACATGGTCTAACTAAACAAAGGGTCAATTTTACTATAGACCTAGCCTAAAAGTTACTAAAATTAGATCTTCATGTTTTATGTTATAGCTCCAATGGAGTTTATTTGGAATGGGAAATGCATGGGTTTCATGGTATTTATACCAATTTGAGCCTTTTACTAGCCTTTGGTCTATCAAGGATCAAATTAAATTCATGATTGAACAACTTGAAACCCTCATTAGAATTTCCCTAGCTCAATTCCCTTTGAATCAAATTCAAACTTGGTAGGAATAATTTATGCCATAATGATCTATCATGCCATGGACTTAGTTTAATTTGTATCCTAAAGTTTAGTCATGTTTTCTAACATGACCAAACCTTAGTCTAAAATTTTTATGTTTGGTATCTTTATTTTCATGAGCTCCCTTGGTCCTTTTTATTTCCACATGGTCTAACTAAACAAAGGGTCAATTTTACTATAGACGTAGCCTAAAAGGCCTACCATAAAGTTTATTATATTTATTAATATAACAAATCTTAGGATAAAACTATATGTTATGTCTTTTATTATTTGTTAGGTCCCCTTTATTACGTCTCAAAACTTATCTTAATTTTTTTTCCTAAGCTCTTTACCATGTTTGTTAACATGAATTAAAACCATATTCTAAAAAATTATGCTAAGTTATTTATTTTCATGAACACTAAATTAAATATTATTTTTATTCATAGGATCAATGACCCATCTTTTCCAAAATGAATGAGATCAATGGTGAAGGATTAAAGTTGAAAAGTCAAGGCCTTGAACCTAAGTTAAAGTTTGAGCATCTTTTAGAGATCAATGGTATGTGTTGGCTCAAGTTATATTAATCTAACAGTGCAAATTGAGTCAAAACTTCAATGGATCCCTAAGAGAAGTGAGAGGGTGACAAGTATCACAATCTTATCCAAAAAACACTCAGTAACCATTGGTGTTTAACCTTGTGGATCGAGATCAATGAAGCATATTTTCTCAGATGGAGATGATTAGACGATGCATAAAGAATGTTAAAAATTCAAGGATGAATGAAAATATGACATGTGGTATAATTTTGGGGCAAAAATTAAAGCTTTAACATCTTTCAAAGATAGATGATACATAGATGAGCATACACATTCCAATCAATGGTCCACAAAGTAACAATCACAATCAAGTAGATCAAGATTGATGGAGCTTGATTGATCCATGCAAATGAGATCAATAGTGTGATTTCAATGTTGACATTTTAACAAATCTCAAAGCAAATGAGGAAGTGCCAAGTTTTAGAACCATAATGAATATAGCCAACAACTAATAATGTTCAAGCTCTTAGATCGAGATCAATAGTCATTTATATATGCAAGGATGATTAATAGTATGAAATAAAGTAGTAATTTTCTAAATACAATGGTCATATTTTAAATATTAACATGTAAAAGGCCATGAAAATTCCATAGGGATGCCACATCAGAGCCACATCGAAGCCACATAAGTATAAAATGACAAGTGTAATATTTTATAGAGTCAAGAAATGGAGGGGTATAAGAACACAGTCCAATTAGGATCTAAGTCATGAATCTCAGACAAATTCAAACATATACCACCATTAGAGCATTTTATAGACCTTAAAAAGCCCTAAGCATATATAGAAGTCCTAATTCAGCCTTGTATTTTCCATAATCAAGCTAGAGAAGTGAAATTGACATCTATGTAAGGGTAAATCAATCTAAGAAATCCATAGGAGATGGTAGATCTAAAGGGACAAAATAAAGGCTTTGATCAATATCTTGATTGAAGATCAAATCCATAATTTCAAAAAAAAAGCTTGGCTCATCTAAACACAGTCATGGGGTTGCTTGTGGATGAGATAAAGGGTTTGAGAACCTAGTCTAATAACATGGAAAATCTCCTTGAGGATGAAAAATATCTACAAGATAGGATAGAACACTTAATTAGAACCACAATCATTGATCCAACTGCACTTAGTTCCCTGAGACTCATCCTTGATGAAGAACAAAAGACAAAGAAAGACTGGGATGGATAACAGTAGGATCATGGACATGATATTAATAGTAGAAGAAAATATTACTAAATCTAGGATCATTAAAGAGGCTTTAGGAAGAAATGATAGAGATCTTATAAGCTTGGAAGACCAAGAAAATGAATGCTTCATGGAATATATTGTTAATTTAAATATACTTGATGAACAACATTAGAGATAAATTAAGATCTTACAATAGCAATAGGGGACTTCAATGACATAAGGGTCCCAAATATTAATCAAATTAAGAATATTATTCATATAGTTAAGCATTATATATTTTGAAATGGGATATTCTTTTTGTAAAGGTATGTGTAGATTGTAAAACACAATGCCTATAGATCAGTCCATTATGGAAAGTCTCGTGTATTCTAGAATATTTGTAGAAAGGATAGTTGTCTTAACACTTGTACTTTTGTAATTAGATATGATTAACTAGCATAATTCCTTACATTCTATAAAATAAGTATTGTCAATTGTAAAAAAAGGGGGGGATTTCATTGAGCCAAAATAATTGTAACTTTTGAGCAATTAATATAAGTAATAGATTCTATAAAATTTGTCCAAATTTACTTGTGTAATTTGTTATCCTAGCTTCTCTCTCACTTGCTTGCTCTAACTTCCATATTTGAATGGTTATTATGAATTCCTTGTGTGTACAGTTGAATGCAGATTTGTTAACTTGTGCCAATGCTAGGTTAATTGAAATTTCATAGGTTCATTTCATTTTCTTACTCTTCTTGCACTTGGGTTAATGTTTTTTTCTTGCAAGGGTAAATCTTTAAAGTGAAATTGGCTCTTATTTACATTATTTTCCACATTCCTTAGATTTTTTCATGATGTGCGATAGGATTTGATCTTATGCTACTTCATTCCATACATTGGCTAATTTCATGCTTGGATGATATTTTAACTTTGTCATGATGTTTGGAATGAAGATCATCAACATCTCTTCTCTGCCTTACCTTTCCTTTTGCTCCTTTTTTTAACTAGATAACTCTAGCTTAATTTTCATTGTAAATATCCATCTTAGATTAGTATTTAGATTAGTTATTGATCATAATTCACCATTATTAGAATGACATACTTCATATTTTTTAAATATTAACTATTTAGCCATAGTGGCTCCCAACCACCAAAAACTATAAATATTGTGAAACAGTCCACTTGTTTTGCCTCTATTCCATCAATAGATAATAGGATTATCACAACCTACAACTCATGCACTATATTATTAGAATTATAAAATGAGAAGTATTCTTGAAAATTATGGGCACCTATGATACATATTCAAGCATAAACATCTTTCTTAAGATGAATTAACTCATCTCTTGAAATGGTAGGAACATGGACCTAATTATTTCTCTATATTTTTGCTAATTGCATTTAAAGAAGGAAGAAACTAAAGTTAAGAGTTGTGGGTTTGATGTTACCTAGATTTAGTGCACATTGTATCCAAGCTTTTTGGGAGCTCCTCTTTGGCTATGGAGGAAACACCTATAGTAAGAAAGAAACTTAAACAAAGAAGATGCTAGAAGAGGATATGGTGGACTACCAAGCTACGCACTCAGTCCTAGAAGCGTAAAGCTCCCTAAGGGATGACAGTCCACTATTTAAAGAAAATAGTTTTGTATAAAAAGAAATGATAAAAGACTAAAGAAATGGAAAGGTAGAATGTTGTGTACATGTTCCCTATAGTCTGTGTGTCTCTGAATGTTACAAAAAGCTGGCCAAAGGTTTTGTCTAGTCTATGGGTTATTTGGATAGGTTCTCTAGTTTACACAGTCACTGACATCAGTTGGTCTACCAAGGTCAGTCTAGAATGGTGTTGACGTCGGTTTAGTTTTCGATGTTAGTTGGGGTAGTTGGCCTTGGATGGGTTTTAGAGTCTTTTTGTGATGCACAAAAGAGTTTCTAGGAATTTAGAGGTTGATGCAGGGTTGCAGGAAGGTGAATGAGTTCTGAAGAAGGGTAAAGGTAGAGGATAGGTGTGAAAAGAGTGTAAGAATAAGGGGAAGGCCTTTTAGCCCCTCCACCAAAGATGTCAAGCCTCTTGATAGTATTTAGAAATATCAAATGGAAAATAATTAGTAATGTATTCTAAAATATTGAAATGAGAACCAAAATACTTAGCTCTATTAGGTGAATAACTAGAGGTGTCAGAATACTTATTCCCATTGTGGCTGATGTTGAGGTCCTCATACAATGTTTCAATCCAGTCTCTAGAATGACTTGTGTAGAGCTTCGGTAGCTAGGAGAATGATAGTCGAAGTCTAATGTTTAAAGTCTCAGAGTGTGTGCATCAATCTCCAAGAAGGTAGGGGTAGCTCAATGTTTAGAGCTTGGCTTATGTAATCAATGTTGATAATCCCATTGACGTCGACCAAGGGTTGATCAACATCAGTGGAAAGAGAATAGGTAAAAGGGCTATTTTTAGCTCTTTGCCCATTTCTCCACCTACCAAGTGCCTTTTCCATTAGAGAATGGTCAAAACATGGGCTTATGAGGCATGAGAGTTGGTTAGGGAGTTAAGATGGAGTGAGAATAGGTCATGGGTAATTAGGATTTGGAGGACTTAGTCTTAGGCTGACTCATAAGCTAAGAAACAGTCTTAGGGTGAGGTGTCTAAGTGAGGTGTCCAAGGTGAAAGGGGTTCAAGTGTGGGTTAGGAGTGTTAATGTTTAAAAGGGGACCAAGGGGGGTTTGACATGATATTGGTGTCTACATTTGCCCCTTTTTGTCTTGTGGTTTGTCGTGATGAACTGCAAGACAAAAATAGATGTAGGTTGCCCCAGGTATGGGATGAGGTATTCCCCCTTAAAGTAGGAATCAAAAAAAGGTAATCCAAGATCAGGTGCCAATTTGATACATAGTGGATGTGTAGGATAAGGTTGGAGTTTAAATGCTACAATAGTTGAGATTGCGCGTATGCCACTTCACTTGATAGGTAGGTCAAATTGTCATAGGCAAGGTCGAGGATGACTAAAATTGAAGTAACCACCCCCCAGCTTATTAGTGGTAGCTAATTGGGTTAAACAATCAAAGCTATAGCTCTAATGGTTGAGGAGGACTAAAATCAAAGTAAGTAGTCCCCAACTTATTAGTGGTAGTTGAATGGGTTAGATCGATCAAAGCTGTAGCTCCAATGGTCATCATGTTCCAAGTATCTACGCTAAGAAGTGCTCTTGAAAAACACAAAAATGTCACATATATTGGGGATCAACTTGGTCATGATCTAACAATAGGTGTGAGGGGTGTGGACAATTTTCTAACTATTCGTGAGGTAGCATATGCAAGCAAAACAACCAAGTCAAAGTTGTCTCAAAAGTGGTCATGGTCTGAGGAGATAGTCGTGATCTTCAAGGTCATTTATCGAGTCGAGTTGAGATATAAGTGATCTCAAGTGTTGTTTATTGTAGTTAGGGAGATGTATGTGATCTCCAATTTACCCCATGAGAAGTCTAAGGTGACTTCTATAGTGTCAGGGCTAGTTGTTTGGTCATGATTTTGGGTAGTTTGAGAGAAGACCTATGTTTTTAGGTCAGATAGTTAGTCCATTAGGTAGATGAATGAATGAATGGTTGAGCTAACCTCAAAATACCCCATGTCAATTGAGTGTTGCCTACATAGCCCCTATTTTAAGGGCCTCAGGCCAATGTAGTTCTCCCAGAAAGGGAAAGTGGAGGGTAGGTTATGGATTGGGTTTGACTAGGTTAGATCATGGTTAAAGGTTAGATGGTTAAAAAGTGAGGTAGTTTAGGGTTAGGGTAGGTAGTAAGCCTTGTGTTTAGATAGTTGGTCCATTAGGTAGATGAATGAATGAATGGCTAAGCTAACCTTAGAAGACCCCATGTCAACTGAGTGTTGCCTACATAGCCCCTATTTTAAGGGCTTCAGGCTAATGTAGTTCTCCCAAAAAGGGAAGAAGAGTCAAAGAGGTTGGTAGTTGGTTTGGTTATGTTAGTGTTTTTATCATTTCCCATATGTTTGATGGTACATTCTTGAAATGATGAGTGTATGATGATGTTATAGCCTTTTCCATATTGTGTGATGGTGTGTGCTGTAATATAGGTTATGTGGCTTTTTCATCCTTAGCAATTTTCCATATTGGTGATGGTGTATGCTAAAAATGAAATGAGTTTATTTATGCTTCAGCAGGTATCCATATTGGTGATGGTATATGCTTGACATAAATTGTGTTTGATTGATAGTTTCCATGTGTATTATTTTCCATAGAAACTAATGTGAATGGGCTATGATAATTTATATAACACAAATTGGTATTTGCATTAAAGAAATCATGATGTTATGTGAGTGGTTAGAAAATGTTTTCATTGTATGTTTTGGTGTGTAAGAAGTGAAAGGCACATTGCTCTTTCATTAATAAGGACCATAATGATAGTATAGATAGGGTTTTTGCAAACAAAAGCCCCATTCATGCATTACGTCGTTGACCATTGGTTTGTGTTAGAGAAGTACCCTAGTCACTTGTTGTTAAGTGAGCTAAAAATCCCTTGGGTATTTTGGGGTAATATGTGTAATTATGTGATATTTGAGGGAAGCATAACCCTTTTTAGCAGGGATAACTTTGCCCCTATATAGGTGACCCTGAGAACAACTATAGGCAAGTCCATGACTTAATAGTTTATCAGTCAGTTTTTCTTTTTTTTGGTAGACTAATCAATGCGAGAAGTCTAGGATGTTGTTTTGTTTTGTGGTCATGTGAAGCTAATTGATGTGAGAAGCTTCTGAGAGGGTACTATTTTTGTAGCAAAATTTGGGCATAGCCATCCTTTAGGGGAGTGGTCTATATTTTTCTTTGTATGTTTTGATTTCCTTGAATAGTTGTCCTTTAAGGGAGTAGTCTATTACTTATAGCAATAATGTAGCTGTCCTTTGAGGGAGTAGTCTACATTTATAGTTTATGACCTTTTAATATTTTGTTAGGCATCCCAGTTTTACGTTTTTTTTATTGACTAAACTTTTAGTCATGGACTAGACTATAGAGGTTTAGGGGTTTCCCTTTTATTAGGACAAAGCATTAATGCTTAAAAAAAGGGTCAACTAATTTTTTTTTAGGAAAAAAGGGTTAAAATGAATAGGAATGTGGAAGATTAGGGTTGCTCAAGGGATGAGCTCAAGTTAAACATCAAGTGAATGATGACTTGGTTAACAGTAGAATGGTCACAAATGCAATGCATTAAGGGGCTCAAGTTCTGGCTGGCCTTCAAGAGAAGATAGATGATAAATGCCTGATCCATACTTGTGCATTATTATATAAGGTATGATCCAATTAAGAACAAACTTGCCTCATTTGCTTCTTTCCATATTGGTCACGTGTTGGTTTTCTTTAAGGATGAGATCTCCAATTTTGAAATCTCGCTCTTTCCAATTTTTTTTGTAGGCACGCTTGATGCAATCTTGGTAGATATGAAGATGATTAAGAGCGGCATGGCTAGGGACGTGAAGCAGGTTAGCATGTTGTTGGCATTTGATACAACACCGAACATAGTCACTGCAGTCTTGGTTAAGAGTGGGCCAATAATAACCCAGGTAGAGGATGTGCTTTGAAACCACATTACCACTAAAATGTCTCCTACAAATCCCATCATGGATTTTTTTGATGGCATGGGCTATCTCAGTGGTAGTTAGGCATCAGAGAAGGAGGCCGTCAAAACCTCATTTATAGAGAAGACCCCCTAGCATGGTGTATCAAGCAATACTCTTAATAAAAGCCTACCATCAATTTCTAGAGAGGTCAAGAGGAATGATAGAGTAAGTCAAGTAGTCATCAAGTTGTTTATACCAAACATCATGTTGGTTAGAGAGGTCAAGAGGAATCACCCTCGAAGATGTTAGTCGAGATGTGCCCAAGATAGAAATCTTGGGCTTTGGTGGTGGAGAGGGCTTGGTGAATGGATATGTCCAAGGGGTAAAAACCTACTCTTTTCCTTTATCCTTTAGGGTTTAGGACCTGGTGGCCACATTAATGGTGTTGATTTTGAATAAAGGGGGAGAAGGTGGTAGAGGGATCATAATCTCGTGTTGGGATCTTGATTCAAGTGAAGAGGTTTGGGAGGCATGGGATGGTGTCGGTAATTTGTCACAAAGGTGGTCAAGAGAATCCTTAAAGAGAAGGGTGCCATTTTCTAGGTGTTGGCGAATGACAACCCTAAGGGTGTAGCATCTCTCAGTATCATGCCTAGGTGTGTGATGATAAAAGTAGATTTAAGTGTCATCGAACCAGGAAGGTTTTGATATGAGAGGTTGGTATGGCTTAATGGGTGGGAGAATGATGCTAGAAGACTATGATAATCAGTGTAACAATGGAGCATAAGAACCCACTAATGGGTCTGTGCTCATTGTAGGGGTTGACAACTTCTATTTAGGAGTTATAGGGGGAGTTTTTCATACCACATTTTTTGTTGGTGGTGTGGCCACATGCGTAGATGGCACTTTCTTGATGAGAGGTGTAGAGGGAGTAATGGAGGTAGTTTGCATTTATGAGGTGTTATAATAGGGAGCACTCATATTAAAGTGGAAGGATGTGGACCCAAGATAGAGGGTAATGATGAAGGTGAGAGAGGAGTAGACTGATGTGGTTTAATAACCTTCTTTAGTATGGTGTGAGGACAACTACTATGTAGGGCAAGGTTTAAATCTAACTTCACTTGTGGGTGAGTCAGGTTTGATACAATATGAACACCGAGAGATTTAATCTATTTCAGCATAGTGGAAGCCTGTGAGGGTTTGGATTTAGACATGGAAGGTTAAGCTTCTGATGATTTGGAAGTGGAAGCACGATCCTCATCAGAGACTTTGGGTTAAATTGTTGTAGAAGGATTAGTAGTGTAAGGCAAAGTGGAATGTGTAAGATAAAGAGCCTTAAGTTGCTCCCATAGCGCCTCATGTTCTAGGTTCTTAGAATGGAGAAATCCTAAGTTTTCTACCAATAGAGAGAAGGGTTTAGATGACATTGTGTGAGGCTTTACAGTCAGTCCTTCAAAGGATTTGGGTGATTGTGAGAGTGGAAATGTGTTAGATGTAGTGATCACAAGCCAAAGGTGAGAGAGAACTATCACCTGATCTTCCTAGGCCAAAGTGGGTGAGTTGATGAATTCTTCTCTCGACAGAGAAGGGATTGGAGAATTTAGCTCTTCAAGCGGATAAAGTGCAGGGATGATCATGCCTTCCATGTGTGGTCTGGGAGCGTGGAAAGTATGATCCTCCATTGGTAATATGAAGGATAAGGGTAGGGCCACTGGCGTTGGTACTGTCAAAGCATCCTCCAATATGGGAGAGATCAAAGTAGACTCTCTTACATGTGAAAAGGGGGTGGATGGAGGACTATCCTTGATCAGTGGAGGAAAAATAGAAGAGGAAGGCTCTTCTAAAGGGTGAAGCAGAGGGATGATGGCCCCTTCTACATGAGAGCATGGGGTATGAATGGTAACTTCTTCCAATAGTAGAAGAAGAGGGAAGGTGGGGCCAAGAGGAACATGTAATATGGGATCCTTAGGAGGTAGAAGAGTGGGTAGAGGAGGTGCTTGATGTCGTGGGGATGATACAAGTGAGATGGGTTCGTTCATGTGAGGAAGAGGGTGAGGCAAAGGGAGCTCTTCATTGCGTGGGGGTGGTATGGGTAAAATAGGCTCTTCTACCCATGGTGGAGAAATGGTTTGACCAACCTCTTAAAATTATGGGAGAGGTTAGTCAGGAATGAAAGGAAAGACAATGTCAATAGTGCGTATCTTGCATTCTTGAGTGTCATTGACCATGGTCTAAACATTACTCTAACTTGGGGGATGGTTAAGAAATGGTTGCCTAAAGACATCCATGTTTTGGTTGGTCGATGCATTAGGGTTATCCAAAACAAGGTCCCCTTTATCTAACATGTCTTGAACAATGTTTTTGAGGGTTTTGCAATTATCTATGTCATGACCCTTGACACGATGATAGTTACAAAAGTCATTTTCCCTACACCATGTAGGGATGGCTCATGAGGGATCAAATTGGATAGGTGGTTAGATTTGAGGGAGGTTGAGGACTCCCTACTTCACTAATTTATCCAATACAAAAGCATATGATTCTCCTATCGGTGTGTATCATCACTATTCATACCATTGTTGGAATTGTCTTGTGATGTTTTGTGAAGTGGAGGGCTCAAATTGGTTGGTTGTGGTAGAATATGGTGACCTAAGGACCACAATGTTTGTTGATCCCTTGGAATTGGAGTGGGAAGAAGAAGGTTTGGAAGAAGAAGGGTTATTGGATTTTGCATTGGTATTTTTGCTACATAATTTGACCTTGTCTTCCTTGATTGCATGGAGTTTAAGCTTTCAGGCCATAGTGAAAGCTTCATCGAATGTGCAAAAAGTTTGAACCCACAGAGTGGATGAGATGTGCTTGGCACATGCTCTTGAGAAGAGCTCAATGAGCTCAAGTTGAGGTAGTGAGAAGGAGATTTGGCTAATCAAACCTCTCCAATGGGTGACAAAGTTAGCTATTAACTCATCCTTAAATTGTCTAATGGAATAAAGGTCTGTGATGGAGACCTTCTTGGTAATATTGATTGAGAAATGATCAAGGAATAGCTGAGTGAGTTGAGTGAAGGTGAAGAGAGAATGACTAGTAATGGAGCTATACCAGTCAAGGGTGGCACCAAAAAGTGACATAGGGAATGTTCAAAGTAATAATGCATCATCATGCACTATGAGGTAGCAAGTGTGTCTAAATGCTCACAAATGTTGTTGTGGGTCTTCTTTACTCTAAAAACAAGTAAACTTTGGGAGTTCCCACTAGCTAGGGTATGGTTGAATAGGAACTAAAGGGTGGATAGGTTCATTGCAAATTTGTTCATATAAAAGAACACTCCTTGAACCTGAAATAGATGTCTCAAGGTTGGACATCTTATCCATCAGCATCTTAATTAGATCGACAGATGGATTGGCATGAGGGACACCCCCTAAGTTATAGGGTACCTAGAAGGCATTGGAAGGGGCGTATGTCATACTTGGTTGCATTTATGTAGGTGAAACATAATGATAGTTCCTCATAGGGGCTGATGTTAAGGCCATAGGGGCTTGTGTCGTGAAGTTGGAGGGGACAACTTGACTAGATGCCACCAAGGGTGGTTGAATGGTGGTGACACTAGTTAAAGGATAAGTGGTCACTCTAATGTTTATGGGTGCAAGAGTGGATGGGATAGAGACAATCAAGTTCTAGAAAGGTGTCAAACTTTGTTGAATTGTTTACGGTTGAGGGTGTATGGAAACCCCAATAGAGGTAGGGCAAGAAAGGATAGAAGGGGAGGCCAAATCTTGAACATTGGCCATGGTTGGGTTATTAGTCAGGGCAGTGGCCTGAGTGACCATAGGTTGGGTAGCAGAGGTTATTGATATCATTGCCACTTCAACCAAAGAAGTTGGCATCCCATAAATAGGGTTACCTAAAAGATTTTGCAATTGGATTCTAGTGAGATAATGTTGGAGAGCCTTGACATTGTGGTCAAGGAATCTCTTAAAATCTTGATCCCCTTTGGGAACAATAGGAGGTTGATCGTGGTTAGGTTGGATAGGACTATGATCATTGTTCAAAGTGTACTCTATTAGATGAATTGGCACAAAGGGAAAAGGTGGGAGTGGTTATTGACTTGTGTGGTCAACAAGAGATTTGGCTTCACTGCGTTTTAGGACCATCCAAAGTGAAAAGGATTCAAGTTCTAAAAACTATGTGTTTTAGTTTCAGAAAACCAAAATTTGTGTTAAATAGTAGGAAATTTGGGTTTTAAGCTTGCTGTCTACAAAATTATTTATTTATTTATTTATTGACAGTGACTGATGTTGGTTTTTTAACCGATATTGATTATAAAATGTTGCTGACATTGGTGGAGAAACTGATGTCAATTTTTGTGTAATTCTAGAAACACAAAAGATTAATAGTTTTTGGAAGAAGAAGATATTCTGAGTTGCTTTTGGACTTCAAAATGGTATGACCTTACTAGCTCAAACACTCAGATAAAAATAGTATAATAGATGATTAGGCAAGCAACCTCTAAAACATTAGATTCCTAGGAATGAGTTTTAAAGTTGTGGTGGCTTATGCCTTAAGAGAATATGTTGGGAGTTGGGCTTGTAGAATAGGTCCTAGAGAGGAAGTCTATGGCTAGTTTCAAGTTGTGTTATGGTGCTCAAAAATATTTGTGTTAGGGTTAGTACGTGGCTTGGTGTTGGGACTTGTTCCCTTCACTTCACGAACCCATAGTCGAGCTGAGCCACTTAGCCAAAATATACCTTCCCTATAGTTTATAATCTGCCAGAGAGTAGAGTGGGTCCTCCTCTTGGTGGTGAAATCCAAGTAGGATCACCGGGTGGGGTAAGGTATCCACTAGGTGATGGAATCCTAGATGGGCCTTGTCTTAAGTAAGTTTATGTGTTTGATTTGAAGTGATTGTGGTTTGGTTGTGTCACATTTGTGCACTATGATTCATTCATAATGCTTTAATTACTAAGTGGGCTAAGTGTGCATCCAAGCAAGAATGAAATGCAGTAATTTTTAACCCAAATCGAAATATGTTATTCAAATGTAAACAAATGGAGAAAAGGTAAAGAGTATGAGTTTTTCAATACTCTATGATGCATGCAAGAAGTAAAAAGAAGAAAAAGAGATGTTCTTTTTAACTTATGCTAATGATTTCCTTTTGAAACAAAAAGATAGAAGAAGGTATGCAAGAAGAGAATATTTTTCTAATGCATCTATATGAAATTTTGATTTTTTAAAAGAAGAATAATGAACCCAAGGAAAACTCCAAGGGTCCCACCGGGCATGCTAGAATGTTTCTCTATATTTTTGCTAATTGCATTTAAAGAAGGAAGAAACTAAAGTTAAGAGTTGTGGGTTTGATGTTACCTAGAGTTAGTGCACACTGTATCCATGCTTTGTGGGAGCTCCTCTTTGGCTATGGAAGAAACACCTGCAGTAAGAAAGAAACTTAAACAAAGAAGATGTTAGAAGAGCATATGGTGGACTACCAAGCTACGTGCTCGGTCCCAGAAGTGTAAAGCTCCCTGAGGGATGACAGTCCACTATTTAAAGAAAAGAGTTTTATATAAAAAGAAATGATAAAAGACTAAAGAAATGAAAAGGTAGAATGTTGTGTACCTATTCCCTGTAGTTTGTGTGTCACTGAATGTTATAGAAAGCTGGCTGAAGGTTTTGTATGGTCTATGGGTTGTTTGGATAAGTTCTCTAGTTTGCATAGTCGCTAATGTCAGTTGGTCTACCAAGGTCAGTCTGGAATGGTGTCGATGTCGGTTTGGTTACCAATGTCGATCAAGGTAGTTGGCCTTAAATGGGTTTTGGAGTCTTTTTATGATGCACATAATAGTTTTTGGGAATTTGGAGGTTGATGCAAGGTTGCAAGAAGGTGAATGAGGTCTGAGGAAGGGTAAAGGTAGAGGATAGGTGTGAAAAGAGGGTAAGAATAAAGGGAAGGCCTTTCAACCCCTCCATAGAAGATATCAGGCCTCTTGACGGTATTTAGAAATATCAAATGGAAACTAATTAATAATGTATTCTAAAATATTGAAATGAGAACCAAAATACTTAGCTCTATTAGGTGAAGAACTAGAGGCGTTAGAATGCTTATTCCCATTATGGCTGATGTTGAGGTCCTCGTACAATGTTTCAATCTAGTCTCTGGAATGACTTGTGCAGATCTTCGGTAGCTAGGAGAATGATAATCAAATTTTGATGCTTGATATCTCAGAGTGTGTGTGTTAATCTCCAAGAAGGTGGGGGCAACTCAATGTTTAGAGCTTGGCTTATGTAACCAATGTCGGTGATCTCGTTAGTGCCGGTCGAGGGTTGACCAACATCAGTGGAGAGAGAATAGGTAAAAGGGATATTTTTAGCTCTTTGCCCATTTCTCCACTCACCAAGTGCCTTTTCTATTAGAGAACGGTTAAAATACGGTCTTATGAGGCATGAGAGTTGGTTAGGGAGTTAAGATGGAGTGAGAATAGGTCATGGGTAGTTAGGATTTGGAGGACCTAGTCTTAGGTTGACTCATAGGCTAAGAAAGGGTCTTAGGGTGAGGTTTCTAGGTGAGGTGTCCAAGGTGAAATGGGTTCAAGTGTGGGTTTGGAGTGTTAACATTTAGAAGGGGACCAAGGGGGGGTTGACATGATATTGGTGTCTACACTAATTATAGGGATGGAAACTACCACCATATAAATATTTGAGATTAGGCACTTTAGCATTTGAAAGAATACAAGAGTAATCAATTTTTACCCCTTATTTGATAGAAAGTTAGAGATTTTCATAATTATAGTCATCAGAATAATCAATATCATCCATGATAAAGGAGATAAAGAACACAAATAATAGGGAAATGTAGGTAAGAAACATATTATATGGTATGTTTAGGAAAGAATGATGTTTAAAGCTAGGGTTTGCCAAACATTTAACCCTAAAAAGCATATATCAAGACTAGAAGGTTAAAGGGGTAGAGATAGACTATGGTATAAGGATGGTAGACTATCTCTATATCAATATAATTATTTATAAAACCTAGAAAGAACATATATTGAATTTATTATGCTAATATGTTAAAGATATAAAGTATAACTATGTTAGATATTGTAATGATAGTGAAAAAAAGATAATTGGTTATTATGCTAATATAGATCTGGATCTAGAATAAATATAAAGTAGATTAGATCTAGATTTTGGAATAGTCACCTAATTTTTTAAATTGTACCTCTATAGCTGAAGACACTTACATCGAGTTGGGATTGTTGCATCGACACTTTCTTTTGTCTCAAACATAGGTGTCCAATATATAATACCTAATAAAACTATATGTGTATGGGTTCTATGTCACCTTTGATCTTGTTCATTTAGATCTAGATAATTGATTATCACTCATTTTCAAATTAAAAAACCCTATTTCTTCATCTTCATATTAGATGTGGCAAAAATGGATTAGTGGGATAATTATGTTGAGCTACCCCAAACAACCCTTTGTTAATGCATGATTCTTACATAGCCAATACTTTGAAGATAGCCTCAAACATATGTATTTCTCCCATATATGTTGGCTTGTGTCTGAATCATGCAATGTGTGATAACTAAGTACAACAATGACCTAACTTGTAACCTAGTGTAGATTCTAGTTTTATACACCCTTGTGTATTAACATGGTGCATCATCACATTTATCCTTCATCTGTAACATAATGGCCCCCTTTCTTAATTATTTAAAATAATTACATTTACCTCACCCATTTACCCTTACCACATGAGTTAATTAAGTTAATTACTATAGTTAAATAGTAATTAACCATATTTTACCATCCCTAACCATAAAATCAAACTCATCCAACCTCCAAACAAACTCATCCCATAGTTAAAATAACCCAAAAACTTTAAAACCATTCTTTACCCCTATAAGAAACCCATTTGAATGGCCTAAGGATTAACTTCACCCATTTTGGGAAAATTGACATTGATTCTTTGAGATCAATGCTAATTTTCCCAGAATGACATTGATCCATAAATATGCAACGATCTTCCATGCTCAGGTTGACACTTTTGGACTATAAAACTCTATTGGAATCATCTTAGAACCTATGTATAGATCTTATCAACATTCTGCCACCTTTTGGAACCTCTATTCATGATATTACAAAGAATTTTTGAAGGTTTCTAAGCCTAATTTTACGGTATTATTTATTTGCATGTTTTCATCCATACAAGGTTAGTCTTGCATGTTAATTTATTCCAATTTAAAAATTAAAATATTCAACACCTCTGTGTCATTGTTTACATTTAGTTTTTATCATTTTATCAATATTTCAACTTATTATTATCTTCTATTTTCATAGTTTAACATTTTACTTAGAATCGATGTCAATCCATCTGAATCAACTTCAATCCTTAAGGATAATCATGGATCCATGCTAAACTATTAAAATAACCTTGAAGTCAGTTTTCATAAGATTCATAATCCTTAAAACTTGTTAAAATTTGCATTTTGTTTTCTAAAAATCTATCTTTTACATATAGATGACTTTGCCTAGATTAGCACATGATATTGTTAGCATATTTGATCTCCCCATTGTACAATAACCTTTCTTCACTGATCAAAGTGATATTATATTCAAATTAGGTCTTTTTAATATAGTTTTCACACCCATTCAAGAAAACATTAATGAACATTTATCTATGATTCAAGAAGATGTTAATATAGCTATAAAATTTTGGGATGATTACTTTGATCATATTAATCTTGCTATAAATTATATATCTTTGGTGTTGTTTGTTGCATCTTATCCATATATATCTTTGTAATTTCATGTTTACTTATAAACTTGAGTGTTAAACATGAGTTGACATCCACCTATGAAAGCATATCACTTCTTAATTCTGGTTTATTACTAGGTAGCCCATTTATCTTTCTATTAATCCATTTTCTTTATGAGTTAGTATGATTTGCAAGTCATTCCTCCCTAGCCAAAGAGGAGTTCCCATAATATTTATCAATGGTGCACAACTTTTCTCCATCTCTAGGTAATATTTAAAACCTTGCATTTACATTATTTTTAGTAGCTAATTAGACCACACTAAAAAAATGAAAACATACTAAAACATTATGGCACACCTAGTGGGACCATCAAGTCTCATTTTTCTTATTAGAATTCAATTTTTATATTTTACTCTCTTTCTCTTTCTTTATGTGAATTCATCCAAAGAACATCAAGTTTTCATTTTATTTCCTTTTTAAGGTTAAAATAAACTACATTCATTTTTGTCTACTTAATTAATTTACATAGAATAACCTAAGTGGTAAATTCATCATAGTCATCACTCTTTCACACACAAGACAAATAAAAGTCACAATAAACTCATTTAAACACTTGACATAAGGAAACCAATGGGGATTTGATCACCTCATGGCAACCTTATTCCTAATGATCCCACTTATATTTCACGACCAAGGGGAGGATCAAATTAGTTCTCTGGCTGAGTGTAATCTCTAGACTATTGGTATATCTTGACTAAACACCCACACTAGCTCTGGGATTGTGATGTGAGGGGAGTAAGCCCCAATATAAAGCCACATACTAGTACCAATACATATTTCCTTTGAGTGCCAAAATAAAAAACTTAAAACCTTACTTATATTACCATTTCTTAGGACCCTCATTATCCTTTTTCTTTATCTCTTTTCACATCTTAAAATTAAAAAAGATAAAAACTTTTTGGAATGACTTTAGTTTGTGTATCTTTCATCCAAAATTAAAAGTGAGATAATTCAAAAAGAAATTATTATTTTATTTTTTCTTTTCTTTTTCATCTCATGGTTTTGACAAGTCACCAATCAAATAAGGAATTTGAAGTGGGTGTCACATCCTCTTCTATGGAACATATACCTAGCTCCTCCTCTACCCTGAGTCCTTTGAAAATATTGTGTTCCCACACTTTTATTCTCAAGAATATTCTTCCTTTATATAAATATTAGACAATAACCCTATTTCTCTCAATTACTACCTTAGTAATTGAGCAATACACTTTTCTCCTTCCCCTCATACCCAAGATTATTGATATTTATAGAGGATGCCTTTTGAGGGAATTGAGAAAACTAAAGGATTTACAATGACCATGGTATCTTTTTCTACTAAATCTCTTTCATCTAGCTCTAATATTTAGATGATGCAATCTTTAGAAAGCCACCAACCTATAGTCTCAACCAATTCTTTAACCCCCATTACTTAGGCTCCAAATACTTATACCACTCAGCCTATATCCACTATTCCTCCCCAAATGTTAGTGGTGTAAATCCTTTTAAGTCTCCTACCCATAAAAATAAGTCTAGTAGATAATTATCAAGCTCTAAACCACACACAACAAATCCCTTATACATAACAAATCCCTCACACATAACAAATCCATTCAACACAACTACCCTAACAGTATGTCTCCTCAGTTACCCAATACATGGCTTCATAATAACCATTGGTGAACACTTACAATCTTCCACACAATAAAATATTTTGTTGTAGATCCCATGATATGTTATGGCATCCCAGCCCATTATGTCCACTATAGTTAGATACCCTTTCTCATAACCCCTATCTACTTCTCAAATTATCAAACTCTTCAAAAAGGTGTCTTAGGGAATGTGACTCAAAATAACACCCAATAAGACCTCATAAAAATCCTTATGAATAGGATGGCTAATTTGGAAACCTTCACCTATAGACATAATACTATGCTCACATATGAGCAAATTTGTAATGAGCCTATCCACCCATCTATTCCAAACTAACTGTATCTCTCACAATGGGAACTTCTAAAGTTTACTAAGTTTTAGAAAAAATAAGATCCTTAGCAACATCTCAGAGCCTTTTGACATGCATGTTACCTTATAGCACATGACAATGTGTTACTACTTAGGATGTTTCCTATATTGCTAGTAGGGGCTATATTATATTGGTACAACTCCATCCCTTAGCATTCTCTCTTTTCCTTAAGGTAATTAGCCCAAATTTTCTTAGAGTACTTATAGATAAACATTGCTTAAAAAGTGACTATCACATATTTATATGCTATTCAACAATTTGAAGATGAATTCATATCAGACTTTATATCTCATTGGTGTAACCTAGTCAACTAGTTAACCTTTTCCTTACTAGAACCTAAATTAATTGCATTTTTTTCATGCTCTTCTACAAAACATATCTCATCCATGTTAAAAATTCAAAACTTTAATACTTTTTATGAAGCCTTTACCATGTCATGTAAAATTGAAATTTAGGGCATTGAAGAGGGAAAAATTAAGCTACATAATAAAAAAATCAAACGTAACCCCTAAATAAGTAACAATAATAATCCTTAACCAAAAGGGGTAGTAAATGATATTATTTTAAAAACTTCTCCCCCTCTAACACCCAATTAGTTAGGAGCATTCACTTCTCAAACATAGCCAACTAGGGGCCTTACTCATTTTTCCCCTTGGAAATATACCCCTTTAGGAGAGCCTTACACTTCTATGTTGGATAAACTCATATAAACAACCATTCTTGAACTCCCCCTAATTAGACTAGTTGATGATATGTGTCCTAAACCCACTTGATATAAAGAGGATGAGTTTTGTGCCTATCATAGGGTAAAATGACACAACATAGAATGATTCCTATCCTTTAATTGATTGGTACAAAACCTCATTAACAAGGGGGACCTTCAGTTTGACAATCTAAATGCTCCTCCCAACCAATCTTTAGATATTTTTAGATAACCATTTCCAAACCATACATCCACATCAAAAAAAATCCAATTTAACCTTAGAGAAAAAAAATCAAGCTACACATAAGACTGATACAATATATGACCATTTATTGCTTAAATAATATCCACTAAAATCTTTAGTCTTGGATCTCCTTATGGGAGATGATTTTGATATAAGTCAACCTAAAATTAACAAAACAACTCCCAAAATCTCTATAAAGATACTTGATCTCATTATATGGGGTTGTTAACATGAACCATCCACTTCATCATCCTCAATTTAATCTCCTAAAGTGGAAAATGAAACCACTCCTCAGGATATCACATATATACATCTTGATACTTCTAGAGTCAAACATTCCATGCCTTTATTCCCTGGCAAACCTCTTCATGGTATGCACCTAGATCAGAATATAATGGGATCCTATCGATTTTCTTGATATCAAGACCCTTAAAAATCATCCACTATCACTATACCTCATTATCCTAAAGTTATGAATGGAAAGGGTACAGATCATATCATCGATAGCTAGGAAAATTGTCTTGGTATTCCTCTAAAGAAAACCTTAGCCCATCCTCAAGTCAAGGTTGATATTTTTCAAATGTCAAAAGACAAAAAAAATTAGTTTGAATACCCCCTATCTTCTCAATACATTAAAGAGTAAATTGCCAACCCCTTTTATATCATTTCCATCATCTATTTTAGGTCCTCATCTATCTTTAAAAATGACTATCCCTATCATAGGTTCTTCCATTCAAACATGTGGGAAAATGCAAAGTCTCCCTCCATTATTAGACACACCTCCATCCTAATATCCACTATGTTTTAATAGAGGACCATTAGAGAAATTTAAATAAAAAGTGCATAAGGTCATCCCCACCATAAAATATAAACATCAAAACCAAATGATCAATAGTTGGCCAAAAGAAATTGTACAAGCTATTATAAGTCCATAAAATGACCCTTTAAAAGGATCTTACACTAAAATATTAAAACAATTATTGGATACATCCCTCATAACTATACCACCTAAACAACCCAATAACCCTCACCTCCAAATACCTACTTAGTATGGAAGTTGAGAGATATGTGCATATCATAGAGTAGCTAGACATGATACAAAACATTGTAATGCCCTTAAGGCTATAATCTAATAGCTAGTCTAGGATGATGATCTATTAATTGATGATCTAAATGATAATAATCTTAAGAAAAAAAGTCACCATCCCAAATATTCCACCCACCCATAATCTTACTAGTATTATAAGTGATAAAGAGTTAGTGGCTTCTTTAGACCCTCCATTAGTACACATTGATGTTGTCCATGCAACTACCCGCTCTCAAATCCAAAACTCCAATAAATTTAAGGTTTAAATTATAGAAGCCCCTACCCATAATATCCCTAAACCATCTATAAAAAATCCTAAAGTATTTATTATAGGAACTACCCCAGCCAAAGCTAAGGAGTTGGTATAAATCTCCGTATTAAAATAACTCCACCAAATGCCTATAAAAATGTCAATATATGAGCTTATCAAAAATCTTCACACCATCAAAAAATAATGCTAGAAGCTCTCTAAGCTATTGAGGTCCATCCAAATGAGCCTCAAAAATTTTCACCATTTATAGGGGCCCTCTAAAAGGTTTTAGTTGTTAGTTTCACTAATTCTAAGGTCATTCTTTTATCACCTGAAGATCAAGATCCCCCATTTTTCATCATAGCTCAAATAAATCAAACTCAGATCAAAAGAGTTATGATTGATAAATGGGTCAATATCAATATTATTTATTCACATGATTTCCAATGGGTATAGCTAATAGAAACCATTATTTTCTAATCTCCAAAAATTCTCTATGCATTCAATGACATGGTAGCACCCATAATAGGAATAGTTGTCCTTCCCATTTGCATAGGTTCTCTCACCCTCCACAAACTCTTTTATGTCATATAAGGGGCATTATAATATAAAATTTTGTTAAGATGTTCATGGATTTGTTTAATGTATCCCCTCCATCATCCATCAATATCTTAAGTTTTAACATGAAGGATAGGTCCACATCATCCCCACTGATCCTCATCCCTTGAAATCATACAGCTTCACTTTTTGACCAAGTGATGTCATAATACACTCACTTGACATAATCTAATCTTCATATTCTAATCAAGCCTCAATAAACATGACTATCCTTGCTTCAAAACTATAAGCTCAAGAGTTTATTTATTCCATGATGCATCATATTTCAATGGGGGAATACCAACTATTAACCCTTAACATGTTACCCACTCCTAGGGAGTATGGTCATCTCGACAAAACACACATGTATTTACCCAACCTAGGTGATCTCATCCCATTTGGGCCACCTTTATTATGCACCCACTTGATGTATGGTGGACTAGATCAAACCACTCTAGGACCTAATAATAACACCCATCTTAAACCCTTTACATCTAATTTATGATTTTGCAATAAACCTTAGTTCATGCAAACCTACCTTTATCATTGTGCCTAGAAGGGGTTTAGCATGGGTAGATATGAGTAGGGTCCCCATGATGTTGCATTAGGATATTTTAGAAAAACACATGAAAATTATGGCTTAGGCTATTAAAAAGATTCTAAATCCTCTCCCAAACCCATTCTTCTACCATTTTTGGATGAAGAAGAACAATCTTCATCATCTAATACCTCTTCCTCTACCAATGACAATGTATCCATCCCTTCGAACTTTTTGTTAGGAAATTTAATCTCCATATAACCCCTCAACTTTCATCATGGTGGTGAAACCCAAACCATCCCTTTAGTATATCCTAACTTAATAGGACATGGTATGATAACCATCTCTATTCTTCAATATCAAGATGATGAGTCAATCTTAACTTATTTGGGCACTAAAAACTCTTATCTACACAATTTGCTTCCATATAAAACATGTAGATTATTAAATGAATCCACTTATGATATTAATATTAGGTATCAGGAAACCTCAAAGATAGTTAAAATTAACAAAGCCTTAGATCCCCAAGAAAACCAAGATTTTACCACTTTTTTATTAGACAATCACAAGACCTTTGCTTGGTCTTATATTGATATGCTTGGTTTTGACCCCACAATAGTTATCAATAATACCATCACCTTTCCTAATGCTAAGATGTTAAAATAAAATCTCTATAAAATGCATCCCCACATTACACTCCTAGTAAAAGAGGAACTACAGTGTTTTTTATTTGTTAACTTTATTAAACTCATTGATTATCCTAAGTGGATTTCTAATATCATTCCAGTCATTAAGCATATAGGGGGACTTCACATTTGTACTGAATTTCATGATTTAAATGTTGCTTGTCTAAAATATGATTTCCCTCTCCCTAACATAGACCAATTAGTGTACTTGATATCTAGCCATGAAATTTTATCCCTTATGGATGGTTTTTTTTATTATAATTTGTTGAGACCAACATACACACATTTTTTTTCTTATGCACTAGAAGGAGACCCTTGTGAAGGTTTCAAAACATTTATGTTCTATATTGAATGTGAAAGAGTTATTCTCTCTTGGAATTTAAAGGTAATTAAATTTTAAAAAAATGAGCCTCAATGTATCTAGTTGTGATTATGTTTTATAGACTAGTGTTTCTAATGATTGTCTTTGAGGTGATTAGTTGTAGGTTCTATGGAGAAAGCTAGGGTTCCTAAGTAGTAAACCCTAGGGGTTTGAATTCAAACATCCACAAGAAATGTTTAGTAAAATATTATATTTCCTTTTGGTTATAGAACCCCTAAGTCTAACTTTATATTAAGATTTTATCATGTTTCTTAACATGACCAAACATTAATATAAAATCAAGACATGTACCTCTTATTTTCACCTTTTAAACTTGAGAGGCCTTTTGGATTAACTAGGTTTTTATTAAGGTTTAAATATCTTGGTGTTTGCGATCATGAAAAAAATTTAAAGGTCAAAACGTTAGTCTAAACCTTTATACATATCGGGCCTTAACTTAAGATCATGCCCTTTTATAGATTTGACACCTCATATTAAATCAAATATTTTGATCCAATAGGATGATTTAAAGCTGATGCCAAAAGGGAGACCAATCACTATCAAGCATTCAAATTATGATCTGGGGGTCCTCACTACCTTAGGGGCCTTAATCCAATGTTGCGCATCAACCCCAAAGTCCCAAGAATTCATGAGATCCTTATTCATTTCACTTAGTCATTAAACTAAAGTAATTCAATTTTCTTAAATTTGACAAGCTTGCTCTCTTCATTTAATGTCAATGAGGATGAAGTTGACATTACCAAGCCCACTAAATTTAACCTAGACAACTTTTCAAATCCTAAGCAAAGTAGGCATTTCTAAAGACCCTTTCAAAGGAATTCCTAGAATTTTTACGTAGAAAGACTTAGCATAAAAGGCCTTAACCTAAGTTAATTTGTGTTTCTTAACATAAAAGGACTTTAGGAAAATCATTTTAAGTCTAAGTTTATATAGTCATTAAACTGATTAAAAGGTGTGCATCTTACAACATCCAATGGTGATCACTCACTCATTATATTTGATCTAATGGTGAATTGAGCCTTAAGACTTTTCAAAGGCTTCATGAGCTTGGCATGTGGCCCAGCTATGACCAAGGTAATTGATAAAGGTACATAGACCCCTATGAGGAGGATGCATGGTAGCTTGCTAGTTGAAGGACACAAATCTAATGGGACCCACTTAATAAAGGCAATTAATTAAATGACTTGGACATTGTTAAAATAAATGATGATAATTTTCCCACTAGATTTTATCTGATGGTGCATTAATCCTGAAGACTTTTCACAGGCTTGATGAGCTTGACACTTACCTAATGCATAGCCAAGATAGCAATTGGAAAGAATAAACAACACAGGGAAGATTTTCTAAGGTGCCAAGTGGTATATCCATGAAATTAAAAATCAAGGGACCAATAAGAACATAATAACTTGGATTTAGATTATCAGATCAAAATAAATAAATATTTTGAAAGCCAACAACTAGTCTCCAACTAGCATTTATGAAAATTTCCATGAAAGGCATACAACCATGGCACTTAGTCTTTAAGTAAGCATGGATAATAAAAATAAAAGATATCCTAAGCTAAAAAGCATAAAGGGCATGATAAGAAGGTCCCATAAAATATAAGGTACATATAATATTAAAAAACTATATATTTCCACCATTAAATCTCAAAATTCCTAAGCCCTCTATAAAGAAGAATCGAGTCAACTTAATTAGTCACAAAGTAATTAGAATAGAAAAATTGAACCTTAAAGAAAGTGACCTATTAAACCTTTGGAAACCTGAAAAATATAATTCAGTGTCATCAATGGTGTTAGGAAGGTAATAGATGAATATGGAAGGAGAACTTTATCTAACTTTAGATAGTGAGGGAAGGATCTTCAAAGACATAGAGATAGACTTGATAAACCTAAATGTATGTACAATCAAGAACTAGTCTGAGTTATTCTTCTTTATGGAGGAATTATAACCAATTTCTCAAGAGGAAAAGAGGAATGCCTTTATGAATCATAGAGACAATGACTAGTCTCAATTCACTTGGCAGGCCTTCACCATGTTGTAACCAAACCAGAGGTAATACATTGTATAGACCTCCTTACTCCCATTTTCATTGATTACAAAATAGATAAATAATGGATCATTCAAGAGGAAAGAACTAATAATGTTTCATGCATCATCCCTATGGCCTTTAAATCTTGTTATAAGCTCCCCTTGCCTCATATTGATCTCCTATCCTTGAACGAGTGGACAAACACCCAAGACCTAGATTTAATCCTCACACCTTGATTAATCAAAGGATCCCATGTTTTTAGGTGCCCTAATGGTGGGATTCATATTTTCCAATTTAGGGAGAGTGTTAGGATAGCTATGAACTTATTGGATAGAGCCTTTGGTGCCTCTTCCACTACTTATGTAAGAAAAGTCTAGGTATCTTATGTTTACTACATGTTAGAATGAAACTTAACCCCTCCCATTGGAGACCTAATAATATTTTTATTGGCCAAAAAATTCACCACCATCAAGATAAGGATCTAAAAACAATTTCATATGATGTCCTATCTCTTCGATTCACTCTTAGCCTCTATAGATTTCCTTGGCATCTAAAATTGGTCCCCTGATGGCAAAACCACTATTTCTCATTACTACTCTAAATTAAATATATTAAAATACAAGAACCGCATGAAATTTATCTATTGTGGTGATTTCCTAGCTATCTATGAGGCAATCACTAGTGTCCCTATGCCAACACTCTAACCTCTAATAAAAAATCAAGTAGAAGCCATGGGGGATGTTTAGTTCTATTCAAATTGAATTGTAATATGAATAGAATGAATCATGATCCAACCCTATTGATTTCCCATTCATGTCCCTAGTAATATTATAGAGTAATATATTTCCTATCAAATCATCCATGGTGTGGATGGGATATGCAAGAAAAATAAGAAGGCTCAAGTCCACCCCTTTTCACTAGACATTGGTAGAATTGCGATCAAGGATTGGAAGTAATTGGAAATTATGGTGATCCACATAAATTATTTTAATTTATAGCTAGATGACCTTTAGATGTGGGACCCTAGTAATAGAGTGACTAACCACATTTGAGATAAAAAGGTCACAAAGATTGAATACAAACAAGCACTAGTCATGGGAGATGGTATTTATACAAGGGCAAAGAACTTTGATGAGGTCCTATCTAGGATAAAAGGTTACAATATCCGTTTGGAGTATAGGCTAGTCAGAGACAATAAACTCTTAGGAGAGAGATGAAAACTACATATCTTTCATTATCACTAGTTACCAAGACCATCTAAGACTACTCATCAAGAACCGCTTCTTGGAAGATAATCTTCTAAGCTTGAATGAGTAGAATTGACAAAGTAATCCCAAATTGGCAAACCTAAGGATATAAAAAGAAAAGTTAAAGTTGTGGCTAAGGAGATACAGATGGAGCATAGAGCTAGTGAGGGTCCTCAACCCCATAAAGGCCTCCTTCCCTAGTGGAAATCATTAGCATTATTTCCTTAGAGGTAGGAGAAATAATGGAAAGTACCCTTGTTGACATTACAACATCCTAGGATTTTGATAGGGAGGAGGATCCCTTTAATGCAACAAGCAAGGAATTGATCATATTATATGGCTAATCAAGGGGCCCACTAACAAAGTAATTTTAAAAATAATATCCATTTGTAACAAATATAAGCTAGCTTGTTAGCATATATGGTTTCCTTTTGTCAATTTTGACGTAGTAGGTCATATACATTGTAATCTTTGTATTAAGGATAGATGTCCTTATCCTGCATGTGGATATTTTGATAAATTTAACCAATAAACTACCTATATTTCTTATAAATAGGTATGGGATTACAATTTTGAAAGGGAGAGAGATTTTGAGAAATAATATATCAAGAGCATTTAATATAACTAAGGAATTATAAAATATATTCTCTATAGTTTATTAAATGTCAATGTCGTCTCTCAATTACATGTTGTAGTCTTACGTTTGAATAATTCTCCATACTTTGAGTCACATTCTCTATCATAGGGATATTGATGTGTGCTAATGTTAGATTAACTGTAAAGATGTCAAGTATACTTTTTTTTATTTTGCTTTGCATTTAGATGTGCTTAGGCTTTTCAGACCATAGTAGCAAACATTTAAAGTAAACTTGGTTCTTACTTATGAGTTATATATTTCCTCTAAAGTTTTCCTAATTTATTATGTAATCTAAGTTCATGCTATTTTATAACATAAATAGGTTCATGTGTGCTCAAAGTAATTATAATTTTATCATAATAGTTGAGATGAGAATTTTTAATCATGTTTCCTTTCTACCTTACCCTTCCCTTTTCTTATTTTTTTAATCAAGACTCACATTAGTTTAAATATAATTATTAATATTCATTTAGATTAGTTTTCAAATCATCAAATTCATAAAGATCTAAAGATTGAAACCCTGGTGGCTCCCAACCACTTAAATAAATAAATATTGTGGACAGTTCCCATACTCTACATATATTCCACTATAGACATCATCAAATTGTCATAAACTGTAACTCATGCCTTGGATTTTTGAATCCTAAAATGAGAAGTATTCATCAACACTAAAGAGCACCTGTGGTATATTTAGAAGAGTCAATATGAATAAGTTCTACTAGTGCTAGAAGGAGGGCCATGAATCTTTAAAGATCTTTGCTAATTATGGTGTATTTGATCAGAGATCACCCTATATTTTACATTATTGTATTTATTTTATCATAAATTTTTCAAATATTGGTGACCTTCATCATTTATACTGGTCTTTGTGTTTATTCAAATAAAGATTGATATTGTTTGAATACCTATGCTTAATTCTAGTAAATACATCTTTTGGTGCTAAGAATTCATTTGTATTTGAAATTAGAATAGCTTATTTTGGTTAAAATTGACAATTCTTTTTGAATAAGAAGTTCATTTGAGTCATAATTTGAAAAGAATGGTCATCTTTGCATGATTTAGTACATATTTGAGCTTTTTTAGTCAAACATTGATGTCCTTTATCTTCTTATGAGCAAATCCTTACAAAATAAGTGTTAGGAACTTGGAGTACAATTGATTACTTTTGTATAAGCAACTAAACATGGAATTGAACCAAAAGTAATAAGTAACTAGAAATCAGAAACAACAAATAATAAGAGATACAAGAAACAACCAATCTTTTATTAAACTCTTCCAGAATACAATGAAGAAATCTCACTCTTCCCACACCTCTTGGGTGTATAGTATTTCTCTCAAGAGTTCTCTCTCTTAATCAATTACAATCAACTCAATAACCAGGTTGTTATTCCCTTGCTTCAGTTGATCTTCTTGATCTTGCACCTTGCAGATCTAATTGACCTTGCTTACTTGTTTGCTTATAATACATGCCCCATGGGTCTCTTAAATAGGATCCAAGGCATACAATAATTAGAAACACACACTCAAGACTAAAATTAGTCTTTACATGCAAACACTTTGTCCTCCTAAAATTAGAATAAATCTAATTCTGGAAATGCATGCAAATGCACACACACACAGGTGACTGATGCCATTCACTATCGGTCTGCATATGACTGATGTCAGCCAATCCCTAACCTATGTCAGTCGAATCTGATCCATGCCTGACTGATGTCAATGATACTACTAATGCCAATTACTGGTAAACTCAGCAACCTCAATATTTGCATAACAGTGAAGCTTTTAGCTCTATAACTTAACAATAAGCTTACTATACAACTTTATTGTTGATTATCTATGAAGATCTAAATTTAATCATCATATATCAAATAAGATCCTTAATCATCAATCTATAATTTCCAAGGATTAGGACCAAATCACATTTAGAGACAAGGGAGCCCTTGTTCGAGCTAGAAAATATTAGGAAAACCAAGAAGGATAGAGGAAGGTGTAGACATTCTAAGTCTTTACCATATTTACCATTGCAAGGGATTCCTATGTTTAATCTTCATCTAAATATGGAATCTCTTAGAAGTTCCCCATCAATATACCAGGTGTAGTTCATGACTTACCATGTAATCCTAAAAAATATTTGCCAATATGTAGTCTAACTAGTATTACAACTATGGAGGAGCATGTTAGATATTTCAATGTGATATTAAGATTGTTAAACATTATTCATGAAGATGTAGTGTGTAGGTTTTTCCCATTTACATTCAAAGATGTTGCATATAAATGGTTCCTTAATTTGTTAATAATTATATTACCTCATGGAATAACTTTGACACTATATTTATTGATCAATTTGGAAAGATCATAAGCCCTTGTGTCATCTATCATCAATTCACAACTATTAAGATAGATGAAAGTGAACCTATTAGGTCCTTCAATGCTAAGTTACAAAAGATGGTTAGTTAGACCATGGATCCATATAAACCCAATGAAGTTTAGCTCTGGAGGTTTACAAAGATGTTATTGACCCCATGACTTTTGTATTTCTTAAAAGAGCTATCCCAATTATAATCACATTGGCTCAAAGCTTATTTTGAAGTAGTGGTTATTAATAACCAAATGCAACCTCAAGGATAGATGACTTATGTTTTCCCAAATGTTAATGCTCAAATGCCTACATTAAACTTTTTCTCAAATAATAACCAAAATAATCCAGCATTAAACCAATTCTCTGCTTTTAATATATTACCTACTAGCCATGTTCCCCTAGTCAAAACCTAGGTTTCTTGAGCCATCAAGCTACCAATGGATCTCATATTAATGACCAAAACACTTTAGTGCTTTTCAAAGTCATTAAATATATCCAAGGTCAAAATTTTTAGACTCTAAAGAATGTGAATGAATATATATTAAAAATGGTCCACAAGCTCAACACAGACTTTTTGCAACAATAAAAGCAAGTTGGTAATGTTAATGACAACCTTGGAAGGACCTTCACTTTCCAAAAGTTTAATAGGATTATAAATAGATTTAATAATTATAGTTTCTACAATAATAAAGCTAATTATCCTTCCTCTAGCAAAAGGACTATGGATATCAGGCTCACTAATATTACCTTACCAGACTACTATAGGGTGAATTCTACCTCCAAGCATGGTGAGATTGATTGCATTGAATTTTTAAAATCCTTTGAATCTTTCCAAGAGGAACTTGACACATTTGAAAAGGTTCCAAACAAAGATATTATTACAGGTCTTTCTGAATCTAAACCATATGACCAAGTGTATATGGTAGAAACTTTTCAATTCCCTTTTCAAGAAGACAATGACCCGATTGAAGAGATTCAAGCATTCCAACAATTCTTGAAGACATATTCTCTAAGAAATAAGGAGTAAAAACAACTATTAACTACTTTTACTCAACCTAAAAACTATGGGACCCATCCAAACACTACATCTAGGAATGATCTTCAACCACCTTAGGGTAGTTCTTCTAAACCTACTACAAAATCTTTAAATAAGATTGGTTACAACATTGTGGAGGATATGAAAAATATTAAATCTAACATCACTTTACATAAGCTCACTCAGATCACATAAAAAAGAGACTTAATCTTGGAATCCTTGTTTAAGAAGCTTGACAAGCCCCCTAAGGGTGATAGTGCAAATATAACTATGCAAGTAACCAAACTAGAGTCCCTAACCTTCTTGCTTATAGTTAGCATATTTGGGAAGAATGTATGTAATTGTCTTTTAGATTCTAAAGTCTCAACTAACATCCTGCCTACTAGGATATGTGAACAACTTGGGTTAACGCCAATCAAGTCTAATAGGGTGGTTATTCAATTAGATAAATATATAATGAAGGTCATTGGGGAACTATTAAATGTTCATATGCAGCTATCTAGTTAACCCAAGGTTCAATAATTCATTGAAATATAAGTGGTAAATAGTCCTAATGCTTGTGGAATTATCTTGAGTAGAGAATTAACTAAGGCCTTAAATGGTTACATATCTATTGATTGCTCACACTTATGGCTAACTTGGAAAGGTGTGCTAAATCATATAAAAGTAAAAAGGGAACCTAGAATGAAACACATGATAATAGAATATAATGTTGTCAATGAAAGGGTAAACTTCCTAGAATTTGATCTAGGTGTTTTCACTTTAGAAAATACAAAGGAACCTAGTTCCAAGAGCTCTCTTCCAATGCTTGGCCTATGGAAGTAATATGTTGATGGTGCAAAATGTAAATCAAGATTAGGGGTTGGTATTATATTGATAGACCCTACATAAAAAAACACCATGCATCTTATAGATTAGAATTCCCTTACACCAATAATTTGGTTAAGTATGAGGCTCTCACCCTAGGATTACATCTTGCCATCAAACACAAGGTCAAGGAACTCCTTGTTTATGGATATTCTAAACTTGTAGTTAATCAAGTAAGGAACAAGTACTAGTTCAAGCTATCTTACCTTAAGAGGTAAAAATTTAGAGTTTTGGATTTGGTGTAATCTTTTGATGCCTTCAATATCTTATTTGTCCCCAGGGAAGAAAACAAAGTTGTTGATGAGATTACCTCTATTGTAGCTAATATCATGCCTAATCATGATTCTTAGAATCTTAGTATTTAGTTTGTACCATGTCCCTAAATCCCTAACAAAATGTATCACTTTTAAGTTTTTAATGATGATCAACAAATTATGGATTTCTTGACTAATTTTGGAGCCTTTGAAGCTCACATTATTGATGAAATTGATGAAACTTTTCCAAATAGGTAATTTAATGGTAAAATCATCAAACTAAGTGAAAATAAGATACCTAAAGGGATGATCTCATTAGAAAGGATATTTGGTCTTGACAAAAATTTTGAAGCACCTAAGCAACCCAAAATAAGTATAAGGACTATCATGCAACAAACCTTGGCCCACATGATTAGGCCCAAATGGTGAATATAGGGAAGGTTTGTACTAAAATGGAAAATAAAAAAGGTAGAGAGATACTTAAAAAATACAAATATGTACTTGCTTGGTCCTATGAAGATCTAAAAATATTTGACCCAAGGGTTATTACTCATAATTTACCTCTCTATGAGGGTTGTAAACCCTTTAGATAAAAGTAAAGACTAGTTAACCATGTTTTGGAACCCATAATATTTAAGGAGGTCAAGAAACTTTTAGATGAAAGGATCATATTTCCTATCAAGCATTCCACTTGGGTTTCAAACCTAGTTCGAAACAAAAAAAAGAATGGGGAAATAAGATTATGTATAGATTTCAAAAATATGAATAAAACATCTAAAAAAGACAATTACCCCTTGCCTTCTTTGCACCAAGTTATCCAAGATATTTTGAGATCTACCATGATGTCATTTTTGGATGAATTTGTATATATAACTAGGTGCTTGTTGCTCTAGAAGACAAGATGGAAACAACTTTTACTACTAAATCTATAACATATGCTTACAAGAGAATGCCTTTTGGATTAATTATTGTGAGGGTAACTTTTTAGAGGTCCATGGACCATGATTTCCAAGGTCTAGTGAAAAAATGCATCATCATATATATGGATGATCACACAATATTCTCTAAGAATAGAGAAGAACATTTTATGCATTTGAGATAATTATTTGATAGATGTAGGAAGTATGGTGTATCTCTGAACCCCAAGAAAACCATATTCTATGTCATTGAAGGAAAATTATTAGGGTATGTCATTACCAAAGATGGGATATCTATATATCTATTAGAGTTGAGGCCATTTCTAAAATTAGGTTAGCCAAAATAGTTAAAAAGAACTACATTAATTATTTGGCAAGATTAACTTCATAAGGAAGTTTATTTAAGGCTTTTCTTAAGAAAGATGCCAAAATTTCTTGGAATGAATAATATAGGAAAACATTTTTTGACATTAAAAGTGCAATCTATCAAGCCCCAGTCTTGATAAGTCTTGACTTTTCAAAGGTCTTTTTCTTGTATTCATTTGCTTCTAGCCACATCATGGCTATTGTATTAACTCAAAAGGTTGATGGGAATGACCACCCTATAGCCTACATGAGCACTAACTTCAAAAATTTAGAGTTGAACTATTCTATCATTGATAAGCAAGCCTATGCATTGGTAAAGGTAGTAAAAAAAGTTTAGACATTACCTCCTTAGAAACAAGGTGCATGTCATTTTACCTGACCTAGCCACAAAGCTTATGTTGAGTCAGAATGAGCTTGGAGAAAGAAGAGGCAAGTTGATGGCAATCCTACAAGAGTATGATTTAGAGATAAAAATTTCCAAATTATTGAAATGTCAAGGATTAGTTCAGATGATTGCCAATATTGATCCCAAGCTCTATGTCATGTAAGTAGATCAACAGAGCTTCCAACCCAATGAATGGTATGACTATTTAATACATCTTCTTATCAAGAGGCAGTTGTCCCCTAAGACCCAATAGAGAGTAGAAGAGAGCTTTAAGGCTCAAAGCATCCCATTACCTCATCAAAGTTGGATTACGTTATAGGAAAAACTTTAAAGGGATATACTTAATATGTGTGTCTAAAGAAGATGCCTCTCAATTCATGTCTACTTTCCATGAAAAATTGGATAGTGGACATCCTTCAGGGAGAATCAAAACCCACAATATTCTTAGGGCTATGTATTATTGGCCCACTTTTTTCAAAGATGCACACAAATATGTGAGAGAGTGTCATTCATGCGAGATCTTTAGTACAAAAGAGCGAAAGGCAACTATACCTTTACAACCTGTGATGGTGGATAAGCCTTTTGCATAATGGGGATTAGACTTCGTAGGAGTGATCAGCCTTAAATCTTTAGAAGGTCAAAAATATGTCTTAACTAATATGAACTATTGTGTTAGATGGACTGAGGCATTAGCCACTAAGCAATGTAGAATAAAAGAGGTGATTAATTTCTTAGAGTAAAATATTTACACTAGATTTGGAACCCTAGTTTCCTTAGTTTATGAGAATGGATATGCCTTCATATCCATTAAAATAATGGAATGGTATTATGACCAAGGCATTGCACTCAATTTTTCCTCTAATCAATATGCTTAGGGAAATGGAGTTTCTGAATCGATAAACAAGAATTTAATGAAGGCCACTAAGAATTCAACAATAGATAAACCCATAACATGGCATAAGTTCTTTAAGTTTGAATTATGGGGATACAGAATCAAGATTAAACAAGCCCTCAAGGCTTCATAATTTTTGTTAGTATATGGTCAAGAGCCTATCTTTCCCATCACCTTAAAGTTACATAAATTCACATTCATGCAAGAATACATGGAGGATAGCTAGGAACTTCCTAAATCCATGTTTTTTGGATATTATTCAAATGGAAGATGCTAGGGAAAAGGCATTTGTATACTTTAGTAGGCACCAATAAATCATGAAAATATGGTTTGATAAAAGGTCCAAAGTGAAGGTCTTTAGGTAGGGAGACCTCGTCCTCCTCTATGACAAGGCATCAAATTCTTAAGGCAAACATGGGAAGTTTACCCCCTTATGGATTGGTCCATACCAAATTCCAAAAATCTTAGGCAACAACACTTTCAAGTTGAATGATCTTCAAGGAGTAGAGTTTAATTTTCCAACCAATTCGAAATACCTCAAGCATTACTTTTTTGCTTCCCCACCATGGGTCTTCATGGAATAAATCTGTAAGATTATTAAGTTTAGAGTAGGTAGGCTGGTTAGTTTCCTTTCTTTCTTTGTTTTTTCTTACTAGGTTTGTACATATTTTTTTGCTTGTGCGTATCTATTTTTTTTGTTTGTTTATTTATGTTTCATATTTTCTTCTTGGTAGTGTTCTTTGGTTTTAGTAAGGTCTCATAGATTATCTTTATTTAGAATTACTCAAAAGGTGTGAGTATGAATCTTACAAAAGTGAACATGAGGTGGCGATAAAGCATCATGATGTAACTAAGGGTATTGGTACAGATAGGTATAAGATATAAATACCCCACAAAGATTCAAACCTTATTCTAAATAAAATCTTGGTTTTATTATAAATAATATATGTATACTGTGAATTCAGTTTGTTAATTCACATTCATGCTTACACTTGAAACACATTCTTGTCTAGGATTAAAGTTTCAACTAAAAGAGAGTATCCTAAGGCCAAGAAATTTAACCAAATCCTTAAACTTAGATATTTTGGCTTCCAACCTTTGTTAAAAAAAAAGAAAGACTTAATGCTAAATCAAAATATGTAAAATTAGAGGTGATTTAGGTAATCTCCATCGAGGCTATTGATGCCTTGCTATTAGTGGAGCAAGGCCATGAGTGGAGCCAAAGGTATCTCTAGCAGGGCTATAGATGCCTAGATGGTAGTAGAGCAATGCCCAAGCCTCCCATAAATTAAGAGCAATTTTTCTTAAGAGAATATTTAATATGCTCAAATTCAAATTCAATGGCCAAAAGGATATGAACCTAGACATTATTTCTTGAAGTCTCATGATAAATAGTAAGTGGAATCAAAGCACACACTACATTTTTTTATTTTAATATCTAGGTTCAAATTTTACACATAAGAGGCTTGTTTCAATTGAGAATAAACCTAGGAGATGGTATATGTCAAAATGGTATTAAATAAAAACTTAGGTATAGGTCTAAACCAAAGCCCTAAGTTCCAACATATTGTTATGTTCCCCCCGTGAGTCACCAATTTTTGAGACAAACATACCCCCATTTTTCTACTTTTGTTAAAATGGGACCCTTATGAGTGTTTTAAAACATATTTGTTCTAAATTGAAGGTGAAAGGGTTATTCTCTTTTGAAATATAAAGGTTATTCATTTAAAAAAACATGAGCCTCGTTGTATCTAGCTGTGATTATGTTTTATAGACTAATGTTGCTAATGATTATCTTTGAGGTGATTAGTTGTAGGTTTTATGGAGAAATCTAGGGTTCTTAAGCATTAAACCCTAGGGGTTTGAATTCAAATGTCTACAGCAAAAGTTTAGCAAGAAATTATATTTCCTTTCGGTTATAGAAACCCTAAGTCTAAATTTATATTAAGCTTCGATTACATTTCTTAACATGACCAAATATTAATATAAAATCAAGACTTGGATGTTTTATTTCCCCCTTTAAAACCTAAGAGCCCTTTTAGATTAACTAGGTTTTTATAAAGGTTTAAATATCTTAGTGTTTGCAAGCATGAACAAAATTTTAAAGGTCAAAACCTTAGTATAAACCTTTATACATATCGAACCTTAACTTAAGCTCACACAATTTTATAGATCTAACACCTCACATTCAATCAGAGATTTTGATCCAACAACATGAACCAAAGCTAACACCAAAAGGGAGACCAATCACTATCAAGCACTTGGATTATGGTCTAGTAGTCCTCACTACTCTGGGGACCTTAATCTAATAGCACACATCAACCCCAAATTCCCAGGAATTCTAAAGATCCCAATGCATGACACTCATTCATTAGACCAAAGCAATTCTATTATCTTAAATTTTATAATCTCACTCACATCATTTAATTTCTGTGAGGATGAAGTTCATGTTATCAAGCCCACAAAATTTAACCTAGACAAATTTTCAAAGCCTAAGCAAAGGGGAAATTTCTAAAGATCCTTTCAAAGGAATTCCTAGCATTTTTATGTAGAAAGACTTAGCATAAAAGGCCTTAACCTAAGTTAATTTATGTTTCTTAGCATAGAAGGACTTTAGGAACATCATGTTAAGTCTAAGTTTATATATTCATGGAACTGATTAAAAGGTGTGCATCTTGTAGGATCCAATGGTGATCTCTCACTTGCTAGATTTGATCCAATGGTGTGTTGAGCCCAAAGAATTTTCAGAGGCTTCACGAGCTCAACACGTGGCCTACCCACAGATAAGGTAACTAACAGTGGTACATAAAGCCCCATGGGGAGGATGCATGGTAGCTTTCTAGTTGAAGGATGAAAATCTAATGGGATGTACTTATTAAAGGCACTAAATTAAATGACTTAGACCTTGAAAAAATAAATTATGATCACTTACCCATTGGATTTGATCCAATGGTGTATTGAGCTTGAAGACTTTTCGAAGGCCCCACAAGCTTGACACATGGCTAATATATGGTTAGGATAATAATTAGCAAGAATAAACAACATGGGGAAGATTTGATAGGGTTCCAAGTGGCATAGCCATGAACTTAAAAATATAATGACCAATGAGAACACAAGAACATAGATTTGGATTATCAGAGTGAAATAAAGAAAGATTTTGAAATCTAATGGTTAGTCACCAACTAGAATTTATGAAAAATTCCATGAAAGGCATAAAGCCACACCACTTAGGCTCCACATAAGCATGAAGAATAAAAATCAAAGATTTACTAAGCTCAAAAGCATAGAGGGAATGAGAATAAGGTACCATTAAATATAAGGAATATATAAAATTAAGAAACTAGATATTTCCACCATTAAAGTTCAAAAACCCTAAGCCCTCTATAAAAAAGACCCAAGTCAGCTCAATTGGTCATAAAGTAATCAAAATAGTGCAATTGAACCTTGAAGCAAGTTCCCTATTGAAACCTTTCGTGACCTAGAAAATATAATTTGATGTCATCAATGGTGGTGGGTAGGCAATAGATGAAGATGGAAGTATAACTTTATCTAAATTTAGATAGTGAGGGAAGGATCTTCAAAGACATAGAACTGGACTTGAAAACCCTAAGCATGCATGGAATCAGGAACTAGTATGAGTTATTATTCCTTGCATAGGAATTATGACCAATTTCCTAGGAGGAAAAGAGGAATGCCTCTATGCATCATAGATATAATGACCTAATATCAAATCCCCTGGTAGGGCTTCACCATTTTTTATCCAAACTAAAGGTAATGCATTATATCAACCTCCTTTCTTCCATTTTTGTTGATTGAAAAATAGATAAAGAATGGATCATTCAAGAGGAAAGCACTAAGAAGGTTGCATGCATTTCCCCTATGGCCTTCAAAGCTTATTATAAGTTCCAAGTGCCTCATATTGATCTCCCATCCTTGAGAGAGTAGATAAACACCCAAGACCTGGATTCAATCCTCACACCTTGGTTAATCCAAGGCTCCCACATTTTTAGTTCCCATGATGGTGGGATTTCTATTGTCTAATTTATGGAAGGAATTAGGATAGCTATGACCTTACTGAATAGAGCTTGTGGTGCCCCTTCCACTACTTATCTGGGTATCTTATGTTCACTACATGTTGGAATGGAACTTAACCCCTCCCATTGGAGACCTAATAAGATTTTTTCTTGACCAAACAAATCATAGCCATCAAGAGAAGGATGTCCAAAAATTTTCATATGATGTCCTACCTCTTGGGTTCACTTTTGGCCTCTATAGATTTCCTTGGCATCCAAAATTGGTCCCCTAATGGTAGAACCACTATTTCTCATCAATACTCTAAATTTAATATATTCAAATACAAGAACTACATGAAATTTATCTATGATGGTGTTTTACCAACTATTTATGATGTAATCACCAGTGTCCCTATGCCAAGACTCAACCCTCTAATAAAAAAACAAGTAGAAGTCATGGGGGATGTTTGGTACTATTCAGATTGCACTATAATAAGAATAAAAGGAATCATGATCCAACCTTATCGATTGCCCATTCATGTCCCTAGGAAGATTTTAGAGAAAGAGATTTCCTATCAATCATCTAAGATTTGGATAGGATATACAAGAAAAATAAGAAGGTTGAGGTCCACCCCTTTCCACTAGACATTGGTGAGATTATGATCAAGGATTGGAAGCAACTTGAAATTATGGTGATCCATAGAAATTATTTTGATTTCTAACTAGATGACCTTAAGACATGGGACCCCAATAATCGATTGACCAACCAAATTCAAGATAAAAAGGTCACAAAGATTGAATACAAACATCATCCAAGCATGGGATATGGTATCTATACAAGGGCAAAGATCTTTGAAGAGGTCCTATCCAGGATCAAAGGATACAAAATCTAGTTGGAGCATAGGCTAGTTAGAGAAAATAAAACCTTAAGAGAGAGATAGAAACTACATCCCTTTCATTATCACTTATTTTTAGGACCATTTAAGACTGATAATCAAGAATCACCTATTGGAGGACAATCTTCTAAGCCTCAATGAGTAGAATTCTCAAAGCAACCCCAGGTTAGGTAACCTAAGGATATTAAAGGAAAAGGTAAAGTTGTAACTAAGGAGCTAGGGATAGAGAATAGACTTAGTGAGGATTCTCAATGCCACAAATCCAAATAAAGTTCTCTTTCTCTAGTGGAAATCATTAGAATGATTGCCCTAGAGGTAGGAGAAATAGTGGAGAGTGCCCTTGTTGACATTGTAACATCATATGCTTCTGATAGGGAAGAGGATCCCTTTGATTCAACAAGCAAGGATTTGATCCCATTGGATGGAGGAAAGAGACAAGAAAAATTGGCCTTGGTTCCCTTCACACCTAAAAATTAGCCTACGTTAACCTTCACTCACCCTACCAGTGAAGTTAACCTCTTTAATGATGAGAACCCTATTTATGGACCAACCATTCTTGACTAGGTTTTTTATGGGAAATTACAAAAAATTCCATCTCTCTCTCTCTCTCTCCATCATGGTCCTTAGCCTAAGTTGGCATAGATGTGAAAGATAATGTCAAGCCATGGACCTCATTAGTGATGGAGAATTCAAACAAAGAGTTGGTGTTCACATCTAGGGCATTAAGGACAATCAAGGCCATTCTACCAAGGATAATCAAAATATCCTTGATACCATACTTACTTCAAGGAAGCCTATCATAGAAGCACAATGTATTAAGGAAATCATGGCTAAGGCTAACAAGTAATTTGACACATTGGCAAATTAAGAAGAGGTTTCTCTAATGAAGCCTGCAATGGATTTTGAGCTAATCAAAGAGCAATACACCAAGGTGAAGAACTTCCTCAGATAGGGATAATCAAGGGTCCCACTACCAATTTAATTTGTAAAATAATATCCCTTTGTAAAAAAATATATGTTAGCCTATTAGCATATATGGTTTCCTTTTGTCAATTTTGATGTAGTAGGTCATATACATTATAATCTTTGTATTAAGGATAGTTGTCATTATCCTGCATGTGGATATTTTGAGAAAGTTAACTAGTAAACTACCTATGTTTCCTATAAATAGGTATGGGATTACCATTTTGAAAGGGAGAGAGATTTTGAGAAATTGTATATGAGGAGCATTTAATATAACTAAGGAATTCGAAAAAGATTGTCTTTATAGTTTACTAACTGTCAATGTTGTTTCTCAATTACATGTTGTAGTCTTAAGTTTAAATGACTATCCATACTTTGAGTCACATTCTCTATCATAGGGATATTGATTTTTACTAATGCTAGATTAATTATAAAGATCTCAAGTATACTTATTTCTATTTTGCTTTGCATTTGGATGTGCTTAGGCTATTCAGACCATAGTAGCAAACATTTATAGTGAATTTGGTTCTTACTTATAATTTATATATTTCCTCTAAATTTTGTCTGATTTGTGATGTAATTTGAGTTCATGTTATTTTATAGCATAAATTGGTTTATGTGTGCTCAAAGTAATTAGAATTTTGTCATAATAGTTGAGATGATGATTTGCAATCATGTTTCCTTTCTACCTTACCCTTCCCCCTTTTTTTATCAAGACTCACTTTAGTTTAAAGATCATTATTAGTATTCATTTAGATTAGTCTGGAAATAATCAAATTCACAAAGATCCAAAGATTCAGACCTTGGTGGATCCCAACCACTAAAATAAATAAATATTGTGGATAGTTACCATACTTTGCTTCTATTCCACCATAGACATCACCAAATTGTTACAAACTATAACTCATGCCTCAAATTTTTGAATCCCAAAATGAGAAGTGTTCATCAAAATTGAAGAGCACATATGGTATATTTAGATGTATCAACACAATCAAATACTTATCACACTAAAATATCAACATAAGATTGTATTTATTACTCTTTGGGGGACATTTTACTACTGTGTTATGCTCTTTGGCCTAAAAAATGTAGGAGCCACCTATCAACAAGACATGAATTATATATTTCATGTCATAATCAAAAAAATTGTTGAAGACTATGTAGATGATCCATTTGGGAAGTCAAAATTCTACAAGAATCACTTATCTATACTTAAGGTTATCTTCGATCATCTACTCTAGTATCATGTGCATCTAAATCCAAAAAAGTTCATTTTTGGTGTCTTGATGGGTAAACTCCTAGGTTTCATTATCTTTATTCAAGGAATAGAAGTGGATTCTACTAAAATCAAGGCTATTATAGAAATTCCTCCTCTATAAAACCTTAAGTAGCTATGTAGTTTACAAGGCAAGATCCAATTTATCCATCATTTTATCTCCTTGCTCTTTGATTGGTATCAAACTTTCTACCATCTATTAAAAAAGGATAGTCACTTTATATGGGATTATAATTATCAACAAGCCTTTACTGCACTCATAAACTATCTTCTATCACCTCTAGTCCTCACTCCACCTAAGGAGGGGCAACCTTTCTTCCTGTATATCTCAGATGCTAATTACGCTCTAGGTGTTATGCTTTCCATTCGAGATGAACATCACAAAGAACAAGATATTTATTATATAAGTCATACTCTTGTAGAATATGAAACATGTTATTTACATACCAAAAAACTATGCCTAGCATTGGTTTTTATAGCCTCAAAGCTTAATCATTACCTACTTAACCATAAGATGTACGTAATTATGACTGTTTCCCCCCTTAAGTTCATACATTATAAGACTTATCAAAATCAATGAGTGGCTAGATGGATTATGCTTCTAGCTGAGTTTGATCTAGAATTTCTCCATCAAAATTCTATTAAAGGATAGATTATTATTTATCACCTAGTTGAGGCACCTCTTAATGATAATCAATCAATAAATTATGAATTTCTTGATGAATCTATCATATCCACTTCCCAATTTGTCTTGAAATATCAAATGACTCTATTCGTTGATGGGTCCAAATGTGAGCATGGAAGTGGCATAAGAATTATATTAATCCATCTTTAAGGTATTCCCATGCCTTTATATTTTAAATTAGACTTTGATTGCACCAATAACATGGTTGAATATGAAGCATTAATCATATGCCTCCAAACTAACCTTACATTAGTAGTCAGATCCCTTAATATCTGTGGTGATTCTCAGTTAGTGGTTAATCAATTTAATAGTATATATCAATGAGAAAATGATATCCTCCAAATATATAAGACCTTAGCTGATCATCTCTTATCCATTTTTGAACAGTATGCCATCCAAACTACTCTTAGATCAAATAATAAGTTCATTGATACTATGGCATCTCTTGCCTCTTTTATCCCATCCTCATCTTAGAAGTCTAAGATATTTTTCCTTATCCATCAAGTTAACCAACATTCCTATAGGATAATTGATCTTATATCTATCAATAATATCAAGGAAAACCTAGAGGAGCCATGTTACACACAAATATTTACTTATTTGTCTACATGATTTTCTTCTCCCCATCTATCCATAGGCACCAAGCATGTCTTCCAATAGAAAGTTTCTCACTATACCATACTAGGGGGTGTTATCTATAATCATGGTTTGGATGCCATTCCTCTTCATTTTCTCAAAAATCATGAAGCTACCTTATCTATCTAGGAAGTACATAATGGGTCATGCAATGGACACTTTAGTGGTCATGCAATCACTAAAAAAATCTTATGTCTAGGCTACTATTGGCCCACTCTAAATCAAAATTGTTTTGCATATGTTAAGAGGTTTGTAAAATGCCAACAACATGCAAAACTATCTCATATCCCTAGTAAATCCTTACAAGAAGCAAGGTAATTCTAGCCATTCTCCTAATGGGGGCTCAATCTTATAGGGAAAATCAACCCTAAGTCCTCTCAGCATCATGGCTTCATCATTACTGCTACAGAATACGTCACCAAGTGGGTAGAAGATGTGCTATTTATCTCAACCAAGGTATAAAATATTTTGGAGTTTATCCACCATCACATTATTTTTCATTTTGGAATTCCATATAAAATAATAATAGATAATGGAAAATATTTCAAGAATAATAAAGTCTAGGAACTATGTGGCTCATTAAAAATAAAATTAAGTTTTTCCTCACCTTACTATCCTCAAACCAATGGTTAACCAAAAGCATCTAATAAAACCCTGGTCAAAATCTTAACCAAAGTCATCAATGAAGCTAGGAAGGATTGGCATCTTTGTATCCCTTTTGCCTTATGGGCATATCAAACTAGTATTCAAACCCCTAAAGGTGCTACTCCCTTTTCTTTGGTCTATGCTATGGAAGTTATACTTCCTTTAGAATTCCAAACTCCATCTCTTTGTATGTCTATTAAATATATGATTTATGACGAGGATTTTTATTAGGAGCATTTATCCTAGCTCAAACTCTTAAATGAGCATCATGAGATAACCCTTGATCACCTTCATATATATCAAAAATGACTAAAACAAGCATATAATCAACATGTAAGAGAATGAAAAATTAATATTGGATACCTTGTACTTAAATAATATTAACATGTCACTAATATGAAGTTAAAGGGGTAAATTTTCTCCTAATTGGCTTGGACCATACATCATAACCTATAAATATGGATCCAGAGCATATCATTTGGCCTCACTTGATGGTAAAACTTAATGATAAACTCTTAATGCATTGAATCTACATCCTTTTTTTAGTCAATAAATCTTGGTTCATCTTTGTTTACTTATCTTAAATACTATTATATCCTATTATCCCAAAATACCAAATAATGATATGAGAGTTATGTGGTTATCTGATAGTCACTATAACCTCAATCTTAAATATGAATACCAAAGCTCTATTCATAAAATTCTCTCATGGATAAGTTCCACCTATAATGGAAGAAACCCTAGATCATTACTTCCCTTATTTATTAAAGGCAATTAATTTTCCAAGATAACACAATCACCTCATGTAATAAACTCATGGAAATTATCTTGAGGTATCTTTTTATGCCAACTTACATTATTATCTTTGGGATCTAAAATCAAATAAGTAGTGAAAATCAAAGTATCAAAATGGGATAAATAAATGCAATGATCCTTAGAAGGATAGATTTAATAAAATATAAAGGAAAATAAAAAAGTGATCCCTTGAAGTACATCTATGTAAGAACATCATAATGTAGACCACTCCCTTGAAAGATGGCTACCAAGCAAAAAAATTCTTGCATTGATTAGTTTTGAAATTATGCCACTTAAAAGCCTTAAAATCAACAAAGAAATAAAATAAATAGTCAAAAGAAATATCCCAAGAAAACTTCATGTATCAATAAACTTTCTAATTGTAGGCTTCTCGTATTGATTAGTCTACCCATTGGCATAAAAATGATCCTTAAAAGATAAATCCTAATTTTGAAATATGATGTGCAGAAGGTTATTTCTAAAACAATCCATCCCCCATCTCACCAAAATCATGCAATCCCAATAAATGACCAAGGTTGAAGCTCTAGCTAACTAAGGTTATGCTAGTATCTCTTATCATCTAAGGATGCATAGACCATGTGTATGAGAGGTTTTCTTCTGTTTATGGTCCAAAGTCATTACCAAGCAAATCCATAATCTATAATCAATAAAAGTCTGTAAATCCATAGTACTAAAGAAATAAAAGATATCTATAATCCATAATCATCATTAAGCATAAATCCATAATCCATAATTTATTTAACTTTAATCATCTAAGAAACCATAAGGATCCACAAGGTTAATAATGGTCTATATCACAAGTAGCATAATCCATAATCATAATCCATTAGTAAAAACCCATCTCATGATATAAAATTTGAAATCAAAATAACACATAAAATCTATAATGCATAAAGCATCCATAACATATATGATAGCAATGATAAAAAATTAAATACATAACATCTAAGTCTATAATCCATTCCATCAATAATTCATAATAAAATAACATATCCATATCCATCAATAAATCCATAAACAAAAACACATGATCCATCCATAAACATAAGTAATGTTTATATATATATATATATATATATATATATATATATATATATATATATAAAATCAGGTGTATATATAAATGTCATAACATAAATACTATAGGGCTCTCAATCCATAAAATATAATCTACTCAGTAAAATCAATCTTGCTCAAATGAATGCTATCATCTCCCCCATCATCTCTTCCTCGACCTACTACGTTCCCTGCACTAGTAGACCCCCAAAGATTCCTCCATGATCTACTATGGCTAGTTTCATATGAATCAAACTAAAAAACATTTGGTAGTCATATTTACACTATCCTCTCATAATAACTCATCTCAATAAGAAAATATCTATATCTCTATCATGGTATCATATATACAAGAATAATAGTAGATCTTATAGTATCTAGAGTTGGTCTCTCTACCAAAGTAGATATCACCTACTCTAAGTCTGATCGATACCTATCTTTCTCCTATATAGCCTTGTCACACTAACCTATCATGCTATCAAGATCACCCTTTAATGTGTCAATCTGATCTTGTAAAGTATAATAGGCTATTTGTACCTCTTATAGCTCAACCATTAGTGTACCCCTCCTAGAAACAACTATAGCTATATATATATATATATATATATATATATATATATATATATATATATATATATATATATATGCTCATGTGTTGGAGCATCCTATAATGGTACATACTCCATGTGTACATCAGGGGCATCCTACTCAACATCTCCTCTATCCTCACCCTCTTCCCTCACCTCCTCGACAACTACCTCCTCTCGAGGCCTCACTACTCTCTCCTGTCTCCTTGCCATCTCACCCATAAACCAAGTTACACAATCAGTAGTGTATCTAATGTCATCTAGGTCAATATCCATAGGCTCCTCTTATAGCCCCATAAAAACCACTTTAGTATCAAGGGCAGGCCATTCTAGCTCTATATCATCCCACCTATATAAACATGGGGCTAATGGAACATCTTATACTAATCTAAATTGATGATGGACCCTATCAAAATAAAATAGCTCAATGTGTTCTAGCTATCATTCATGTACCCATATCTCTTGAGTAACATCCCCTATCTCCACATCTAAACTAGGCCATGCTAGGAAGCATGCATAAGGCTTCCAAATAACATCTCTTATCTATAAGCTACTGAAAACCAATCTATAGTGCATTAGATCATGCACTACCCTATCTGTATATGGAATGACTAGGTCTTCCTTCCATTAAAGGAAGATTATGTTCTAAACCATGTCTCTAAATCTGATCCATAGGGTCCCTATGGGGTGAATCACATGAATGTACTCATACATCTAGTAATGTAATACAAATGTCATATCAAGCCTTGATCGATGCTCAGCGCACCAACCCCACAACTCCTTGTATATCTATCCCAATAGTGTGGGTGCCAATGAAAAAATAGTCCTAAACTCCACCATGTTTTCTATGACACCAATAAGTCTCCATGGTAGTTTTCCTCCTATATAATCAGATAGCACATAGTAGGTCATTTCTAGCATCATCATCATTGGCACTAGTCTCTCCATAGGGTCCTAATCATATAATGGCTAAATGAGAACCCCCTAGTAAAGAATGTCATGTCCAATGCATCCTTGCCATAAAATCATGTTAGCATCATTTCTCACCCAACCTTGTCAATAGTATAAATAAGGACTCCCAGAATCAATAATCATAAAATCTGATGGATATCCTTTGTGGTGATCATCATCTCATCGGTTGATAACTAAAAAAGTGTTGGTGGTATAATCCCACCACTCTAGTAAATCCACTATCATACTGATGTTTTGATGGACATGATGATAATGGTGAATCCCTCCAAATCCTATAACATCTAGATGGTCCTAGTCCCCATCGCCCGTAAACTCTTGCAACTACTCTAACGGTAGAATGACCATATCCCTCCTCATCAATATCTCTCATGCTTATCAAAAACATCTTTTTATTTAATCAAAAGCCTAAGTTTTTATATTTTAATCGATACTCTAAGAATCAATGTCAATTTCCAAAAATCGATGATTATCCTTATGGATCATGGTCGATCTACATGAAGCACATTGATCCTAATGCATCAATGTCAATTCCCTACCCTAAAAAATTCCCCCTTGGACATAACATTTTTAACCTAACCCCCCTCCCTCCCATAAATTTCTAAAAAAACAAAAATAGGAGAAACAAAACAAAATATCTTAATCAAAAATAAAAATAATAAATTTTGCCACAAATACATTACGCTTACTTCATAGTGTAGTCATCATCATCATCATCTACTCTCACTTGCCTCCATCATCTCTCACATATATTTGAAGGGTTGAAACAAGTCAAGATTTTTCTCCTAATTTCTTTTTCACTTTATAACTAAATGAACCTTATTCCACATAAAATGCCTATTTATAGTCATTTCTATGATCAATGTCAATTCTTTAATTGATGTTGTTTCCTATGAACTAGTATCAATTTTTCTAGATCCATGTTGATTGTCCTAGCTTGTTTATAATTTACACTTATGAACCATTTTACATGCTCCAAATCTAGTTACAAAGCCTCATTTTGTTAATTTTTATATAACTATCCAATTTTTATGACATCTTACCATTTAGATTTGATGATTTTAACCCTTTGTCATTTCCCTAATCTCCTTAAGGTGTACCTATTTTTTGATATCTTGCCATTGTCAGATCTTGATGGTATTTTTATCTTGAGAACATTCATCTATAGGTAACACATACACCATACGCACACTAGATGCTATGGTCTACCATTCCTATCATTTATTCTCTTGCTAAACTTTTATTAAGTGTACCTATTTTAGCTATAGAATTTTGTTACTTAATTAGGTCTTTGGGGCATTATTTCCTACATCACTTTTTATCCTGTTAAGTGCAACCTTGAAACTTCCTTATGCCATCTTCTCTTTTAATTGTCCTTTGATATCTTTCACTTGTACATTTCCACTCACTCAAATTTATTTTTACCTTCCATATTTTTCAAACCCATCATCTATTCCATCTCATTTCTTAGTGCCTAGTTTGAGGGGGAATACTTCCTCACAATACACTTGGGGCATTAGGCACCTTATATTTTTTGTCTCATGACAAACTATTGCATACCACTCCACAAAAAGGGGTAAATGTAGATGTTAGTTTTATACACCCTTACATATTAACATGGTGCATCATCACATTTATCCTTCATCTCTAAATAATGGCCCTCATTCATAATTACATTTACCTCACATATTTATATTTAGCACATGAGTTAATTAAGTTAATTACTATATTCAAATAGTAAATAACCCTATTTTACCATCCCTAACCATAAAAACAATCTCATCCAACCTCCAAATAAACCCATCCCATAGTTAAAACAACCCAACAACTTTAAAACCATTCTTTACCCCTGTAAGCAACCCGTTTGAATGGCCTAAGGATCAACTTCACCCATTTTGGGAAAATAAAAGTCAATTATTCCTAGAATGACATCAATCCATAAATATACATCTATATTTCATGGCTCAAGATAGCACTTTTAGATTTTGAAACTTTATTGGAATCATCTTGTAACTTATGTATATACCTTATCAACATTTTGCTACCTTGTGGAACCTCTATTCATGAAATTACAAAGAAATTTTGAAGGTTTCTAAGCTTACTTGTATGGTATCCTTTATCTGCATGTTTTCAACCATATAAGGTTAGTCTTTCATGTTAATTTATTCCAATTTGAACTTTACAGTCTTTTGCACCTCTATGTCATTGTTTACATTTAGTTTTTTATCATTCTATCAATATTTCAAGTCATTATTATCTTCTATTTTCATAGTTTAACATTTTACTCAGAATCAATGTTGATTGATATAGATCAATTTCAATCCTTCAAGATCATCATTGATCCCTGCTAAACTTTCAAAATAGCCTTGAAGTTTATTGTCATAAGATTCATAATCCTTAAAACTTGTTAAAATCTGCATTCTATTTTCTAAAAATCTATCTTTTACATGTAGATGACTTTGCCTAGATTAACACATGATATTTTTATCATATTTATCCCCATTTTCCAACAACCTTTTTTCATTGATCAAAGTGATATTTCATTCAAATTAGGTCTTTTTACTATAGTTTTCACACCCAATAAAGAAAGTATTGATGAATAGTTAGCTATAATTCTAGAGGATATTGATGTAGCTACAAAATTTTAGGATGATTACTTTGATCATATTAATATTTCTATGGATTATATATCTTTGTAATTTCATGTTTATTTATAAACTTGAATGTTAAACATGGGCTGACATCCACCTAAGGAAGCATATCGCTTCTTAGGTCTAGTTTCTTACTAGGTAGCCCATTCATATTTCTATTAATCTATTTTATTTGTGAGTTAGTGTGATTTATAATTCATTCCTCTCAAACCAAAGAGGAGTTCCCACAAGCTTGATCAATGGTGCACAATTGATCTCCATCTCTAGGTAATCTTTAAAACCTTGCATTTACTTTGTTTTTAGTAGCTAATTAGACCTCATTGAAAAAAGTGAAAAATATAATAAAAAACCTACAAAATATAGATCTTGGATTGCTCCTTTAGTAATTCATACCTATATATGTGTTATCACTATGACTAATACAAAATTAGGAGAAAATAGGGAATATTTTCTCACTTGAATGCTTCATAACATGATTTTAGTAAGTTGCCTCATGAGTTATTAGGTTTTTTCCAAGTTCTTTATATATTTTGAATGAATGAGGGTTGATCTTATATTTATACTAATACCTTTGGATAACACCCTACATTAAAGCACCAAGATGAAACTCAGGTATATGTTTCATTTCCAAATTGTATGACTTAAGGGAACTTGACACTTTCATTGGGATAGGACACTTATGTCAATCTATGCATTTGACTAGAATGCAAGTTTCTAAGTACTTAAAAAATACTAATAGTTATATAACTTATAAATATAGAAGATAAGTAGGTTTATATCAATCTCAGTAAGATAAAATGTCTAGTTCATTATAATAACATTGGTTGGACTAATAAATAATAAATTGGGCATAGAGAAATAGTGTATGTGAGCCTTTTGACAATGGGAAATGTATATACGTTGAAGTTACCTCCATGATATGTATTTTTCAAGTGTGAAATATTGATGTTGTATATAGTTTATAAAAAGTGTCTACACCTTTATAATCCAAAAGTGACACAATAACACCAAATCCACTTATAACCATGGAAAATCTAGATAGCTTAGGATAAATTTATGTGAAATCACCCCAATTCACTCTAAATTAAATATAAAGTGGTTGGATTTGGGAAACATAGGTCATATTAATGACTAAACATACCTTTAGTCATATAAATTTATATTTAATACTAAAACCATGCACATGTGACCATCTTCTTACACCCACTTAGCTCATTTCCCAATTTCATAGTTTTAAACCATTATTCCTCTATCTCTTGTAATTTATCCATATCTCAAGATAATTTAGATAAAAAATTATTTCTAATCTTCACTCTATATAACCTAAGATCATACTCTAACTAATTCACATTTTGACCTTTCCTCTACTTCCAAAATAAGGTCATTCCTTCAAGACTATTCTACATGTAGGTAACATTTAACACCATTGGTTACATCTTACTAATAAATAATATAAAATCACTCGAATTAAAAATAACCCAACAGATCATACTACATGTTCTATAAATCTAAATTTCAAACCTTTTTTCACACAAGAGGCTCACACATGGAAAATCACTAGATCATCTAACTACACATTGAGTAAAAATCACCTACTCATGTCAATTCAGAGTCCACATATCCCTAATAACCATGGGATAAGTTTACATACCATGATTGAATCACATTAACTACACCATAATTTTACCATCATTTAATATTACACCAATATTTCACACATATCACTATATAGCATGGGAGAACTATATGGAGTTTGATCCCTCTTCAAAGTATTGGTATGTAGGTACTACTCAACACATGAGGTGTTAAGGTCAATCAAAACATCAGAAACAAACCCTTTTATATATTTTATTATGTTTATTCATCATTCTATACCAAAATAAGGTTGTAATTGAAGAAGGCACACATTGGATTTCGTAACCAATCACACATCACAAAACACATACACAAGACCAACATTTGAGAGCACATAGACCTAGATTTTCATAGAGGAAAAAAACACTACCAAACATTAGAACTCCTTAAGAAATATAGTTTTTTTTAGGCCTTGTATTATTAGTGTGGACTCATATAAATATTAATATAATCCCTATTCTATAATCATAATCAATTAACATAGTCACACAATTATATCTATAGTCTCAGTCACAAACCTACATTTTTCATCTTTCCATTTAAGTACTTTATCTATGTTCTTTCCCATTTTAGTACATTTCCAAATATATAAAATTAGAAATTAGAAATAATTATATGTATTAATAATCTTATTCTAGGCATAAGGCTATGATAATTAGGATTTAAGCATTTCCCTTATTTCCCTAATTTTGATCAAATATATTGGTGAATCTATATATTGATTTAATATTTTAAACCATAATAACTTATGTTTTTAGGGTTTATCTCCTTCATTTTTTGTTTCTAATTATTATATTAGGGTCTTCATATTTGATAAATTCTTTTATAATAGTAATATTCCAAGTTTTCATTTCATATTTTATGCAATCTAAGAAAGTTATTTCTACCTCTCTTAGAAGAAGTGATAGACTAAGTGATACTCAAGTTTATCATAATCATATTTCATTTGATAAGACATATAATATGGATAAGAACAAAGGTATATCATAACCTTTAAATGTTAATGACAAAGTTAAATTTGTATAGGTGTATGACAATACTTCAGAGCATGAATAATATATAATAAAGATAACATTAAATCTCAAGATGAGCTTGAGATGAACTTCCACTTCTAGGTGATGATTAAAAAAATATTAATAATATAAAAATTATTAATAAATCTTGAAAACAACTTTCTAGTTAACCTCAAGATTATCATACAATGTTGAAAACTATTTTGGACATAAAAATTGAAATCATGGCTAAATCATTAAACACTTATATTTATATGGGTTACTTACCTTTTTTCATATCATTAGATACAAATTTTTTACCACCATATACTATGGGGGAAACAAATGGGTTTATGTATATTATTATGACAATTCCTACTCAGTCATTTGAGACACTATCATTGGTTATCACAAATTTTATTCCTAATGCACAAACCCTTATGTATATTATTTTATCTCTATAAACTAAGGTGTTTAAAATGGAATCAAATGTTTTGGAACCAACTTGTTCTCTTAATTCTCAAAATCTATTTCATACTCCATTAACATAGAACACAATATCATATCATGTACCAATTAGTTCCATGACACATAAGCTTATAATTTATGATGGAAAAGGTGACACTGAATAACACTTATGAGAATATCATGTAGCATAATTAGACTATGTATCTAATGATCATTAATTGATTAAATTATTTCACATAAGTATAAAGGAGTACACTTTGATATGGTTTTATGACTTACCACATCATTAATTACATGCATTTAATCCTTTGGTAAATATGATTCTTGAATAATTTTGGATCAATATCAGTGAAAATATATCACATGATTAGATTGCACAACTAAAACAAGCATCTAATGAGCCTATCATAGGCTATGTCTTAAGGTACAGTATCATGCTATCTAATATGAGAAATATAATGGTATACAAGGAATTGTAGGATATATTAAAGTAGATATTTCTTTTACCCCTACAGGATTCCATCGTGTTGAATAATTTTATCCCATTCACAAATTTTTGTCACATTATAAAGGAAAGAGAGGTCAAATTATTGGCAATAAATAATTTAAAGTATGTAATAAGTCTAGTTTCTAATTCTCATGTAAAAAATAAAATAATCCACCCATTTAACCCTTTTTAAATTGGGTGTGAGGGTTAAATGGGTAGAATAGCCTAATCAAATAGATGAATAAAATTATTATAAAGTGGGCCAATTAAATTAGTATATATGATAAAATATACTTAATCTAGAAAATTACCAAATATAGAGAGTATAATGCCAATTGATATTATAATAATTTTAATATGAAGAAGAGATAATACTTAGAATTTTTGAATATACCTATAATTAGATTAGAGATGTACAGAGGTGGAATTAGGTAGGTTGATTCTCAATATTAAATAATCATATTCTATAAATATTGTTCCAAGAAGCTTGGATACTTACATCAACCTATAAATACTTGTGTCAACACTTTTATCTTTAGATTGATGATTTTACCCTATGTATAATATTCGTTATATTGAGAAATGACCAACTAGACTTGTTAGGGTTTTTTTACTTTTATGTTGATGTATCAAGATCATGTGCACAATCTCTCTATGAATGTGTATATTTCAATCCTTAGTTATTCACCTAAGGTTAAGTCATCATGCCAAAAATGGGTTAGTTGGCTCATAATGTCAAACTAAACTCAATAACCCCTTTGTCAAAGAGCATCACCTACATATATAATACTCTAAGGAGGGCCCCATACATATGTATTTATCCCCTAAGTGTGGGATTGTGTGTTAGTAAGGGTATAATATGATATATGTAAAGGTATATATTGATCTATCTTGTAACTTAACAAATAATTCTCATGTGTTATTCATTGAATACTTCAGACTAGTAATATGATTTATCTTATAATTGATATATAAATATAGAATAATAGGGTAGTATAATTTAGTTTTATCATTAATTAAATGAGATTGAATAGGTGCTTGCTTGGTATTTTATAGATATATGAGTAGGATTTAATTTTCATATACATCACACCTTTTGAAAATATCTAATAGAAGGGTCAGACAAGAAAAATAAGGCAACCCATAAATTTATAAATATTTATAATTTGGATGCCTTTTTAGGTGTGGACACTTGATAAGGAAATTATACTCTATCATTGATGATAGTGTCCCTTTGCTAAACAAGTGTCCAATAGGGTATAAAATTGTTCAATTTATACAACTAATAGTGAATCATATAAACCATGTTTTAATATTTTTTAGTGTATAGGTGATTTGGGTTATCAAAATGATAGGTTCAGTCCATAAGATAAGTAGTTAGGCATAATGAGATGGTGAATGCGATCCTTTCAACAATGAGATGGTCTATAATTGAAGGGTATATCCATAATTGGTATTTTTAATATGTATAAGATTGATATTATATATATATATATATATATATATATATATATATATATATATATATATATATATAATAATAATAATATTTTAGTAGCTACATCCACCATTAAATTAGTAATGCATAAGGATGAATTACATACATGGGTGTATACAACAAACCTTTCCTTTGCTTGAACCCTAGTGAATTTATTATTAATATAAGAAATGTAAAAAAAAAAACATGTTAAAGTATAAATAAGTGCATGTAATCTAAATTTTAATAAATAAAATGCTTAAAAAGTAAAGAGAGCAAGGAAGGAGTATGACATGTGTGTCGATGTAAACATGTTTCTCAATGGTACATTGCTTTGGTAAAGATGATTCCTTATGGAGCATTGGAGTTGATACAGGTTTAGACCTAAAACTTAGATATTTGAATAAAATAATTTAGAGGGTAATTATGGCCCAAATCTAGTGTAAAGGTGAGTTATGACATGGCCATTGATATCACTGAATTTGAATTTATTCAACCTTTTTTTTGTAAAGATTTAAGTGGGTAGAATAGCCTATACATAAATATGGATAAAATTATTCTAAAATAGGCTGATTAATTATAAAATAAAATAAATTAATGTTTTGAATTAAAATAATAAGATGTTATACATATATAAAGTACTAATTTTTAAATATATTTTATTGATTGCATACCAAGAAGAAATGATAATTAGTTGGATTTATAATGAGTAGGTGTTGATTAACGCCAAATTTAAATATAAGGGGTTATATATGGTTAAGAGTATTAGATTATATTTCACAAAAAGGTGGTGAACTAACCTATAGACTAGGAATTTGACTCGAAAAAGGATGGTTAGTATTATGTTAGTTCCTAAAACGAAATCAACATGAAATAAACACACTAGCATAACATATATATACCTAGTTACTAGGGGAGCTTAGATAAATAAAAAAATGGAAACACAAATAAAACATGAAAGAAAGACCTTCATTAACCTTCCTTGGATGCTCCAAAATGCTTGTTGCAGTGGCCTGCTTGGTTTGTTCTCATGAATTCTACATCAATGGAAGCTTTCCTACCTCCATCTCTCATTGGCACCTTATGTGGCTTTGGCTAGGCTTGGTTTGACTCAATATTTTATCATTATATAACTAATTTTAATGAATATTTGGAGTCAATTCAACATTATAAATTTTTCATATGAGATATTTAGAATTCAATAGACAAGGCCTCTTATTTATAGATTTTTGCAAATGGCTAGAATCAACCTGAACCATCCATCTCAAGATGGAGATGTGTGGCTAAGGATTAATGAAATTTTGAAATAAAAATTCATAAATAGGATCATCAATATTTGGGATAGAGGGGAATTGAATCGGCATGGAGGGAATTGATGAGGCATGTGAGGGGTTAACCTTGATATTTTATGCATTTATGGCCTACGGATGTCTTCCCAAGAAATTATGTCACCTAATGATGCATATATTAAATATTCAATTGAAAAAAGAAATTATTAAAAAAGTTACATGGAATTATTAATTACGCTCATGATTTGGTTTAATTATCTCTTAAGCATGGTTAGGCACTTTGATGCAAACCTTGGCTCTTTGTGCACAAATTACTCAAATTGGTCAAAATGCATTATTATTAGCCTAAAATTTGATTAGATTAGAATTAGGATGAGATGTTAGATGTGTTGGATCCATTATCCCATTTATTATGTTTCCAACACAAAATAACAAAGGCACATGTCTTTTGTAAGAAATTTGATAGAAAAGAGCAATCTAGAGCAACCATGTGTGAAAATATCATTTTGACTCAAAATGATCTGATCAAAGTTAGCTATCCCATAAATTATATTTCCCAATTTAATGATATTTTGGAAAAAAAATGGAAATTGAATATATCAATTTCAAAGCTTTTAATTTGTTTATGTTTTTAGGCCAAATTGTGCATTTTGGTGGAAATTGGTAAAAAGCTTGGTTGGAGGTCATCAATGGCCAGATTTAGGTGTCTACAATTTTCCCCTATTTTGGAAGGCATTGTAAGATATAATAATAGTAATTCCATCTCAAAGAATGAAAAGGTCTTGTATGCCTATAAATTTAATGATGATAAACTAACTTCATGATGCCCCCTCTAGGCAATGGTTGGCACAAGTAGGTCAGAAGAAAGTCCCTCAAAAAGAAGCAAAATGAAGGAACCAAAGAAAGGAAAATGATGGGATGAGAACATAATGAGTTTTTAAAAGTAGTCAAAATCATTGAGAATGTAAGTGGGATAGTGTACAATGGTTTTCCCAAAGGTGGTTATAAGCATTATACCCTGATAGTGGTATGAAAACATAATGATTTGCTCAAAGGTAGTTATAATCATTGAGAAGATGAAGTTGTCTGAGTTAGGATAGACAAACAAGATAACAACATGCCCCTATATGAGAAAAAAATTAAAGTGCTGATAACACAATGATTTGGCCAAAGGTGGTTATAATCATTTAGAAATGCAAATGGGATGGTGTGTAACGATTTGCACATATTCAATTTTAATCATTAGACCCTGATTATGGCAAACATGATTGATTTGGATGATGATAATTTGATATAGAGGATAAATATGAATTGGGACAACATGCTATTAGGGAGATGCTCATTCGAATAAAATAAAGGTTGAAATTCTTTCATTTTCTAATTACTCTATGTAGGATATGATTGGGATTGAATCAAGATGTCATTACTAAAGAGATGTCAATGTCACCATTGTTGAATGGACTTCTTGAAGCTAAGGTTTTTTGTGTCATGTGTTAGTAGACATCATGGAATAACATCATGAGGACTTGGCTGAAATATGCATAATGACTGATTCCCATAATCTAATACTCAATATAAAATAATGCACCAATGATAGAAACCATGATGACAATTTAGCCATATGAATATGGATGGGTTAAAGTGTAAGTGTGGGGAAGGAATCAACCAATGAATGTACATAGACTAAATCAAGGTAATAGTATTGAAAGTAAATAAATAGGCATACAAAAAAAATAGCAAAGAAACAAACAATCTAAATTTAAGCCATATGAACATTGCCCATAGAAAATATGTGACAACTTAACAAACTAAAAAATTGGAGGAATAAAAGAAAAGGCAGGGGGTGGCCAAGCTATCTCCATATGCACTAGGTAAGTAGACACTCCCTACATAGTTCCATGGATGTAATATATAACAAAAAATTTAGGCCAAATGTAGTTCTCCTAGGAAATGAGAATAAAATGATATTTGATGAAAATAACATAATGAATGTAATAGAACAATAGGAATGTTATTTCAAAATGATAAGTGTGTGGGATAAAAGGCCAAAAAGGATGGAAAAACTAAGTGACAAGTGATTTATTTGTAATTTAGTAAGGGTTCCTAAAATCCTCAAGGCAAAAAAGTGGTCAATATTTTTGGTTTTTTGTAATAGTTTTACAAATGTTTTTGGAATTTTTGGAGTATCTCAACTCAATTGAGAATGAAGAGACACTAAATTGATTCAAGCACACAAAATGGTGAGATCATGGCTTAAGTTGCTCATAAAATGGTGAGATCATGGCTTAGGGTGACTAAGCTAACCTCAACAAGTATCGAGTGCTACCTACATAGTCCTAAGGTAGGACCTCAAGTCACTGTAGTTCCACCTTATAGTAGAGGAATTTGACTAGTGTAGCAATCAGTTCAAATAAAATAGGCATAGTTGTGATAAAGGCATAGTATGATAGTAAATGGAAAGTTGGTATGTTAAGGCTCAATAAACAAATGTTTCCCTTAGTTTACCCATAGAAAGTTATAACTAGGACACGATGAAATAGATCAATAGTACTAATTTGCCAATAGGAATTTATAATTTATAGCAAGATCAGTGATAAGAAAGGAACACCAAATGAAGGATGTAACTACTAAAACTTCTATCATACTGCTCCAAAATACTATATATAAAATGCTTGAAATAATTATTGAAATTGATTGGATTCATTGGTGCTAAAATGTTTAACTAATGGTGAAAACAAGGTAAAATGGTTTAGGTATATAGGATTCAAAACATGTTTGGTCAATAAAATGGAATGGTAAAATGGATAAGTAATAGGCTAAGAGGAATGATAAAAATGATATTCATGCAAACAAGAATAGTGATAAAATGGCATAGCTAAAATGGTCCCTATAGATAATACACAATAGTGCTCAAGCATAGTACCACTTGAGGTGAATAATAGTCATTAATTTAAGAAGTTCATCTCCATCTAGTGTGGAGAGCCTATATGCTCCTGATGCATAATCTATAGTAATGATGAAAGGCCCTATCTAGTTCCATTTGATTTTTCCTTTATGCTTCTTCTTAGACATGGTATTCTTTTGGTTCTCTTTAAGAACAAGATCACCAAGTTCAAATGTTCTATACTTGATGCATCAATTATAGTGGCCTTTAAGTTAGTTCTTATATGCCTAAATATTTTTGAGTGTAGTTGTGCATTTTTCATCAAGTATGTCTAGCTCTTACAGATGAGCTACTTGATAGTCATGATCATCTAGGACATGTTTGAAAGATATGCACAGTAAATTTAACTCAACCTCAATAGAAAAGATAGATTTAGTACCATAAAAAAGTGAGTATGGAATGGTTAATATTTGGGTACAATGATTGGTATGGTATACCCAAAGGGCATGGAATATCTAAAGGTGCCTATCATAACTGACATCATTGACAATCTTTTTGAGAATGTTACCAATTATTTTCTTGGATGTTGCAGCCTGACCATTACCTTGAGGGTAATATATCATAGAGAAATATTATGTAATATTGTTTTCAATACATAAATATTTGACACATTTTTTTTAAGGATCCTCCATTATAATAAATAATATCAAAAGGGATACCGTAGCGGTAGATGAGATGGTTAAAAATGAACATAGAAATCTAATTTCTAGTCACATAAATGAGGGGTATAAATTTAACTCACTTAGTGAAATATTTAGTAGTGGTAAGGATATATTTATGGCCATTTGAAGATGTAAGATTGATTTTCCTAACGGGGTCAAGTCCCCATGTAGCAAATGGCCATGGTGTCAACATTGGTTTTAGAGTCTTGGTTGGGGCATGAATGAGATTAGCATACCTGTAGACACCTAAAAAGTGTCTAACCCTCGGTCTTCCTTTCTCCCCTTGGTCCCTTGCCACTTCAACTATCCCTGACCTACCTAAGTCTTATTAATTGAAAATAATCATCTATTTTTAATTAAATAAGTCCATTTTCCTTCTCCTTGCCACCTCGCCACCCTAGGATACCTTCCTTGGATCCCCTTTATTCCCCACATGGCCATTTAATGCCTAAGACTCCCATTCCAATCTCTTCACTCACCCATTTAACCCCCGTCGACCGTTTCATCCTCGCATTCATTTGACCCATCGGTTGGGAAATGGATGAAAGGCTATTTTTAGCCTTTCTCTGGCCTTTTAGCCACCGACGTTGGTCAACCATCGACTGACATCAGTGATATTGCTGGCGTTGGCACCTTTCATAACGGCTTCTTCACTGTTATCTCCTCCTATTCGCTCTCTGCGTCTCTCTCTGGTATCTTGACTCTTCAATCTTTGCATCAGACCCTTATATCCGTCCTTTTCACTTAACCTCTCTGCCAATCAATCTGACTCTCTCCCTTAGGTACACAGCAAGCTTCTAGAAGTGAACAATAGGGATTCTTCATCAGCAACAAGATCAACACCTTCTTCAGCAGGGCACAGGTAAGTACTCTGTTTGTTTTCTTTATGCTTTCTAGTCCTCTGTTTTAAATTAGATTCAGTACTTCTTCTCCCCCCAGACTACTAACCAAACAAGGTAGACCCAGATTCCTATCTCTCTGATCGGCCTCCTTTATCTCTCTATCCCTTTTCGACATTTTGTCCATTATCCCAAGACCTCTGCACAGACCTTCGACTAAAACCAGACTTCTCCTAGACCATTTTGCACGTCCACAGACCCGTCCATAGACCAAGCCCGAACCAGACTCTGTCCAGACTCGACCAGAACCTGCCTAAACCCCGTCCAAGCCTATTGCCTCGACCGATGCCACTCATTACCCCATCTATGTCGGCAGATTAACCGACGTCGGCACCTTTGACCCCCGACGCCGGTAGGACCACCGACACCGGCGACTGTGACTAAGCCGACAGCTTCTTCCAGGTAAGCCTTTGCTTCTTTTTCTCTTTCAGTTTGTTATCATTTTAGTCTATTTTAGCATTCTGTCATTTATCAGTCATTTATCTTTTATCAAAATAGTGGGTTGACCTCCCTTAAGGAAGTTCTCATACTTCTGGGAACAAGCTTTTGCTTGGCAACCCACTGCCTATCTATCTAACGCCTTTTTGTCTAAGTTTTCTTCTTTGCAAGTGTCATTCCTCCACAGCCAAAGAGGGGTGCTCACAAGCGTCTGGATTATGGTGCGCAATCTTCATCCAGGTACTTCTAGCCTTGTCCATTTCTTTAGTTTCTTTTCTCTCTTGAATATAGAAAGCAAATTTGAATAGAAACATTCTGGCACGCCCGGTGGGACCCTAGGTTCCTCCTGGGTTCCTTTTCTTCTTCATTCATTTAGGAGCATTAGGTTCTTACCTTTCCTCTTCCTTCTTTTCTTCTCAATGACACTATAAGCAGGAATTTAAAAAGAATCTTTCTTTTCTTTCTTGCACATTCTAGACTAGTCCAACATCATACTCTCAACCCTTTCTCAAACTTGTCTTCATAACAAACGTCACATTTTGACTTGGGAATTAAAACACTTTGCATTCTTTTCTGCTTGTGCTTGCATCTTCTTAGTCCACATCTAGTAACTTAGACGCATATTGAATAAATCATAGACACTTGATGTTACACTACCAAACCACATGCACTAAAACGAACATAAAACTTACTTGAGACAAGGCCCGACTGGGATTTCATCCCCCAGCGGATACCTTACCCGTCCCAGTGACCCTACTTGGATTTCATCACCAAGGGGGAAGCCCACTCCGTTCTCTGGCGGAGGATAAACTCTAGGCAAGGTATATCTTGGCTAAGCGAGACCAGCTAACCACTGGAATCGTGAAGTGAGGGGAGCTTGCTCCTTAGCACCAGGCCACGTACCAGACCCTAACATAGATTTTTGAGCACCTAAAACAAGACCCGAAACCAGCTCTAGACTTCTTCTTCTAGGACCTTCTTGACAGCCAATCTCCACAAACATTCATCTAAGGCATAAGCCACAGCCTTTAAAGTTAATTCCTAGGATTTATCGCTTAGGCTTGTCTGTCTCTCTCTATTCTTCTCTTCTCATCTGTTTGTTTGAGTTAGTGAGGACTCTTTCTTCATTGTTTTTCCAAAGAATCTTAAAATCTTTTGGTTCTCGGGAAGACACAGTCACCGGCATCGGTCCTGTCACCGACGTCGGCTTCTCTCTCTTACCGGCATCGGTTATCTGACCGACGTCGGCCATCTTTCTTATCGACATCAATTTTTCAATCGACGTCGGTCTTTGTCACTGTCCTTTTTTTCAAAACTAGCAACCTAAAACCTGTCCCTTCTCTGTCAAAAACTCCATTCTAAGTTTTTGGAACTGCAAAAACATAGTTTCTGGAATCTGACCCTCCTTTTTGACCACGCTCCCTCGTCCCTAACCAGTCCTATCATGGAGTTCCACTCGGAGACTGAAAGAACTCCTACAGGACTGACCCCGACCCCAACCCCGACTCAAATTCCCATCATCCCTGAAGGGGACCAAGATTTCGAGAGATTCTTGGACCTCAATACCGCAGCCCTCCAAAACTATCTTGTGAGAAACCCAATGCGAGACCTTTCGAGTGACGTGGTGATGACATCCACACCATTCGCCACCCAACCCTTTATGACTCAGCCTTTCACCTCAACTATTAACCCAACCATGGCCAATATGCAAAGTTTGGCCTCCCCATCTATTTTTAGACCAACCTCCATTGGGGTTCCATTACCCCCTCAACCACCTGCAATTCAACCAAGTTCTACATCATATCAGAACTTGATTGTCTCGACCCCTCACACTCTTGCACCCACAAATGTAGGAGTGCCAACCTCTCTTTCTAACAGTGTAGCCATTCAACCACCTTTCGCGGTGCCCAGTCAACTTATACCTTCAACCTTCATAACGCAACCACCTTTAGCCTCCACTTCTGCCCCTGCGACTAGTCATCCATACATTGTACAACCAACTATGTTGCACGCCTCCTGTAGCCTCTTCCAAGCACCTTACAACCTAGGGGGCGCTCAACCCACCAATCCGTCAGCAGACATCATTAAGATGCTGATGGATAAAATGTCCAGTCTCGAAGCCTCCATTTTCGGTTCAAGCAATACTTTGCCATATGAGAAAATTTGCAATGAGCCCATCCATCCTTCCATCCCTATTCGACCATACCCTAACCATTGGGAGCTTCCTAAATTCACTCACTTTCAGAATAAGGAAGACCCATAACAACATCTACGGGCATTTAGACATGCCTGTTATCTTATTACCCATGACGATGCGTTGCTTTTACGCACGTTCCCTATGTCGCTTTTTGGCCCAGCCCTTGACTGGTATAGTTATCTTGCCAGACATTCTATCTTTTCATTCATCCAACTTGCCCAATTATTTCTCGACCATTTATCTATTAACATTACTAAACAAGTCTCTATCACAGACTTTTATTCCATCAGGCAATTTGATGATGAATCTGTAGTCGATTTTGTCGCTCATTGGAGAGGCTTGATTAACCAGCTCTCCTTCTCCTTGCCTCAACCCGAGCTCATCGAGCTCTTTTCTCGAGCATGTGCCAGACACATCTCTTCTACTTTGCAGATTCAGACATTTCGCACTTTTGACAAAGCTTTCATCATGGCTCGAAAGCTCAAACTCTGCACCCTTGAAGAAGATAAGGTCAAATTGCATAATGCCAATGCAAAATCTACTACCCATTCTTCTTCCAGACCTTCTTCTTCTGCCAATTCTGAATCCAAAGGAGTGGCCAACACCGTGGTCGTTAGATCACCATCCTCAACAACAACGAATTATTCCCAACCTTTGACATCTTTCAGCATTACCAAACAATTCCAACAACGGTACATCTAGCGTTCTTACACTCCACTTAGAGAACCATACGCTTCTATTTTGGAAAAACTTCTCAAGCAAGGGGTCCTCAATCTCCCTCCAATCTGACCACCTCAATTTGACCCTTCAAAAGCCCTCCCTACATGGTATAGAGAGGCCGACTTCTGCCACTTTCACCGCATCCAAGGCCATGACATCGACAACTGCCGAACCTTCAAAAACATCGTCCAAGACATGATCGACAAGGGGGATCTTATTTTAGATAACCCGAATGCCCCACCTAACCAACATATCGACATTTTCAAACAACCATTTCCGAATCATCCGCCTACTCAAAACGACATCCAGACTTCAACCAATGACCCTCAAGATCATGACATTCACTCGATTAACACTATCTTGCCTGTTGTCCTTGACCAACCTCTTCTATTAAAGGATGAAGAACCTTCTTCTCCTACTAGTCCTCCATCTACCTCTCTTGTATTGGAGGACGCTTTGACCACATCAACGCCATTAAGCCCACCCCCATCCAAAGACCCTACCTTGCCTACTCCTCAAATACAAGTAGAAGGCATGATCATCCCTGCCTCTTGCCATCTAGAGGAGCCACACTCTCCTATTTCTTCTCCACCAAGAGAAGAACCAGTCTCTTTACCCATTTCAATCAAGGAAGACCTAGTCACGGTTTCCTCTTGCCCTTTGCCTGAGATTGTTACATCTCACTCACCTTCATCCACATCCAAACCCAAACCCACATCTAACCTTGCCTCACACAATAGTGGCCCTCGACCCAAACTAACGAAAGTCACTAGACCACATCAGAGAATTTCTCCCCCACCTTCATCATTGCCTTCAATCTTGGGCCCGCATCCGTCCACTTTAATAGGAGTACTACCTACTCCCATCCTTCATAGAGGCACGTCACCTCCATTACTCCCTCAACCCATCAAACATATATCTCCCTCAAACCATCGACCAACGCCTCTTATGCCTCTTAAACCAAAGTCATTAACCCCTACTGCAATAAGACATCTAGACCCATTAGCAAGTTCTTATACCTTGCTTTTATGACAATTGTTGCAGTCCTCTCACCTCGACCTCCCACCTCTCAGACCATATCAATCTCTCAGACCAAAACCACCCTAGTTCGATGACACTTGCATTTGCACATATCACCGCACACCTGGACACGACACAGAGCATTGTTGTGCCCTCAAGGTTGCCATTCACCAATGTCTGGCGAATGACACCTCTCTTCTCGACCACGTTATCAATAAACCCTCAACACCGCCTCTCTCATCGACTCTCGGATCAAGACCCTCTTGGTTTGACAAATCTAAATTTTGCAACTATCATCACACTCTGGGACATGACACTGAGCATTTTTGTGGTCTCAAAGCTGTCATTCATCAACAACAGAGAAATGATTCCCTTCTCATCAAGGATCCTCTTGACCACCTCTTCGACAAAACATCAATCCCGACTCATGCCCCTCCAACCTCATCACTTAAATCAAGATCCCCAGGCCAGACTGTGGTCCCTTTGCCACCTTTGACCCCCTTATTCGACATTAATACCATCCATCTGACCACTAAACCTCAACCAACCTTAACCAATCTTTCAAACATTCTCCCTACTCACTGGGGGAACTCATCCTTCATCCAAACCTCGACCAACTTTTCAACCCAGTCTCTACCACATATCAATCACTCATTTTATCTTAAATCTCGACCAAGTGTCCATCGACCCAACCCCCGACCAATTATTCGACCAGTCTCAACCAAACTTCAACCAAATATCAATCAACCAGACCTCTTGACCAAACATTCAACCTTTTTCAACCAACTAACAACAATGTCAACCAACTTCACATCCACCATCAACATCTGACCAATCTGGAAAAAGCCAAATGGGGCAAGTCCACTCCTAATTAACTCAGACATTAACACACTAGCATGGCCCAGGGACTTATCAGACCTTGAGCCCCCCTTAATGCGTTGCATCTTCGACCATTCTTCTGTTAGTTGAGTACTCGTCTACTTGACACTTAACTTGAGCTCGTCCCTTGAGCAATCCCCGTCCTCTTAATCCTACTTCCTTTCAACCCTATTCCTCTTAACAATTCCTATAACCTTTTATGCTGTATGAATGCTTCATCCTCATAAAAGGGAGCCCTTGACCTTCTATAATCTTGTCCACGACTCACATTTCTGTCAAAACAAATCAAGATGTCACAATATCCATGGTCACTATATCAATATCAAAATCAAAAAGTAGACTGCTCCCTCAAAGGACAGTTGTACTATCATTGCTGTAATTAATAGACTGCTCCCTTGAAGGACAGCTATTCAAAAGCCTTTATATTAAGCAAAAATATAGACCACTCCCTCGAAGGATGGATATGACTAAATCTTGCTATAGATAGCACCTTTCTTAGAAGCTTCCTGCATTGATCAGCTTCGCAACATGACCACTCAATTAAAAGACATCTCTATGTAGGCTTCCCGCATCGATCAGCCTGAAAAAAAAAAAAAAAACGAGTCATGGACTTGGCTTGTAGTTGTCTCAGGGTCTCCTATAAAAAGGGGCAAGGTTATTCCTGCTCTTAAACTGGGTTACCCTATCCACCTCCTATCACCTGCTCAGGGGACTTCGAGCTCACTTTAATGTCAAAGTGATTCGATTACTGTTCTAACACCACACTGGTCCATGACGCAATGCATACACGGGGCTTTTGTTCTAACAACCCCTATCCATGCTGTCCTTTTTGGTCTTTGTCAATGAAAGAGCAATTTGCCTTTCACTTTTTCTCTACACTTTGGTCACATTAAACCAAACCAACTTCAACATTTTCAAACCAACCTCAACATTTTCAACATGACATCAGGGATCACCTTGTCCTTTTCCCATAGTTTCCATGGACACCAATACACATGGAAACTATCGACCAGACCCAATTTATGTTAAGCATAAACCAATACTTGCTGAAGCATAAATAGACCCCATTCATTTTTAGCATACATCCATCACGACTATGGAAAATTGCTAGGGATGAAAGACCTTTCGACCAATGTTGCAGAATACACCATTTGGAAAAGGCTGCAACATCTCATCCCCTCATCATTTCATCATTTCGACAATCGACCAAACTCATCATCGATCATTTTGACCCTCACAGTCTGAACTACATTGGTCTGAGGCCCTATGACCAGGGCTATGTAGGTAGCACTCAGATACCACATCCTCTGAGGTTAGCTCGACCACCCCCATTTGTTCGTCTCCCTGATGGACCAACCTTCTTGCCTCCTTTTAACCATGACCTTGACCTTGACCAAGACCAATTCATCGATCCCTTTGACGATTCCTCCCTTTTAGGGAGAACTACATTGGCCTGAGGCCCTTCACACAAGGGCTATGTAGGCAGCACTCAGATCACATGATGTTTTTTGAGGTTAGCTCGGCCACATCCTTTCATCCATCCATCCCCTTGACCAATGACCATTGGAAATCATGCCTATCTCCTTCGACCTTTGACTACTTCCGAGACAACTCTGTCTTGGTTTTGTTTGCACGCATGCTACCTCACGTATAGATAGCAAAATTGTTCGCAAACTATTTTTGGACCTTCACAAGTATAGGATCGCAAGCTGGTTGATCTGCACTACTTGTGACTTTTCCGTGTTTTTGGGAGCACTTCCTGAGCCCTGGATACCTAGAACACAATGACCATTTGGAGCTTCAGCTTAGATTGAGTGACTCGATCAGCAGATGACTAAATGCTGGGGCCCGGTTACTTTGATTTTAGCACTCCTCGACCCTTTTGACTGCAACCATTTGACCTACCTGTCCCGTGATGTGATATACGTGCAATCATGACTTTTGCAGCATTTTCACTCACTCTTCACCCTTCTCATCCACTCTTTGTCAAATCAGCACCTGATTCCTAGTTCCCTTCCCTCGACTCCTACTTTGAGGGGGAATACCTCATCCATACTTTGGCGCAATCCACATCATCCCTCACCTGGGGCAACCACCTCCTGTTTTTGTCTTGCAGTTCATCTAGAACAACCAACAAGACAAAAAGGGGCAAATGTAGACACCTAAAAAGTGTCTAACCCTCGGTCTTCCTTTCTCCCCTTGGTCCCTTGCCACTTCGACTATCCCTAACCTACCTAAGTCTTATTAATTGAAAATAATCATCTATTTTTAATTAAATAAGTCCATTTTCCTTCTCCTTGCCACCTCACCACCCTAGGATACCTTCCTTGGATCCCCTTTATTTCCCACATGGCCATTTAATGCCTAAGACTCCCATTCCAATCTCTTCACTCGCCCATTTAACCCCCGTCGACTGTTTCATCCTCGCATTCATTTGACCCGGTGGTTGGGAAACGGATGAAAGGCTATTTTTAGCCTTTCTCTAGCCTTTTAGCCACTGACGTTGGTCAACTGTCGATCGACGTCGGCGATATTGCCAGTGTCGGCACCTTTCATAACGGCTTCTTCACTGTTATCTCCTCCTCTTCGCTCTCTGCATCTCTCTCTGGTATCCTGACTCTTCAATCTTTACATCAGACCCTTGTATCCATCCTTTTCACTTAACCTCTCTGCCAATCAATCTAACTCTCTCCCTCAGGTACACAACAAGCTTCTGCAAGTGAACAATAGGGATTCTTCATCAGCAACAAGATCAACACCTTCTTCAGCAGGGCACAGGTAAGTACTCTGTTTGTTTTCTTTATGCTTTCTAGTCCTCTATTTTAAATTAGATTCAGTACTTCTTCTCCCCCCAGACTGCTAACCAAACCAGGCAGACCCGGATTCCTATCTCTCTGATTGGCCTCCTTTATCTCTCTATCCCTTTTCGACATTTTGTCCATTATCCCAAGACCTCTGCACAGACCTTTGACTAAAACCAGACTTCTCCTAGACCATTTTGCACATCCACAGACCCGTCCATAGACCAAGCTCAGATCAGACTCTGTCCAGACTCAACCAGAACCTGCCTAAACCCCATCCAAGTCTATTGCCCCGACCGACGCTGGTCATTACCCCCACCGACGTCGGCAGACTAACCAACGTCGGCACCTTTGACCCCCGACGCCGGTAGGACCACCGATGCCGGTGACTGTGACTAAGCCGACAGCTTCTTCCAGGTAAGCCTTTGCTTCCTTTTCTCTTTCAGTTTGCTATCATTTCAGTCTATTTTAGCATTCTGTCATTTATCAGTCATTTATCTTTTATCAAAATAGTGGGTTGACCTCCCTTAAGGAAGTTCTCATACTTCTGGGAACAAGCTTTCGCTTGGCAACCCACTGCCTATCTATCTAACGCCTTTTTGTCCAAGTTTTCTTCTTTGCAGGTGTCATTCCTCCATAGCCAAAGAGGGGTGCTCACAAGCGTCTGGATTACGGTTTGCAATCTTCATCCAGGTACTTCTAGCCTTGTCCATTTCTTTAGTTTCTTTTCTCTCTTGAATATAGAAAGCAAATTTGAATAGAAACAATACCATTAACATTTGTCACACTTACATATTTAGTTGCATTTACATCAATTGTGGACCAATAATAACAAGTACATAAAATCTTTTTGGATAAGACTACCCTGCTAGAGTGGGCTCCACATACTCCTTTGTGTGCTTCCCATAATGCTAGTGTAGATTCTACCAAAGTTAAACAATGAAGCAGAGTTCTATTAAAACTATAATGATAAATATTTGAACCAAGTAGAGTATAAAAAGTGGATTGATGGATAAAGGATTTGGTTTGTTTTTAGGAGAGTTTGGGTGGTAAAACTTGGTCATAAATTTAGTTTTAAAGGTTTGAGTCCCATATAGAACTAGGACCAACAATATCACAAATCATCATGATAGTGGAAGGCTCATGAACTAGTGAAAATAAGTTATCAATGATGAAATGATATTCTCTAGCTTTTTCTATTTGTTGAATCAAAGATCCAATAGTGGCCATGACATCTATAGTTTTTTTACTTTCCCTTGGTATTAGATACAATTGAATGCTAGAAATCTATTGTTTGAGAGTGTCAACCATGACCTTATATGGAACTAATTTGTCATCTTTAGTTTGAAAGTGGTTTGTAACTTGATTAATGATTAACTGAGAATCACCATAAACCTTGAGATGATATATGTTCCATAGTACCACCTATTTAAGTCCTACAACAATTGCTTCATACTTGGCCATATTATTTGTATAAGGAAAATTGATTCTGAAAGACTTAAGAATTAGATCCCCCTATAATGTAATAAATAAAATGCCTACCCCCGATCTATGTGTTGTGAATGATCAATCAAAATACATCTTCCAGTACTACTCTTTAAGAGGTATGCCAATGATGGTCATTATGGATTCAATAAGAAATTGGAATGTGAGTAGCTCTATGTCTACAAGTGGTGCTCCAACATGTTGATCTACAATAATTTACCCCTTAATGGATTTTTGATTCACGTATTCAATGTCAAATTTACTAAGAAGCATGATCCATTTGGCCATTCTATCATGTAAATATATTTTAGATAGTAGATACTTGAGTGGATCTACTTTTGATATGACCATGGTCTCATTGTTAAACATGTAGTGTCATAATTTTTGAGCTATGAATACCATGGCTAAATAGGCTTATTCAATAGGTTTATAGTTATGTTCATACATGATGAATGTATAACTTAAGTATTATATTGCATTCTATTTTCCATTGTCATCATGTTAAGCTATAATTCCCCCCAAGGCATTATCTATAGATGATAGGTAAAACAAAAATGGTTTTCCTAGCATAGGGGTAACAAAACAAGTAGATTTACTAGGTAATCTTTTAGATACTAAAAATATATTTGGTAGTGGTTATCCTAGTGTAATTTAACTCCACTATTTATAATATGTGTAAATGGATGAAAATTGTCTACTAACTAAGATATGAAGCATCAAATTGACTGGATCTTGCCTTCCAAACTATGAAGTTGCTTCAAATTGGTTGGTGTTGGCATCTCTATTATAGCTTGGACTTTGGCTAGATCAACTTCAATGCCTCTATAGGAGATAATGAATTTAAGAAATTTATCTAATGTTATTCCAAACACACATTTCTTTAGATTCAATCAGACTTTATACTCATGCAATCTTTCAAATATTCTATGTAGTATTGCTAGATGGTCGGCCCTAGTTTTTGATTTGCCTAGTATGTCATCGACATAGTCTTCAACAATATCATGCATCATATCATGGAATATGATATTCATGGATCTTTGATATGTATCTCCATCATTATTAAGACCATATAACATTACCTAATAATATAATGGTTGCCATGGAGTGGTGAATGCTATTTTGTGTTGATCTTCTGTGTTATTTTGATTTGGTTGTATCCTAAAATTCTATCCATAAGTGAAAGCATCTCATAACCCACCATGGAGTTGATGATCATGTCAATATTAGGTAATGGAATGTCATCCTTATGGAAATATTCATTTATGTCTCAAAAATTAGTACAAATTATAATTCCTTTAAGCTTTTTGCTAATAGGTACAACATTAGATATCCATTATAAGTAGTCAATGGATCGAATAAATCCTGCTTCTAAGATTTTTCCAAATCTTTCTTTACTAATATAGAAATGCATGGATGCATCTTGAATTAATTTTTCTTAACTAGTTTTGCATCAAGATTTACCATAATGTTATGCAAAACCAAAGTGGGGTCCAAACATGGCATGTCAGAATAAGCTCATGCAAAGATATCTACAAATTATCACAATAGAGCTGTAAAGACTTCACATTCCTCCTCAGTGAAGGACATGCCTAAATTTATCCATTTTAGGTATGATGGAGTCCCAATATTTATCTTTATTATATCTTTGACTCAAAGGGTCAAGCCATATTCTAGGATAATAGGCAAAGACTTGAACTATTATATGATATCAAGGTTCTCTAATAAGACTTGATCTTCAACTTCTCTTAGGCATGATGAATTTGAGTCCCCTTATGGGAGATCTATCCACATGACAAAAATAGTCAAAAATTCTTGAAGATTTTGATCAAAAACTTATTATTTCTAAAAATTAAACTCAGATCCATAGGCAAGTTTATCATTGGTTGTCTCCTAGTCTATGTTTGAAGAAGAATGAACACCCCCATCTAATGGTACCTGAAATAGGTTTTCACCACTAGACTGGCCTTTATCTTTATTTTTTCCCTAGTTATAAAGTGCCTCAAAGAGGTTTTCACTTTGGGACCTCAATTTTTTATTTTTATTTTTTTGGATAAGGGTGTTCACACACTCTCCAAAATAGGCTTCAATATCCAATGTGACTGAGAATCTTGATTTATGATCTCCCAACAGAATGTTGTCTCTAGGACCTAGAAAATCATAGAATGCCTCATCATTTTAAAACTCATTAATTGATAAAATTTATTCCTTTTGGTACTAATACATCAGTTGGGGATAACATAATGGAAATATACTATTATGAATGATTGGGGTAAGGGTCCAAATGGCATCATTATCAAATAGGTTAGTCTCAGCTAAGTCATCAAAGATAAGGCTATGATTGGAATATAATTCATTGTTGGAATCATCATCACTAGTCATTGGTGATGGAATGAGAATAAGATATGTGGGTTTACCCCTAGGTAGTTTAAATCCAAGTTCATATGGTGTTTTGTATTTGATCATGGAAATTAATTTAATGGTTCCTTGTTGATTCGATCCAAGGCCTCTTCATTCATAGTATTGATTCTCCATGATCCTATTGGGAATAGGATATTTTTCACTCTTATAAAAATAAAATTGGTTGTCATTGTATAACCATGATTCATCTCCCTTGAGAGGGTCTAGTTCTAGGCCATATGCTAGTGCAAACATGATAGGTCCTTTATTTTTTCTTTTTTATTACCAATGCATGTGTGGGGTAACTTTAGGTCTTCTAAAGATATTTGTATTCTAAGGAAGATTGGAAATATGAAAGATATCATGCATTAAATATTATCTTGGGCCATTAACTAAAATGGTGTAATGATTGGAAACTTTAGGAAGCAGCATGTGGGAAAGGGAATCTAAGCTATTAGGATCTATGTAATTATCCTCTAGAGAATCAATAAGTATGTCATTTCCTTTATCCTACTTGTAACTTATATTTAGGCCATATTGGTGATTATATCTTTGAAACTTAACCTTAAGATGTTTACAATGCTCATATGGGTGCAAATCTCTTAGAATATTTACTTCCATCCCTAAGTGGGAAAACTTGATACATTTGTGCAACATTGATGGGATTGTATGAATGTCCTGTAACCAAGGCCTACCTAGAAGCATATTATATGACAACTCAATATCAAGCACATGGTAAAGTGTATCATGGGTTAAAGGCCTAATGATAACTGACAAGCTAATGGTGCCTTGTGATTCTATCTCCTAATTATCATAGGCTTTGATAGTTATCATTTCTAGTTATAGATCTACCATTATGTACCCAAGAAGCTTGATGATATTTAGAGACACTATGTTGAGGCCTAATCCATTGTCTATAAGGACACACTTCACTTTATGTAACTTTATATTAACTTCTATGTACAATGGATTATTATGGAGTGGGCCAAGGGAAGACATATCACTTTGGTTGAATGTGACTTGTTGGGTGGGAGCTAAGTATCCTACCAAAGTTTGAAATTTATTAGGGGATATGTCATTAGAAATAGTGGATTGGGTCAAGAACTCATTCAAAATCTTCTTGTGGATTGTCAACATTCACAACAAATATAAAATATAGATCTAGGATGGTGTTTTCTATTATGTTTCCATGATATGAAACTTATTTTCTAGGTTAGTGGTAAATGGTTTATTTCAAGGTTGAATGGTTGGTTGGATAATGGGTAAAGTGGTAAATGGATGTGGGCCTCAGATGTTAATCTATGACCTCTAAGTTATTAATTCACAATTAGTATATAATATATAACCATGATTACTAATAAATGGTGGTAATGGTGTGGGACTAGATAGGACAAGTCTCATTTGCTAGTGCACTTATATGTGGTCATGAGATAAGGATAAGTTATCAATATAAGGTCCAAAAGTAAAAATCCTAGTTTTTTAGCTCACCTACATGTGATCCTAGGTCAAAAAAGGATTATTCATATAATTTGGTTAAATGGTACTATTTATCAATGGTCTAGATTGATTGGTTCTCGATCTAGGATTAATGGAGATGGTATTAATGTTACCCCTTGCAATATGACCTATAACCCTATTGTAGTCATGTGTAACTACATAATAAGTTTATTGGTTGTTATCGTTATGACCTTAGTTTTGCCCATTATTCTGATGTTGTTGGTTTTGTTGTTGATTTTGCTAATTCTAATGGTTTGGCCTTTGATTTTGATTCTATTTATTTAATTGTTTCATTGGCCATTATTATTGTTATTATTAGTTATGATATGGAAAAGGGTTTTGATCAATCCCAAGGGTTTGATTTTAGGTGTAATCACTATTATCCAATGTTATCTTCCTATTCTCTAACATATTCTTAATCAAATGTTTGATTTACACACATGTTCATAAATTATTCCCATTGACCTGATGATACTCACAAAATTCATTTTCATGGTACAAATTAGAATAAGGGATGCCTTGAGGATAATGTTTTGGTATAGGCAAACTAATCAAATTAGCAGTGACAAGATTGTGAAATACAAAATCAATAGGCTCTCTAAGGTTAGTAAAAACATGATGCGTAGGCATAGTTCTCCTTGGATGAGGGTTTTGTAATGGCAAGGGTTATGTCATTTGCTATGTAGGTTTTGGTTGTTGTGCTTATGGCATTGGTTAAAGAGGTTGTTGGGTAGGAGTAAGCTAAAAAGGTTTTACAAGTTGAGTATATGATGTTTTCATGATTTTTACATGATGTGACTCGATCACTCCATTTTTGAAAACATTCTTATTAGATTTTAATTTCTTTGGTCTATCTTGGTTATTGACCTATGCCAATTATGAGGCTTACACTTGGATTGGATGTTGGTTTTGGATGCTTCCTTTATTAGTACCTTGGTTCTAACTAGTTTAATTAAGTTTAATGACTCCTTTATTAATGAGTGCTCACTCGATCAATAAACCTTTATCAATGATTTCTTTAAGGCATGTGCACAATGTAGTTCTAAATGATAGGCTATCTCATTATGCAAGTTTTTAGTGAATACAATGGCTAATTATTTATTTGGTAAATTGTGAGTGAATCATATTATAAGTTATCTCCATCACTATAAATAGATTAGAAAACTCTCACTAGCTTTTTGTTTAGCTTGTGTCAAGTCGACCAATGAAATCTCATGTTTGAGATTGTAAGAAAAGTGTTGTACAAATTTTTTTGAAAGGTCATCAAAATCTATTAATAAATTATTGGGTAAATTTAAAAACCAATCCAAGGCTTTTCCATATAGTCTCCTTGGAAATAACAACAGAAGGTATATATCTCTATATGCCACTAGATGGCATGTTATAAAGAACTTGGTTAAATGGGCTTTGGGATCACCTTTCCCCTTGTATTTATTAAATTTTGCTGGCTCATATCCTAGAGGAAATGGAATCTATAAGTGCTTCATATTGAAATGATAGGAACACACATCATCCAACTTAAACTTTTTAACCTATTCCCCTAATTGGATGACAACAATTTCATCCTTCATCTATTATAATTCTTGGGCTAAGAAACTAGAGGGAATGTTGGTTTGAGGGGAACATTGGCCTAGGTAGATGGCTGAGTGGTCACAAGTGGAGTATTTTGACTAGGGTATGATGAGGTTATTTTATATATATTATATTGCTTGGGAAATGAACTAGGAATATGCATACATAGACTAAGATGTCTTATTGAAATTACATGTATGGTTGTGCAATATTTTGGTTTGGGTTGGTAATGAAGGTTTGATTTGGAGAATTTTGAGGTTGGCATGGAGGGATATAACTATAATATGCCTATTAGGGTTGAATAAGGATATGTTACTGACTACTCAAACCTTTTTGTTGAGGGGGAACTTGTGAACCAAGACTCTATCTCTGAATGAGTGGCACATTTTGAACAAAAGGCAATTATTTCCTATTGGGTACTTGAGAAACATTGGAATATCCTTATTACATGAATCCTAGTTGGGAAGTGGATACATGTTGGAGATTTGGCACTTATTGCTGACCAACATGAATATGTTGTTGATTAAACATCATTTGGTTTTAAATTAGCATGTTGGTATGCAAATAAGAAATACGGTAAATTTGCTACTACTTGATGAGGTGGAACATTAGTTTCCCGTTATTAAGGTGGAAATATGTTTAGCCTTTGCTACATTTGTCAACAACAATTGTTTTTCTCATTGCTTTGTGTAGAATCAAAAGACTCTTCTTTGATAATTGACATATGTAATAAGTTGTATACTAAAGTGTTTTACACAAATGGGTCTAAAATCTGATTGTCTTGACCAGTTAACTTTATCAAAACTCCTATTGAAGGAACTAAGTCAATAAGAGGTTTATTCACCATGGTCATCTGATTAAAATTGTGTGCTAGATTTGGGTAGGTTTGATATGCCACCTATATTTAGTTAAAGTGGTCATCCATGATTTTCTTTCATTTGTTAGTCATATTAGGGTCATAATACATCATTTGGACTAGATTTAAAGGATTGATAGAATAATACTATTGAATATACAATATGTTGTGAGGCATTCTTACTAGGCTTAGAAAACTTTTATGAGGGAAGTCTGCTAGAAACTTAGCCCCTACTTCTATGGCTCTAACCAAAATCTCATCTTTGTTCTCCAAAAAATGATGCTCAAATAAAAATAGATCATAAATGGAAGGTATATTAATAGAATATGATTATGGAGGAACTAGTTCTTTAACTAAGGGTATCATAGCTAGGTATTATGTGGTTTATTCTTGGTCCTATTCTAAACATGGTAGCATATTAACCAAATAGTTAGCCAATGGATCTTGATTTTGTTCCCCTACTTGAGTATTATAAAAAAGATAAGGATTTGTCTCATTATCAATATTATTTGCATAGGGGTCTTGCACCATTATTCTTATGCAACCACATTACCAATCCTTGGATTGTACATAAGTCCACTACAAGTGTAGGAATACATGTTGAGATCCATAGTAAATGTTTTTGTGATAGAAAAGGAAGAGAGTTCTACAAACTCTAAAAAGACAATGTTTAAAATATGATATTCAAACTTAGTCTAGATTTGTCAAAAGGATAGAAAGGTTTATGCAATGATCTATGATAAAACAAGATAATAAAAAAGATTTAGTAAATGGGCCAAAAATAAAAATTACAAACTCTAAGGTCAAAGTGTTTCAAATCAATATAATCTAAAAAATAAATCGTTTCTAGGTCTTTTGGCCAAATGCGGCATCAAAATCTAAGTTCAAACAAGGCATGTGATAATACTCTCATCCAAATGGCATCAAAAGCTAGACTTTGAAATAGATGAGATTTTAATTTAATGGATTTTAAACACTTCTAACAAAAACTAGGTATTTGACTCTTGGTCATGAACTCAATCAAATAGGTATAAGGTATGAAACAAAAGGCACTTTAGGGATAGTTTGTTTTCTCAAAAATAATGGTATAAAACTTGGATCTTTTGACAAATAGGCTAGACAAATGTGAATGATGTATCTGTGTAAGACAAATATTAATAAAAAGTACACTTAGATTAGCTTGAAAAATGTGTACAAACTTGAATTCTATGTAAAAAAATGTCTATGAAATGATTCTTGAAATGATTTTAGTTGCGTAACAATGCTATACTAATCAAAAGACATGAAAAAATATTTGTTTCAAAAACTCTCTAAGGAAAATATGGTTTCTTACAAATTTGGTATTGTAACACTACCTTTCTTAACTCAAATAAAATTCATACCTTCAGAGTTTTGACAATATCTATAAGGATAAAAAGTAAAGTATTCAAATGATCTCAATAGAAATAGGATGGTCACACCATAAATTTTGGTTCATAGGCTCAAAGTGAAAGTGTTTAGCACAAAATGACTTAAGTCTATCAAGTGGTGATAATTATTATGAGTGTTAAATGGCCTTTAACCTAAATTAGAAATTGAACCTAAGTTCCCTCAAGTTTAGTGCAACTAGTGAACCCATTTAACACATCAACCTTATGAACTTATGAAGGTGGAATTTTTATTTTAATTTATAAATGGACTTAAAAAATGTTTGGTAAAAGGTCTAGACTCAATTAGGTAGCATAACTACACAAAAATGGATGATATGACTCCAAGTTTTGATGAACTTGTAACAAGGCAAATTGATGATTCACTAGGCTAGTATGATGCCTCTTTGTTCAAAGTAAAATGAGGACTATGTGTTTTGGTTTGTATCATTTGTTCACACCAAGTTTTTACTCCAAAAAAGACTTTAATCTAGGACAAAACAAACTAATAAATCATTCTTAGGTTCCAAACTGATAAGGGTTGCTTGGTACTATTGGAATCCATCAATATATGTCATGTGAGAGGATTTTCATGTTCATCTAAAAAGTAAAATTTGCATTATATAGTAGGCTTTTACACCCCCCTTATCTCAAATGACAATACTACAACATAGACCTTGAGGTGCACCTTGCACCAATAACACTTTTGCAACAGGTGGGGGTTTGTCTAAGATCTACAAGTTTTTAAACATTTCTAAGGGGATCAATTACACAATGAATTTCATGTCATGATGCAAAATAAAATCACATAATTAGGTATCTACAACACTTGGCTTGTTGTAAAAAAGGTCTTGTCATTGTTTCAACCACTACATCTATCACTTTCTTAGTGTCATGTGATGTCCAAAGTACATATACATCCCATGTAAAACTCCAACACTAGAAGGTGGTTTAACTACTCAAACCTCTGATCCTAATGGGAGTAATTGAAGTCAATGATGGGAGATGAAACCCTAGGTCAAATATTCCCTAACTAACTTGTGGGACGTAATAAAGTCTCCCTTGCAAGCCACGTTTACATAAAAATAAATAACTTAATATAAATACTTTTAGGGTCATTTTAAAGATCACCCAAACTATTGTGAATTTTTGGGGAGTACTTTAGATGACTTCTTTGTATGCCCTATGCTAGGCATGTTGGAATAATTATGATGCTTTTTATTGCAAGGGTTCCCTAAAAGAGATAAATGGAAGAGCATACACGTAATGCCCTCCTTTTTGCCAAAACAAATTCTAAGTTTAAAAAACTATTGAAGACAAAATTTGACAAGTGTGTTCAATTTTAAGAGCCAAATGAAAGATGAGGTGGTGTTCTTTTAACCCCCTTAGTCTTAAGTTATAACTTTGAAAGCATAATTTGTCCAAAGATTTACCTAAGCATCTAATTTTTTTATTAAAAACAAAAACAAGGTTCCTAATCCATTTTAAGCTTTAAAATGTGTTTAAAAAGCATGTTTTAACAAATTCTAAGTTATCCCTGTAATGAAAAATTTAGTGTCCTTTGACTTTGAAGCTAATTTGCAAATGAGTGAAGCAAATTCTCAAAATGAGCTCTTTATTTTGAAATCATAATTACACAGTCAATCCTATTATTTCCTTACAAAATCACAATTTTAGATAACAATATCTCTATTTTAGGTTATATCAGATAGAAAGCACAATATTACTGTTTACCTATGAAATCACTACATGAATGAACAAAATCACTACTATCAAATAAAATCATTATTTACCAGTCATAAATCATAAAAACACAAAATCATTGTTCAGATGATGACATTGTTGTTATGCAAAATTGCTACCCAAAATGATGAATTCACTATCCAACAAAATGAAATCGCTTCTAAAAATAATGATATTGCTACACAAAAGGATGATATCATTGTTTTGGATAATGATTTTGTTGGTTAAGTCGACAAAATCACTATTTTGAAAATAATAATTTTGTTCACACAAAATTGCACCTGTGTGAGCCATTATATCGTAATAGAAAGCAAAAATAAGTTTTACAAGAATAAAAACACTACTACAAAAATGGAAAATTAACTTAAATTTTTACTCTTTTTGGCCCTCTCACTCCAAGATCCTACATGGAAAGGATTAATAGTTTTCTTGAAAGAGATTTGTGATCAAATTTGTGGAGTTAGCACCCCATCAGGTGTGCCATTATGTAGACTAGGAATTTAAATCAAGAGAGGATGGTTAGTATTGTGTTAGTTCCACAAATAAAATAAACTTGAAATAAATACACTAGAAAAACATCTCTAGGACTAGTTACTATGGGAGCTTAGTTAACAAAATAAAATAGGAACACAACTAAAACATGAAAGAAAGACCTTTCACCTTACTTTGCTACTCCAAAATGATTTTTGTAGTGGCTTGCTTAGTTTATGCTCATGAAGTCTGCATCAATGGAAGTTTGGATACCTCCATCTCTCCTTGGAACCTTGTGTGGCTTTGGCTTGGCTTGGCTTGGCTCAGTATTTTATAATTATAACACTAATTTGCATGAAGCTTTGGAATCAATTCAACACTATAACTTTGGCATATGAAATCTTTAAAATTTAATAGGCAAGGCCTCCTATTTTATATATTTTTTCAAATGGCTAGAATTAACATGAAGCATCCATCTCAAGATGGAGATGTGTGCCTAAGGATTAATTCAATTTTGTAATTAAAACTCATAAATAGGATCATCAATATTTGGGATAGAGGAGCATTGAATAGGCATGGAGGGCATTGATGAGGCATGGGAGGGGTTAACCTTTATATTTTATGCATTTATGGCCTAAGGGTATCCTCCAAAGAAATTATGTCACCTGATGATGTACATATTCAATATTCATTTCCAAAAATAAATTCTTCAACAAGTTCCATGGAATTCTTAATTAGGCTTATGATTTGGTTTAATTATATCTTAATCATGATTAGACACTTTGATATAAACCTTGGCTCTTTATGCACAAATTACTCAAATTGGTCAAAATGCATTCTTATTGGCCTAAAATGTGATTAGATTAGAATTAAGATGAGATATTAGATGTGTTAGATCCATTATTCCACTTAGGATGTTGCCAACACAAAATTACAAAGGCACATGTCTTGTGTAATAAATTAAATATAAAAGAGCAATCCAGAGCACCCAAGTGCAAAAATGTCATTTTGACTTGAAATGATCTGATCAAAGTTACCTAGCTCATAAATTTTATTTTCCCATGTAATTATATCTTGGCAAAAATTGGTACTTGAATATATCAATTTCAAAGTTTTTAATGTGTTTTAGTGTTTTTAGGGCAAATTGTGCATTTTGGTGGAAATTGGTCAAAAGCTTGATTGGATGTGATTGGTGGCCAGATTTAGGTGTCTACATAATGTAATGAGTAGGCCAATTAATAAAAAAACATTAAAAATTTTATTTTGAATTTACAAAACTGAGATTGCTAAAAATAATAAAGTATAACTATTGATAGATATTGTAATGAATTGGAAACAAATGATACTTAGTTTACAATTCACATGTAGAACTTGGTAGGAATAGGCTATAAGTGGATTGGAATATGATCTTATAATAGTCATTAGATTCTAGGAATATTATGTGTGGCCTCTATGCTTACACCAGATTTGGATATTTGCATTGATGTAGGTATCTCAATCTAGTATAAGTGTCTTGTACAAAATAATGAATAGATATATATGGGACCAATTGGAGCCTTATGTGTTTTTTTCAACCTTCTTTTAATTTATTCAAATCATGTTCACAAGTTTTTTTTCAAATGATCAAATGCTAGTTCTTCACCCTTAGAGTGATAATGGAAAAAATGGGTTAGTGGGATCACGATGTCAAATTGACCTAAAATACCTCTTTATCAATGGGTTCTACCTACATATCAATTATTATTAATAGGGAATCATACTAATTTAATTCTCTCCTATTTATTGGATTTTATGTACACAAAGTTGAAATGGTTGATAAATAAAGACATATAGTGACCTAGCTTGTAAATTGAGAAATGTGGATCATGGGATGCTCTTTGAATTTTTCAAACCTGTATAAATATTAATACTATGAATAATATGTAAATAGGTATAAATAAGGTAGGTTTTATCACTTGAATGATTAATTGAGTGATTTTAATAATATTTCATGATGATTTATATGTGATTTCTTGGTGAGGAATGAATGAGGGTTGATTTTGTATATACACCAACCCCTTTTAAAAATATATCACATTAAATAACTTATTCTTACTTTTTGGATACATTTCTTTTGTAAATTGGATGACTTTTTGGCAATAGACAATTTGTATGAAAAGTGGACAGTTTCATGAGCATATGTATCTATTTAGGATGCAAGTGTTTAGGAAGATATAAAACAAGTATAGGTCCAAAACTATAAATGAAGGATAATAACTAGGTTATTTTTTCAAAATACAAAAGGCTTGGTCATCATAATAATGTTAGATAGATATTTTGCAGGATAGGAAAATTACCTGGGAGTCATGGGATTAATTCCTTTTCATTTAATGGTGAAGCTCCCATATGCTTAAGTTTGTCCATTCTAACTATATACAATTTCGGTTATTCATAGTTTATACTAATTATTCACAAGATATGCACAAGTTTTCTTATTTTAGGGTATTACTTTAATCACAAAGTTTATGAACCATTACGAAGTGATTTTATAGCAAGTAAGTAGTTGATTCAGACAATATGTAAATAAGTTTTGAGAAATAGAGAATGAAATGACTAGAATATGTGAGAAGAAAGAAGTTTTACTTCACAACAAGTAGTTTTTCAGAGATTATTGTATCCATCCAAAGTAGATAAACATATGTTATATGATAATTATTTCAGCATATGATTAAGAAAAAGTGGAATTCATGCTCAGATTTAAAGATATCATAAAGTTTAGCATTTTAATCTTCACAAATGCACCAAAAGATATCCTTAGATGAAAATTTCCTCATAAATCAACTTTCTTCTTATTCACTTTGAACCAATTTTTTTTTTAAAAAAAATCATAAATCTAAACACAAAGTTTTAGATTGCCTAGACTTTCTTGCTTTAGTTACAATTGCTTTTCAAAAATTATCTCCCTCTTTTTTGGCACATGGGCCTTCACTCTTACTTATACTACTTTAGATTTCAAAATCAACTAGGAGACAACTCCTTGAATTCCCATGTGCTACGTTAAAATATAAAAACCATTGAGAGGTGTCCTCTTTGAATTTCTCTTGTGTGGCATGCAATAGTTGATGACATGTAACACTTCTTAATTTTCCTATTTATATCAAATACAATATCTTTTCATGTTTCATAAAGCTGATTTAAGTAATTTGTTTTACAAAATAACTTCAAGTAATGGCATCTAGCCAAGTTACTTGAGTCTTAAATTTTACAAAGCAAATTACTTTAACAAGTAACTTCTTTAAGTGACATTAATTATAAAGTAATTAATTAAAACAAAATTACTTCAAATACATTTTAGAAGAAAATTTAAAAAATAGAAGAAGATAGAAGTTGTTGAGAAGAGAAGCAATACAAATAATTGAAATTCATGAAATTTTGATCTATACTTTTTTTGTACTTAATATGTTGATACATCATGAATTGGATGGTTACAACATTTTATTTGGCAGCTAATTTCCTTTTTATTTCCATTCTCAGTAGTTCACTTTCTAGATTATTACAATAAGCTTTCACCTTTTCAAGCCTAGGTTCTAGCCTATTGACTTCTCGTTGAATTTTTATTAACTCCTTTATATATTTTTTTCTGAAAGGATTCATTTCCTTTTGAATTTATTGCTTTAATTGTTGATGCAATTTCTCAGGTTTCCTTAGCATTTTATCAAACCAAAATTAGTGAGGTATAAGATGCAGTTCTCCATATATACTTTCACATTGTGAGCATCTTCTTCCAAAGTCTTCATTTCTTCAAGTATTGTTCCAAGAATGCACATGCAAAAAGATATAACGTATTCCACTTGCTTTTATTTCTTTATTGATCCCTCTATAACAATATTTTATTCAATCAAAACCTTTTTTCTTAAATAATTTATTCATTGAAGGCTTTATTATTGTAATTCAGAGATTCCATTTTCATTTTCAATTTCCTTCATCACTATTTTTATTTGTGTTAATTTATTCTCAATATCAGCTAAATTATCTAGGATCTCAAAAAAACATTTCTATGTAGTTTGTAACATTTTTATATCCATTCATCAACTACTTTAGCTTGTCACCAATTTCCTCTACCTCAATTATTGTTTGCCGATCAATCATATCTCCTAAAAGTAATGATTTCTAAATGGGCAAATATTACCACCTTGGCAATTATTTCACATAATTTAGAAATTTGATGTTTTGACTTGGCTTTATTAGCCTTCTCTTTATCTAGGTTCTGAAAGAGAGTACTGATAAGGGTCTATGTGTCCTACTTTAGGCCATTTCCAGTGACTTATCTAAGGGATACCTTTATGACTGTTAAGTTTTCTTCAATGACTTCACCTTTATCCTTACCATGTGGAGGAACTAATATCTCTACAAATTTTAGAACTAAAGGTTCAATTATCAACTTTGAAGTCACTTTAGCACTCTTGGGCTTCTTACCCTTATGATCAAGACTTCTCAAAAGCTATAAGTTTATCTCCTCTAAGTTTATTTATTCCTTTGACTCAAGAGTTGTCTAAAATGCCAACCATGAAGAGAAATCCATACCAGTTGAAGTGGTTGAATGTATTACCATTTGTTTTTGATTATTTCTCACCACTAACTCCTAAGAAGGAACTTTTTATGTATCTAGAGCACTTTCAAAAACATTGGAAATTACTTGTTCATATTTTTATTTATCTATTTCTAAATATTTCTCTTTCTCTTTATCTACCTCTTTAGGTTTAGTTGTTACTTGTTGCTATGATACCTCCTATGATGAAATCACCTCTCCAATAATTACATATTTCATCTATTTTTGGGTATGAATAAAAGGAATAGTGCGGTGATCCTTAGAAGGAGGTAGAGGAGTAGGAGTAGGTAGAAAGGATGAAGGTGAAGCAAGAGAAACATTAGTCTCCTTCTAAACAAGTTTCTTAGGAGCTTTGATGCTTGGAGACTTTGGAGGTGGTGTGAGTTTGGATAGATCTACCTCTTTCACTATTGGGTAAACATTTTTCACCAATAATGAAGATGAAGATGTGGTGGATGTGGTAGAAATAGGAGTGATATAAGTACGAATGGTGGAATTAGGAATGGTAGAGGAAGAGACTAGAGGAGATGTAGGGGTAACCAGTTGAATTGGTTCCTTTATTTTTACCATTGATTATGTATCATCAACATGCTTTTTCAATTTCAACTTTTTCTTTGGCTCTTGGCTACTTTCTCCTTACACTACTTTCCTCTTGTGACTTACTTGGCCCATTCTAGTCATTATTGCCTCTGTCATGTAATATTCCTTACCAAGAATCCATACTCAAGTCATATCTAGAACCACTAAGGTTCTCTCAGTAATAGTTTTTACTTGATTCTTCTTGAAGTCAATTTATAAGAGTGGAGTATTATCTACTCCCATTACATGATATGAATCATGAATCACTTGTTTGTCATATTCTATGTCTTTAAGAATGGTGGTTAAATCAAATGAATGAATTTGTTTAATAGTCATCCTACTTCTATCTCTTCTTATTACTTTAAATTCATCTTTACAATCAATCCATAAGTCTTCAAGTGTAGGGATACATACACACTCAAGAGAAACTCTATTTTGTGTTATACCTCTATAATCAAAATTTGATCTAGCCTCAAAATGTGATTTATTATAGTTATGGTACATGTCTATTTGTACATTTTTCACATTATAAATGCTTTCACAATGATAATGGCCAATAAAAATAGGAAAACTAACTAAATAATAATGAACTTTAGACTATGAATCATGTAATTTTACTAGCTATCTTCATAGTTCCATAAGAATCCATTTATCACTAGGGTACCTTGGTAATTTGACTAGTGTCCCTATGAAACCACTAACTCTAATATATGTGAAATTTAAGAATTGAATGAAAATGCATCCAAAATGGGAAACTAACTCCTAAGTTACATCAAACACTCTCTTTGATTTCAAAGTAACATTCAATCTAAAAATGACTTCATAGAAGAATGCATCATTTACCCTCTTATGGTGCTTTAAGTATTCAGAAAGAGTCAATTGAGGGTCATATTCATAGATGGGCTTAGTTGTCAACATCCCTTTTGTAGTCAGCCAAGAAAAAGTTCCATTAGATGTAGTATATATTAAATATGAAGTCATTTTGAAGTCAAAGGTCTGTAATACATTACTTAGCTAATGATCAATGTTATCACTTATCATCCTTGACCATTTAATCATTTTAGAATTTCTATTAACATCAATATCCCTTATGTATGCATACATCCAAGTGGAAAAGTTCTTAGCATTCTTCTCTCCATTGATTCTACATAATAATTGAGTGATGTCATCCACTTCTTGAACTAAGTCAGATCTCACTATTTTCTTTGGAAACCTTGAGGGATAATTTGGTTTATTTAGATAAGTTTTATTCATTATCTTAATGCAATCTACTATATTATTCTCCCATTGGCTTTTATATTTTTCCATTGATACATTAAGCACTTTATGTCTTGATGGGATATTCAAATAGTAATTAAAATATTGAATATCTAATCTGATCACCACATTTATTGTAGTATCTTTAACTATCCTAGTGAGAGAATCATAATATTTAGCACACTCAAGGACAAATTTAGGAAATTTATAGAGCTTGGGGAAGATGCAACTTACAAGATTCCACTATTTTTCATTACTTGCATGACTGGTGTTTTAACTATGGATTTGTATCTCTCCAAATATTCATTTATGGAAACATGTCTCGTGTTAGTATCACTAATTTTAGACAACTTGGAAATAATGCAAGACTCAATGGGATATCCATTGTATTCATACTTGATCTTTGATTTTTTTGGCTTCAAAACTCTCTTTACTTTTGTCTTTCCTCTCCTAATCAACCTTGGAACTTCTTCAAGTGAAATCTTAGGAACTTCTTCATCAAAGTTTTTTTTCTTATCCTCCTAACATTTATTGTGATTGAAATTGGGAACACTTGGTATATGCTCTTGAAAATTTAGTAAATGTTCCTACTAGTTAAGAAAAAGTTGAAGAAATAAATCAAGCTATTGTCTTGAGTAATAATCCTAAGAAATATTCAAATATTAGGAAAATCCATTAGGAGAAAGCTTTAAAAAGCCTGAGAAACTCATTCTAAGTAATAGGGTGTCAAAACATTGAGAAGGTCTAGAAATTTTTCAAGTATTTAGTGTTGAAAAATATAAGAAAGTGACAAGTATTCGTAACTTTGGGTCTATTTGGTAAAATTATTTGGTTTTTTTGGGCAAGTTACTTAGGTTGGAAAACTCGATGAAGAAAACATACTAAGTAATTAGAACTCCAAGTAAGCAAATAGTTGTTCAAAATCTGAGTAGGTAATGTCTTTTGATAACTTCATGTTTCATAAGACCAGTTGCCTAGGTTCAGAACTCTGAGTAAGTAGCAAACCATGAAGGGTCTAAGCAATATGATCTAGGTCAAATTCTAGGGCATTTTATAAAAAAAATTAATGTTTTAGGGTTTTGCTTAATATTTTCATAGAAAAAGTGTTTTTGAGGATTTTACAAGGTTTTCAACAATACTAAGCATGCAAAAATGATAAACAATTACAAGAAAAAGAAGAAACAATAAAGAAACTCTAAAATAGTGTATGAAAAACATACCAAAGGAAAAAAGAGAAAAACACCCAAAATGGGAACATGAATCCAAAGGTTAAATTAACTACATACCTCAAATTCAAATGGGTTGTGAATATTTTTCTTAAAAAATCAATCTAGAAGCTCAAACAGTACCACTCAGGATTCATAGGGGTAACGACTAGGTTATACAACTTAAAAACTATGTAGGAAATGAAGTGGCTTTTTTAATATTTATATTAAACAATGCATTAGTTATAATTAAGTGACACATGAGATGGTGTCCATGTAAGCATTTTGACATTTGTTAGGTCTTATGAACTACTTTGCTTATTTTTGTCTTCAGAGTCAAGTACCTCTGAAACCCTAGTTTATTCTATGATCGTGATGACTTTAAACTTGAAAACTCTTATTTATTGATTTTGATCAAGTGAAGTAAATTCAAAATCATGAGTTCTTATATTATTGCAATGCATATTTATGAAAATGCTTTACTTCAATTTTAATGAGAAGAAAATTCATTACATAATTTTAGTTTGAATTGGATGATGTAAAATAGGTTTTTGAGGACAACTTACTTCACCTTTGAAAAGTAAAGTAACCTTGATAACTCAAATTCGCCTAGAAATGAATTTGAACACTTATCTTTCTTAAATATCTTGTAAATATACACAAAATGGGTCTTATGAGAATGACCTAGGTAGACATTTTCTAACCTTCTGGAGCAATTTGAAGCAATTAGTAATGAAAATAGTCACAAGTAAAAACTATTAAAGTCTATGTTTTATTTAGGGGACTAAGTTTTAAAAAGGATAACTAAATCACATAAGATAATATAAAAAAATTTCAATAGGGGTAATGTGTGAAATTTTGGGGACACTAGTTGGCTCTGAATGAGGACATCTTTGTTTCTATAAGAAATAATGAAATAAGGATGAGATCTCAATATCTCTAGTTTCAATTTTTGATCTTGGGTACAGAGTCATGTAAAAACTCAATCACTAAAAAATAAAAAATAAATAGAAAAACAATTATACAAAAGAAAGGCTAAGGTATTATTTATATACATACATGTGTTACCTTGCTACTCAGTCCTTATAAAGCTTCACGTGTTGCCCATTGTGAGGTAGTGGCAGTTTAATTCCATCTCGATAAGCTAGGATGAAATTATCTTTTATAATAACTTTCTTTACTATGAAAGGTCCTTTCCATAGTGAATCAAATTTGTCATGCATCCCTTTTGGTTCATTTCATTTATCCCATAGTAGGACTAGGTCACCAAATACAAACTTTCTTTCTTTATCCTTTTTGTCAAAAAGTATTTTCACTTTCATCTAATGATCAGTTAAGTGGTCAACAACTTGAGCATGCACTTCTTGTAGCTCAGATAAAAACATAATCCTCTTATCCAGTGAATCTTGATAATTTTCATCTTCAATGGCCTTGGACAATTTTAAAGTAGGTAACTCTATTGTGAGGGGTGTTTCAACATCTATTCTATACAATAGTTGAAATTGTGACATGTCAATGGCTTTCTTTAGAATAATTTTTTTGGCCCACAATGCATCAAATAACTTCTTGTGCTAGGTATATTTATTACCATCCACCAACTTGTGAATGATTATCATCAAGTTCTTGTTACTTGATTTAGCTTGGCCATTCCCTTAAGGATAATAATTTGAAGGGTGAACTAATTCTATTTCATGTAAATAAAAAAAATGAGGCAATTCAGCTAAAGAAAAGTTATATGCATTATATGTTACTATCTTGTGAGGAAAACCAAACCTCACTATAATGTTGTATTTGATAAAACCACATACAAGTTTAGAAGTGACATGCATGATAGGAAAGACTTCTACCCACTTTTTGAAGTAATTAGTGGAAGTTAAAACACAACAATGACTAGCACTTGAAGAGGGGTTCAACATGCCAATAAAATCTATGCTCCACTAGAAGAATGGTTCATTTATTAAGACTAGTTTTAAAGGAAATTCTGGTAAATTTGGATGTCCCACAAAATTTTGACATGCTTGAAAATTATAAACCCAATCCAAAGTATATTGGAAAAGAGTGGGCCAATATTACCTTGCTCATAGATTTTATGTGTTGTAACCCATGCTAAAAAATGACCTCCACATGCTCTATCATAGAACTATTCTAGAAGTCTCTTTTGCTTTTATATATCCACATAATGGAGGAAGACACCATTAATTCCTATTTTATACAAACCATTATCCCAAAGAACATAATCCTTTGACTTAAGCATAATGGTACATTTTTCCTTGTGCATAAGATGAGCTAGACATTCTCTATAAGTTATAAAGAAAGTAATCTTATTTTATTATTCATCAATAATATCAACAAAAATAACCATGGGAAAATATTCATTTATTCATCTAGTTTACTCTCTATCATTAGTTAGCACAAGCATCTTTCTCTCATTAGCTTTGTTAGTTTAATATCAAGATCAAATTCTTGAACTTTAGCCACCCAAGTGCCTCTTAGTAGTCCCAACTCTTTCTATGTTAGAATAGATTTAACTGTAGTGTCAGGTACATATACTTTAGTATATGAAGACAAGACTTAGTACCTAAAGGATTTGCATGCTTTGACTATAACAAAGGTGTGTTTTTCCATTTGTGTATATTTTAGTTCATAACTCTTTAATGGCTGGCTCATGAAAGCTATGGGAGATTCAATATCTTCATCATTATTTTGTAAAAGTATGGATGACATGGTATGTTCAGAATAATAACAATAGAGAATGAATTCCTTACTGAAATCAAGGGAAACCAACACTATAACTTGATCTATGATTGCTTTAATCTTTTTAAATTCCATCTTACCTTTAACATTCCACTTAAAGTTTTACTTCTTTTTCATCATGTCATAAATGTGGCAAGTTAAATCAATAAAGTCAATAATGAATCTTCTAAGGAAGTTGACCTTACCAAAGAATAAATGTAACCCTTTCTTAGATGTAGGCATAGGTAGAATTTAAATAATTTTCACCCTTTTTGGATCAATATTGTTCCTTCCTTTGAGATGATGTGACCAAGAAGCTTCCCTTTAGTTATGGAAAATATTGATTTATTGGGATTTAAAGAGATCCCATGCTTCCTAAACTAGATAAGAACTTCTAAATCAGCCAAATTATTACCTCTCTCCTTAGAGAAGACTATCAAGTCATCAAGATATGCAACTATGATCTTGTTATTTAGATGTGCAAATTCTAGATCCACCACTTGTTGAAAAGTCACTCCAGCATTAACCATCCCAAAGGGCATCTTATGATAAACAAATATCACCCATGGTGTTTTGAAAGTCATTTTGTATTGATCTGCTTCTACCACTTTTATCTAATTTTATCTTAAAAATCTATCTAATATGGACAACATATCTAAGCTTGTAACTACTTGCAAGCTATGATCCATAATTGGCAATGTATAGTTATCTTTCGAACAAGCTTAGTTAAGATTCTAAAAATTGACACATAAATATATTTCTCCATTTTTCCTTCTTATTGAGACAATTTTAGCTAAACATTCTGAATGATAAATGGGATAAATGATCTCAGCCTCAAGTAGCTTCTATATTTCAAGAAATATAGTAGTTAAGATTGTTGGATTATGATGGTGAAGCTTTTGCATGAAATACTTCACATTTGGCTAATGTGGAATGTAGTGTTATACCTTTTTAGGATGAAAGGTCTTTAGGTCTTTGTAAGACCAAATAAACACATCCATGTATTCTCGAGAAGCTTAATGAATAATTATTTTTCTTCTTGGGAATAACATTTTTGAATGTTGACCATCTTGGGCTCTTCCTCAGTACCCAAATTATCCTATTGTAATTATGTAGAATAACTCTCACCATACTCTTTATTTTTCTTTAGAAATTGATCATACTTATCAAAAATTCCTTCTAAAGACACTAACCCTTTAGTTATTTTATTTCCCTTTAATTAAATTACTTTTTCATTATCATCATATTCAGGGTCAATATTACCTTTTATTATCTAGCATGGAAGTGAACTACTTATTTCAAAATACAATTCTTTAAAATTGTCTTGATACTCAAGAGCAGATATCTATTTGTCATCATTGAAAAATTACCATTGATTGATGTTGTCTATAACCTTTGGATGGAAAACCATCTATAATCTATAGTCACCTTCTTGAAAAAATGTAGGCTATTGGTTTGGCCTTAGCAGAGTTGTAATAACTACAAGAGAATCATCTCTAGAGTTATGATCATGAGGAACAAAATTGATTAAAAAGGATGCAAAATCAAGCATTACGCTCAAAACTCAATCATGATAGTGCCTCAGCTTATCTTTATTTACTTGATATTATCCATGAATTTTCTTTATGATTAACTCAGCATCTCTTTGAGATTTTAGAAGTCTCACTCCTTTTTATTTTACTTGTTCTAATCCTAAAAATATTTTTTCATACTTTGCTATATTGTTAGTATTTTCAAACATAATCTTATAAAATTAAGGACATACCTTACCATCTGGTGATATCAATATAAATCTAACACCTAAACCAAGAGAATAATATCTTCCATAAAATTCCAGAGTTGATATTTCCTCTTCTAATTATTGTTTATCTAGTTCTTATATTTCCTTGCCCAATTCAAGGTAATGGACTCCATGATCTAATTATTCAGAAAGTATCTATGATCTTGGATCATCTAACTTGGAAACTATATACTTGGATTTATTCTCAGATTCAAGTTTCTAATTTACTACTTTGATTAGAATATGAGCACATGATCAATCCATCTTGACTTCTCCACACAGATCTTTACAAAAGTTTTTATTTAATAACATTCCATAAGAAATAGGAATATTTGCTACCAAAATTGTTATTTTAAGCCTCTTATCTAGAAAAGCCACTAAAATAACTTGAGTATCTTTGATTTGTCCAATAAAGGGAACTTGTCTTTACATTAAATAACATCTCTCTATTAACTTAATTAAAGTGAGGCCAAGGGCATAAAATACTTTAGCTAGCATAACATTATCAAAAACTCTAGAATCTAGGATATAATTGATCAACTTGAACTCGTTGATTAAGAGAGATACATAGAATGGCTCTATCCTTTCATATGTGGGAAAAGTAGTTATAGAATTATATTAGAAAGAGACATGTATTGGAATAGGAAATATACCATTATAAGTATTGGTTGTATTATTTTATCCTTTACTTTAAACATACTAAACTAGTTTATTCATCTAATCTAGATGAGACCTCAAGTATTCAGATTTTGAGATTTGAATCTTAGTTTTCTATATGTGGTCAATAACATCAAAAGAAGGGATGGAAGTAGACAAAATAGGACCAATTTAATAATTATTAGTGATTGGATTATGAGGTTGTGAAGAAGAGGATGATGCATTTTCATCTTTCAGAGTAAGAGAAATGGGTAAAGGTCTACCTCTTTTGATAATGCTAACATCTGACTTGGAGTCTTCTTTCTCTTTCCCTTGTTATTTGAAAGGTTTTTCACTAAATTACTAAGTTTGTGACCTTGTAAACACTAAAAAAGATTTAATATGATCATCTTCAAGCATTTATTCATAATCACTTTCTAATTGATATTCAAGGTAACCTATATTAGAGTCACCAACAAGATCTACAAAGTCATCTTCATCAGCAAATCTTTGATCAAGGTTATCAGATATATGATATTCTTCATTAATTTCAACATGTTTCTTTAGATCATCTTAAATTTATTGTCTTTATAAAGGTCCAACAATGCGATTCTAGTTTGAATTATTGAAATTGCATGTGGGTGCATTTCTGATAGGAGCAACATGAACACCTTGAGTAATTTTCCTTTTAACATGTAGCAATTCATTAGCCAATTTATGTAACAAGGGATCAGTAGTGGTTTGTGATGTATTCAAAGTACAAATATCCACCTTGTAATTTGTCTTCTTAATCTTCCCAGCCATGATAAGATCATCTTCAACCTCTATAACAATTTTCTAAGTTGTTATAAAATTAGTAGGATGTACTCTACTTAGTTGATAGCTATCCTTTGGTAACTGAGCATTGATGAAAAAAACTTCTGGTTATCATGAGTAGGTTGGGTATATTGAAGCATTTTTTATAGTATTATATTAAACTTAGCGATGAAATTTTGCATGTGCTCATATGATTCTTTTTTAGCTAGGTCGACAAGGTGAGTAATATGTGTGAGTCTTCAGCAGCTTTAAATATTTTTTCAAATTACTAACACATAGTTGCCCAATTGGTTATGGTTATAGGTACCAAATGGTAAAAAAAAATTGTATCTAATTCATGCAAGGTTTTAATCTAGAGTTTGATTGAGACATATTCATGCTCAACACTAATCACTCCACAGGCTATAAATAAGGTAGATAAATGCTCATATAGATTCTATTTTCCATCTCTTGTGAACTTAAGAAATTTATTTCTTGACCCATTAGGAAAGTAATGAAGAGGAGAAGTTAAATTCAATGGGCCAATATCTACCCCTCAAAAAATAGGGAGTTATTTCACCATTCTTTCAAGAATAAGGAGTTAAGGATTAGTAGGTTGGATTATTCCTAAAGAATTATGTTGTAGCTAATTCATGAGATTCACACTTATCTAATAGGTGAAAAACTTGATCTTATCATTATATTTTGAGGAATAAACATGAAATTAAACCATTTTTGCAATTGAAATAAGTCATCCATTTGGCCTTGAGATTTTCTTACTCGAATGAAAGGCTAATTTTCCAAATTGAAATGTCTATGCTTCTCTATGGATTTATTTAAGTTAATTCATATTTATAAGTAAATAATTCACAAGATATTAATTGACATGAAATGATGTATGACAATTAAAATTTTCTATTTTCCATTCAACAACTCAAGATAATGAAAGCATTTCTTTTAGATGAGTAAATATATTTTCATAAAACACACATTTCTAATCATGAGTGATCCTTTAATTTGCATGAAATTTATTCTATGACAATGTGGAAAACATTTAATTTTGGAGAACTAAACATTAGTCTACATTTATCTTACCTTAGAGTGGATAATCTAATTTTAGCTCTAGTCAGGTTCATGTTCCTCAATGGAGTCACTAGAAACTATTGTCTAGATATTTTGTAGGCTAGTAAAATAAATCCTCTTCATTTAACGATTAATATCTTGTATGCATAAGTTTATATATTAAAACTGTTCACACTTTTAGTTATTCATATTTTATACTAATTAATCATAGGATATGCATAAGTATTCTTATTTCAGGGTATTACTTTAACCATAAAGTTCATGAACCATAACATAGTGATTTTGTAGCAAGTAAGTAGTTGATTTAGAGAATATGTAAAGAAGTTTTGAGAAATAAATAATGAAATGACTAGAAAATGTGAGAAAAAAGAAGTTGTATTTCAAAATAAGTAATTTTACATAGCTTATTATATTTGTAAAAAGTAGATAAACATATAAGATATGATAATTCTTTCAACAAATGATTAAGAAAAAGTGGAATTCATGCTTAGATTTAAGGATAACATAAAATTTACCATTTTAATCTTCAAAAATTCACCAAAATATCTCCTTATATGCAATGTTCCTTAGAAATCAACTTCCTTCTTATTGACTTTGAACTAATTTCATGAAAAAAACATTAAAAATTTGAAATGCAGAGTTTCATATTGCCTTAACTTTCTTACTTCAGTTACAATTGATTATCAAAAATCATCATCCCTCCTTTTTTGGCATGTAGGCCTTCACTCTTATACTATTTCAGATGTTAAAATCTATTAGGAGACAACTCCTTGAATTCCTGTGTTGTGTTAAAATCTAAAAACTAATGAGAGACATCATCCTTGAATTTCTCTTGTTTGGCATGCAATGACTGATGGCATGTAGCAATTCTTAGTTTTCCTATTTGGATCAAATACAATATTTTTTCATGTTGCACAATGATTTTTCAAGTAATTTATTTTTACAAAATAACTTCAAGTAATGGTATCTAGCCAAGTTACTTAAGTCTTACATTTTATAAATCAACTTACTTTAACAAGTAACTTCTCTAAGTGAGATTTATTACAAAGTAATTTCGTAAAACAAAATTACTTCAAATATATTTGAGAAGAAAATAGAATAAGATAGAATTTGTTGAGAAGAAAAGCAATAGAAATCATTCTAATTCATGAAATTTTGATTTGTGCTTTTCTTTGTAGTTGATATGTTAAGACATCATGAAATGGATGGTTGTATCATTTGATTTGGCAACTGATTACCTTTCTATTTCCATTCTTAGTAGTTCACTTTCTAGCTTCTTGCAATAAGATTTTTCCTTCTCAAGCCTAGGTTTCAACCTTTTGACTTTTTATTAAATTTGTCTTAACTCTTTTATAGATTTTATTGTGAAAGGAGTCATGGCATTCTCAATTAATTGTTATAATTATTGATGAAATTACTTAGGTATCCTTAGCATTTTCTTAGACCAAACATTAGTGAGGTAGAAGATGCAGTCCTCTAGATCTACTTTCACATTGTGAGCATCATCTTCTAGAGTCTTCATTTCTTCAACAATTATTCCAATAATGTGCATGTGAAAAGATATAAGGTTTTCCTCTTGTTTATAATTCTTTATTTATCCTTCTGAATAATATTTTCTTCAATCAAAATCTTTTCACTTATAGAATTTTTTTATTGAAGGCTTTCTTGCTATAATTCAAAAATTCCTTTCTCATATTCAATCTCCTTCATCACTATTTTTATTTGTGTCAATTTATTCTCAATATTAGATAAAGTACTTGAAACCTTAGGAAACCATTTATGTGTATTTTGTAACATTTTTTATATCCATTCATCAACTTCTTTAGACTTGTCACTAGTTTCCTCTACCTTAGTTATTGTTTGCTGATCAATCATATCTCCTAAAAGTAATGATTGTTGAGGAGTGGATCTTACCACCTTGGCAATTATTTCACATAATTTAGAAATTTATTCTTTTAACTTGGTTTTATCAGCCTTCTCTTCATCCATCTTCTAAAAGAGAGTATTGATAAGGTTTTACATGTATTGGTTAAGGCTCTGTGAAGTGACTTTTCCAAGGGATAACTTTATGATTATTAAGTCTTCTTTAGTGACTTCACTTTTATCCTTGCCTTATGGAGGAATTTATATCTCTACAAATTTTTGATCTCAAGGTTTAATTATTAGCTTCAAAGTCACTTTGGCACTCTTGGGCTTCTTATCGTTATGATCAAGACTTCTTAGAAGCTGTAAGTCTATCTACTCCAAGTTAATTTCTTCCTTTGATTTATGAGCTATCTAAAATTCCAACCATGAATATAAATCCATACCAATTGCAGTGGATAAATGTATTACCATTTTTTTTTGATTATTTCTCACCACTAACTCCTGAGAAGGAACTTCTTGTCCATTTTAATCACTTTGAACAAAATTGGAAATTACTTGTTCATATTATTTCTTTAATTTATTTCTCTTTCTCTAGCTCTTTCTCTGACTCTTTCTCTACCTCTTTAGGTTTAACTATTACTTGTTATTATGATACCTCCTGTGATGCAGTCACCTCTCTAGTAGTTACCTACTCTGGATCTTTTTGGGTATGAACAAAAGGAAAAGTGGAGTGATCCTTAGAAGGAGGTGGAGGAGTAGTAGGTGGAGAGGATGAAGGTGGATGAAAATTATTCTCCTTTTGAATAGGTTTTTAGGAGGTTTAAAGACTGTAGACTTTAGAGGTGGCATGAGTTTGGATGGATCTACTTCTTTCACTACTCATTGAATGTTTTTCAATAGTAATTAAGATGAAGATGTGGTGGATGTGGTATAAATAAAAGTGGTAGAAGTAGGAATGGTGGAAGTAGCAATGGTAGAGGAAGAGATCAGAGGAGATGTAGGTCTAACTAGATGAACTATTTCCTTTTCTTTTATCAAAGAGTATGTATCATCAACATTCTTCTTTAATTTTAATCTTTTCTTTGGCTCTAGGTTACTTTCTCCTTGCACTAATTTCCTCTTTTGACTTACTTGGCCCATTTATATCATTATTAGCTCCTTTTATGGTTTAACCTTACCAATAAACCATGTTAAAGTTATAGTGTGAAACTTTGAAGTTCTCTAACTAATAATATTTACTTAATTCTTCCTAAAGTTAGTTTTTGGGAGTGGAGCATTATCTCCTCCCATTGCATGATATGAATCATGAATTACTTATCTAATATCTTCCATGTCTTCAAGAATGGTGTCTAAATCAAATGAATTAATTTTTTCAACAGTCATCATGTTTTTATCTCTTATCTTAACTTCAAATTCATCTCTACAATCAATCCATAAGTCTTAAAGTGTAGGGATATGCATATACTCAAGAGAAACTATATTTTATGTTATAACTCTAAAATGAAAATTTGATATAGCCTTAAAATGTGATTGATTTTAGTTATGGTACATCTCTATTTGTACAATTTTGTCGTTATAAATTCTTTCACAATGATAATGGCTAATAAAAATATGGAAACTAGTTGAAGAATACTAAATTTTAAACTATAAATCAAGTAATTCCACTAGCTACCTACATAGTTTCATAAGAATCCATTTGTCACTAGGTACCTTAGAAATTTGACTGGTGTCCCTGTAAAGCTACAAAAATTGATATATGTGAAATTAAAGAATTGAATGATAATGCATCCAAAATGGGAAACTGCCTCCCAAGATACATTAGACACTCTCTTAGCTTTCAAAGAAACAGTAAATTTATAAAGGACTTTATATAAGAATACATCATTTACTATCTTATAGTTCTTGAAGTATTCATAAAGAGTTAATTGAGGGTAATATTCATAGATGGGCTCAGTTCCCAACATCCCTTTTATAGTCATCCTAGAAAAGGTTCCATTGAATGCTACAACATATACTAAATATGAAGTCATTTTGAAGTCAAAGATATTTAATACATTATTCAATTGATGATCAATGTTATCACTTATCATCCTTGACCATTCAATCATTGTATAACTTATATTTACATCAATAGCCCTTATGTTTGCATACATCCAAGTGGAAAATTTCTTAGCAATCATCTCTCTATTAATTCTACATAATAATTGAGTTATGTCATCTACTTATTAAACTAAGTTAGATCTCACTATTTGCTTTGGAAACCTTGAAGGCCACTTTGGTTTCTTTAGATAAGTTATATATATTATCTTGATACAATATACTATCTTATTCTCCCATTGGATTTTATATTTTTTCATTGATACATAAGTCACTTTAGATCTTGTTGGGATCTTCAAATAGTAGTCAAAATATTGAACATATAATCTAATCACCACATTTATTATAGTATCTTTAACTATTCTAGTGAAATAATCATAATATTTAGCACACTCAAAGATAAACTCAAGAAGTTGTGTAGAGCTTTGGAAAGTTATAACTTGTAGGATTCCACTATTTTCCATTGCTTACATGAGTGTTTTTTTATTTTGGCTTTGGATATCTCTAAAAATTCATTTATAGAAACATGTCCCATGTTAGTATCATTGATGTTAGATAACTTGGAAGCAATGGAGAACTCAATGGGATATCTCTTGTATTAATACTTAATATTTGCTTCTTCTGGATTCTCAACTCTTTTTGCTTTTGTATTTACTCTCTTACTTAGCCCTGAAACTTCTTCAAGTGCAAAGTTAGAAACTTATTCATTCAGAGTTGTTTCTTCTTCTCCTCCTAAAATTTGTTGTGACTAACACTGGGAAGACTTGGTATATGCTCTTGTAAACTTAGTAAATGTTTCTACTAGTTTAGAAAATATTGAACAACTGAGTCAAGTTATTATCCTGAGTAAAAATCATAATTGAGCTTCATATATTAGGAACCTCTAGTAGTATAAAGCTTTGAAAACCCTAGGAAACTAATTCTAATTAATAGGGTGTTGAAACTCTGGGAAGGTCTGGGAATTATACAAGCCTTCAGTGTTGAAAATTCTAAGTAAGTGATAACCATTTACAACTATAGGTATCTTTGGGAAAATTACCAAGTTTCTTAGGGCAAGTTACTTGGGTTGGAAAACCTGATGAATAAGAATCATTGACTAATTGGAACTCTGGGTAAGAAGTAGTTGTTTAAAATCTGAGTAAGCAATGTCTTTTTAGAACTTTGAGTTTCTTAAGACTAGTTACTTAAGTTTGGGAATCTAGGCAAGAAACAAGCCATGAAGGGTCTATGAAATATGGTCTAGGTAAAATGCTAGGGCATTTTACAAAAAAAATCAATGTTTTAGGGTTTTTCTTAAGATTTTCATAGACAAAGTGTTCCTAAGGATTTTACAAGGTTTTTAACAACACTAAGCATGCAAAAATGACAAGTAATTATAAAGAAAATAAATGATAGATAAACTTTAAAATGATGCATGAAAAACTTACCAAAGGGAAAAAAATAAAAAAACCCAAAATGGAAACATGAAACCAAAATGGAAACACTCTACATACCTTGATAGCAAATGGGTTATGAATATTTTGCTCAAAAAATCAATCTAAAAGTTTAAATAATGTGATTCATAATTTACAGGGGTAATAACTAGGTTAGACAACTTGGAAACTAGGTAGAAAATGAGGTATATTTTTCACTATTTATATTAACCCATGAATTAATGACAAATAAGTCACACATGAGATGGTGGCCACATAAGCATTTTGATGTTTGTCAGGTCTGATGAACTGTTTTACTTATTTTGGTCTTCAAAGTTAAGTACCTCTAAAACCATAGTTTGTTATATGCTTCTGAAGTCTTTAGACTTATGAACTCTTATTGATTTTACTTATGACTTTGATCAATTAAAGTACCTTCAATATCTTGAGTTCTTCTATTAGTGCTTTGTAGATTAATGAATCTACTTTACTTCAATTTTAACAAGAAACAAAGTCATTACACAATTCTTGTTTAAATTGGATGATGTAACATAGGTTTCCAAGGATAACTTACTTTACCTTTGAAAATTAAAGTAACCTTGAGAACCCAAATTAACTTAGAAATGAATCCCAACACTTAGCTTTCTTGAATCTCTTATAAAGATGGACAATATGGGTTTTATGAAAATGACCCAGGTAGACATTTTTTAACCTTGTAGAGAAATTTGAAGCAATTACGAATGAAAGAAATCATAAGTAAAAACTATTAAAGTCTAAGTTTTATTCAATGGATTGAGTTTTAACAAGGACAACTGACTCACATAAGATAAAATCCAAAAATTTCAATAGGAGTAACCCAAAATTCCATGTGTAAAATTTCAATAGGAGTAACCCAAAATTCCATGTGTAAGTATTTTCCAAGTGTATAATACTGAGATACTATTGATTAAATTTGATCCCAAGTCAAATTTATCACCCCCTATATATTAAAAACCTTCATAGTCTTGTTATGTGGTCATGCCATACCTTATATGGCCCCTAAGAATCCTCATTTAACCTTGTTAACATGGTTTAATGTTATTTTGGAGAAGTTAAGGTAATTTCATGTTGTGGTCATATAGTGGTCTATGGGTGTCATGGAAAGATAAGGCATGGGCAAGTTGTGTCATAGGTGATAAGGGATTCATTAATGTCATTTTATGTCTTTAACATATTTTCACAAAATTTCATGAAGTTTTGAAAAGTTTTAGTATCATTTGCTAGCTCTAAGGTGTTGAAAATGTGATTTTTGGCTAACTCAAGTGTATTTAAAAGTTATCTAAGTGCCAAATCCATACCATACACATTACAAGAATCCTAGATATGTTAGTTATTACACCTATCAAAGGAATATAAAAAGATAGATTCTTATTTTCAACACTAGTTTGAGGAGTTAGATAAAGTTGTAAAAAATATTGAAGTCACTTGTAAATTAAAATATATTTAAAACATATTTTAGAATTATACATGCCAAGAAAAAGCATTGGAAGAATTTTAAAGCTCCATAATTTCATAATTTTCTCTCTCCTCCATCACTCCATTCACAAGTTTGTGAAGGTAGATTTTAATTAAATAGTACATGCCATACAGGTAGAGTTAGAGGTTTATATTTTGAGAAAATTTTGGGACCCCTATGGGATTCCAATTTTCATCATTGTTCAATGTATTGGTGTCATTATCTTTATGAATAATTTCTAAGAACCCAAACTTCTTTTTGAGAGCTAAAAAATCCACAAGATGAGTTTTGAGTAGCTTCAGCTCAAAATGTGAATTCATGGATACATGAAACTAGTTGTAATAGGTTATAATACGTATATAGATTCCTTAAACACATTCACCCACCTTATTATCATGTGTGGATGTCCTTTTAGCATGGAAAGTGGTTCTTATACATAGTTTGAAGTGACTATCATACTTTTATGTGTTTATGATTTCCCCCAGTGATATAATGCATTTGAGTGACTCTTCATGATATTATACTCCCTCTAAAATACATCAATATCCTTATAATAATTTAGAAATTCCATCCTATTTTCAATGGTTACTTCTTTCATTCACCTTATTACTAACTATGTTATGTATGTTTTCAATGTAGTTCAGTTGAGTGAGTTATATATGTTTTTCAAGGAGATTGAAGTTGTATTATCTTGTTTAATGTGTTGATGCAAAGGAGAAAATAGTATTTGGGTTCTTATCACTCACGCTTCACTTTCCAAAGCTTCAAGAACTCAAGATGACAAACAATCACCTATAGGTATGTAAATCTATAAATTCGAGAAAATTCACGGTGTCCATATCTCATAAAGGTTGTATAAGCATGAAACATTATGTTAGATTCAAGATGAAAGGTCATGGATCAATTGATATATATCCAAAGTAGTTTGAGAGAAAATGGTGGATAAATGACCAGATAAGATGTTAAAATTTGTCATTAATGTCATATGTTTATGTACTATCATTGATATCAAAGGAAGTGTGAGGCCTTATGTGTTCAAGAAGGATATTTCAATCTTGGGTAGTGAAATATATAGTATAAGGAAAATTTGTCATAGGATAATTATGGGATATGGTGTGGATTTTATCTCAGATATCTATAAGTGAGTAGTGAGCTATAGAAAATGGCGTAAAGATCTCAAAGTGGTATGGTGCCTAGTAGGGTTGTAAGATGGACTGGCTCTTCAGAATGGGTATGGCTTGTAGAGTAATCATGGTGGTGATATGGATGTATATGATCTTTAAATTATTAAATTCAATGTTAAATCATGTGATAAATGTGGTGAGGCAAACACATGACTCTTAGAGGGAGCCAAAGAGGTATGATATTCTTTAGTGGGCTTCTCATAGACCTAGTCTTAAGTCCCTAGGTGGTAGAATGAGGCTTATGAGCTCATGTAAGAATGGATTGAGGTTTTACATGTTATTTCAAGTGTCTCAGTGATTTTTTAGGTCTTGATTTGAATAAGAAAGCATGAAAAATGGATCTTTAGGTCTTTTGTGTGATAGAATGAAGAGTTGTAAACTAGAGAAGGAACTTTTGATGCTTGTTAGAACATGTGACAATTGAATGGGAAGATAATATCTTATGGAGAGATGGAAAAGGGTCCTAAATTTTTTTCCAAGCATTATGATTTGGTTTTATGGTCAGATTTTTACAAACAAATGTTAAGAATGAAAACATGTCTTAAATCCTTTTAAAATCCTTATAATGATCATATGGTAAATATTTTGTTTTTGAGTTCTAAAAATGGATTTATAATGATATTTTTATGATTTTATCATGTATAGGACTCTTCTAGGTACCTCAAAGTGGCATTGAGTGTTCAAGAGAGTGAGTGGAAGTTATAGGAAATCCCTTATTTCTCATAAATTAGATATAATAGGTAGGTTTGATTGAGTCAAAGTTACACACTGAATGGAGTTTGAATATTGTGAATTATAATTTGTGACCATGTAGTTTTATTAATTTTTTTTATTTTTTTAGTTGTTATAATTTTATGTTGCAAGATGGCCAATTGCTAGCAGGCCGAGTGAAGCAATTTAGTACAAATCCAGGTAAAGATGAGTTAAAGGTTCCTATCAAGTTATCATGAAGTATTATTGATTATAAGTGCATGGAGGAGTGTTTTTGGACTTTTTTTACATTTAAATATGTTTTATAGAGCTCGATGATAGTATTTATGGTGAAATTGCTTAATCCAAAATGAGCTATCTAAGTGAGCTAAGAAAGTGTGTAGTAAGGTTTTGTAATGGGATTGCAAGTTGAATTCTTAGAATAACACCATGATATTTTTGTATCTAAGAGTGATATATATGACTCTTATGATCACACACATGTATCAATAGTTCTTAAATGTGTCTACATAGGTGTTGGAATGCAAGATCATCATGACTAGTTCATAAGGTAGAATGATAGTGCTGAGTAAGTGAGAGTGATGAGTTGGAGGATGTTTGCACTTAGATTATTCATATAATTAATATGGTATATTTTTTTAGACTTAAAATACCTATCCATTTCTTATATAAGGTTTATATTCATGTTAATATCTTGTAAAATTGACACCAAAATGGCTTATCTAGTTGTGTAAGGACTATGAAAGAGAAGGTCAACAAATTGGTCTACAATACCAATAATTGACAGTAGATATTATGATGTATCTATATGAGTATTTTATATATATATATAATAGGAAATATTAATGTGTATATTTATTCTTATAAATTTCTTTATAGGATTTAAAAATAACATTCATCATGACTATGTTAACAGGCTTGTTGGTAGTTTTATGTAGTCATCTAGCAGAGATAAGTTTGAGGTTATTTTCCTAGAGTTGAATAATATATTTCATATAAAGATGCTTTAAAGGTATAAAATGTTCATGTGAATTTATTTTTATTCATGATAAGTCCCTATGCAAGTGTATAGTGTTAAATGATCATGACTAAGTTTTGGAGCATTTAGATATTTCTAAGTGGTCATACTGCAAAGATGAGTTAGAGGCTTTAAACCCCATGTTGTAATATATAAAGTTCATGGTGATGATTATTAGGTCATGGAGGTTATATAAAATTGATTTAATGGTATGGTTTTTTGATAAAATCTATTATGTTTTTCAAATTTTTTGATAGAATTTATGGCAGTGACAAGGCTTGATTGTGAATAGGCCTAATGGTGTAGTCCAAGTAGTGAATTAGACTAAAAGGTTGTATGAATCTAAAAAGATGTTATTATGGGTATATTTGAGGTGTTTTAATTTTTTTTAGTCATGTTTAGAGGCTCAATAATTTTTAAAAAGGTTAAGTGTAATGTGTTGCTTGAGATAAACCTAATAAATTAGGTATTTAAGTAGGCCTAAGAAGAGAAGGTGGTCTAAGTGAGTTTTGTAGACCTAATGGTTATCATATTATTATGTGTAATGCGTTAAAGACATTTTTTGGGTCTGACCCTAATGTTTTAGTTCCTTGGATAACCAATATTATGATCAATCTAGTGATTGGTATAAGGCATAATATGCCTATTTATGCAAGAAAAGAGGAATGAGAGTGCAAGCAAATAAAAGAGCACCTTGAGGAGTAGAATAAGGTAATGTATAAATTTATAGGGGAGTAAAGGATCAGTCATGAATATCCATCAGAAGTTTTTAGTATGATGAGAAAGGTCATATGACCTAATCAAGCCATATGAGGGTTATTTGAGAGAAGTAAAATAAGGGCATATTTGCTTGTTTGAAGAGGTAGTTTGATAGTGTTGAATGGGTGATCTTGTGTTTATTTATTGAATATAATAGTTTAATTAGATATGTGTTCCTAATGCATGATAGTGGATAGATAATATATAGATATGAAGAATAGGTCACCATCTGTTGATTGAGCAATAAGGTGTTGTGAAGGTGATCAAGTTTGTCTTGGCTAATTTGGTGCTTAGGACTGGGAGTTTCCTTATAGTTTGGTTCTTGATAAAGTGTCCATGAAGTGGCTAAGTTGGTATTGAGTCACTTAAGGGTTGGTTTCCTCCTTTCAAGTTGGAGCTACCTAAAGGCCTAGTTGAGCTGGTGTTTGACTAGTGAGGGGTTAGTGTTCCTTATAGGGTTAGTGCCTCACTAAATCTTGATTCATGTATTTATAAGAATACATTCTGAGCTATGTTTCATTGGGTTTTATCCCCCATGAGGGTTTCCCACATATCTCATGTGTTCATTTGTTGATATCTTGCATCATTTTTATGTGATTGTTTCTCTATGCATTGATTGATCACTATATTGGTTTGAAAGGTTAATCATGCTAAGTGGAAACAAAGGATTGTTTAGGACACTGATTCACCCCCCACCTCTTAGTGTTTTTTATTCCAATAATTTATATTATATCTGGTCTATTGTAAAAATATTGACATCTTAAAGGTGATCTTAGAAGAATAAGATGGCTAAGCTTATGAAGGTGAGCTGTAAGATCAACATGTTTATCAAATTATGGAAGAAAAAAGTTTGGTGGGTGCTTGTTGTGTCTTGGTTGATGTTGTATGACAAGAAGGTGTTTGCATTAGTCTCATTAAAAAAAGAGAGAATTTGAAAACAACCAAGAAGTATAGTTGTTTGCATGATATAGGTCATGATTGAGGTTTGCATAAGAAGACTACATGATAAGATAATGGGAAGATAGGTTGAAGTAATTAATATGTTTGAAAGTGTTATTGAGGTCATTAAAGGCTTTCCAAGATCGTTTAAAAGGTATATCTTAGTATGTATGATGGTTTAAGAGATTGGTTAGATTTTTCAAATTCAAGTGAACCAAAGTATGCATGGTGATAAGAGGAGCATGTGTGAGATGCTTAAGAAATTCAAGAAGCTTATTTTATTATGGTTAGGATAAAAGTGTGTTTTTAGGTCATTACGGTGATATAGGATGTTATGAGGGTTCCCTTGATGCATTTGTGAGGTTCTAGTGCTTCTAATGATCCTTTGGAGAGAGAAAAAGTCCCATTCTAAGTTAGGTGAAACTAGATCATCATTGAACATCTTGTAGATATGAAGAGACTATTTTATTTATTAATTTATTACATGTACCTAAAAATTCAAATTTGGTCAAAGGGTTTCATGAAGGTGTTTTCTATAGTGCCAAGATCTTTCCCTGTAACTCTGGTATCTTGATGTATTCTCTAGCTCAAGTTATGAGCTTCCAAAGTTAGACCTATGTGTAATGATGTACTAGAGGTGGTAAATTTTATGATTGAGGAAGTAGTCATTGGGCATTCAAAAATATAACCATTGGGGTTTGAATTCAAATGGCTATGCATGATTTTTTGAGACCCAAGAGTATTATTTTGCCTATAAAAGCCATGGAAGAGGTCAAAACTTATTAGTGTAAAAAGAAAAAATGAAGTAGACTTCCTGTAGATTATCATCAAAGTGATTTGAAGACATGGATTTCTATACATGTGAATTTATTATGGGTCAAAGTATGATTTTGTTGAATATGTTTTTGTTTAAAGAACTTGGAATGACTAAAGTGGATTTAGAACCTCTATATTGGTCTTGAATTGGTATTCTAAGTGTTGGATGATGTTGTTACCTCATTTTAGTCTTGTTCCATGCATTGAGGAAGTTCTAAAAGTATGCCTTTGTGTATGAAAATATAAATGAAAGAGGACTATGCTTAGGGTTAGTGTTTTTTGGTAGACATAGAGTGACTTGATGAGTGGTGTGGAGCTTTTGGTCACTTTGGATGCATAATCAAAGTGATTGGATGCATTCTTAAGGTCTTAAATCTCTTGTTAGTGATTGTAAATGGTTAGATTGATCCTATTTTTGAAGAACTATCTCAAATACATGATGAACATGGGTATGAGGATTTTGAGGCTTATTGTGCTTATAAACCTTAATGTGAATGTCCATGATGAAAATGGATATTATTTTACATATAGAGATCAGCAGAGTGTTAGATGGATTTTTTGAAATGATTCCTAAAAAAGTTACCATGTTTGCAATGTTTGTTTGAGTGAAAAGTTATGTGTAAATATAAAAGATAGAATAAGTGGTGTGATATTTGAAGATTGGTCTATAAGGCTAATTCCTTTGAAGGTAGAAAGTGTTGATAATGTGATGCATGGTCTAGATTTGGTTCTAAGAGTGAGATTAAAATTTAATTGTGTCTTCAAAATAAATAACAAAGTTTTGAAGGTAATCATTCTTTTAGCATTACAAGTTTCTAGTAATTTTGGAGAATATTGAAGTGGTGTTTCTCGATAGGTTGTGTCATGAGTTAAAATGTTATTTTGATGTCAAGATAACCTCATAAGGTCATAAAGGGATTTTTTTTCATGTTTTAAATAAAATGAATATGTTCAGAGGTCTAAGGATAATATAATTTATATGTTATTCTTAACAAGACCTATTTGACCATGTGTTTCCATGAATATGTTATGAAGTGATCTAAGCCATGATGGATTGAGAAGCTTGAAAAGAAGTATGTATGGAAAAATGGGTACTATGTGTGTATTTCCTTATGAGAGTATATATGATCCTTTGTCATTAATGTCAAAGGGGGAGGAAGTTATTTATGGTCAAAGTTCCTATGGGAGAAAAGTTCTTGATGAAGCTGTTTAGCTTAAGAAATAAGCAACTTGGAGAGAGTAGTGTAGTTTGAGAAGGATTTGTTCATTTTTGGTTTTCAATCAATGACAAAGGGGGAGATTTTGGAAATTTTTCATTGATGTCATTTTTTTAATGCACTATCATTGATGTCAAAGGAAGTATGAGGTCTTATGTGTTTAATAAGGCTAGTTCTATATTGGGTAGTGACCTATATGATCTAAGAAGAATTGGTCATAGGAGAATGATTGGATATGGTGTGGATTCTATCTCAAATGTTTGGAAGTGAGTAATGAGCTATATAAGGTGTCTTGAAGATCTCAAAGTGGTATGGTGCCTAGTAGGACTATGAGATGGACTTCTTTTAAAGCATAGGGATGGATTATAGAGGCATGATGATGGTGATATGGATGTGTATGCTATTGAAATTATGTAATGTAGTGTTAGATCATGTGATAAAGGTTGTGAGTTAGTCATATGACTCTCAGAGTGAATGAAAGAGGTATGTTCTTCCTTAGTGGTCTTCCCATGGACCTAGTCTTAAGACCCTAAGTGGAAGAATGAGGCTTGTGAACTCATGTGAGAATGGATTGAGATTTTACATGATTTTTCAAGTATTTTGGTGAAGTTTCAGGTCTTTATTTGAAGAATAAAACATATAAAACGTATCTTTAGGTCTCTTATGTGCTAGAATGAAGAGTTGTAGACCCAAGAAAGAACTTTTGATGTTCATTGGCACATGTGACTATTACATGGGAAGCTGAGATCTTAGGGAGATATATAAAAGTGTCATAAATATTTTCCCAAGAATTATGATTTGGTTTTATGGTTATATTTCTATGAACAAATGTTAAGAATGGAAACTAGTCTTAAACCCTTCTAAAACCCTCATAGTGACCTAATGGTGAAGATTTTATTTTTGAGTGCCTAGGATGGATTATTAAGGATATTTTTATGATTGGATCATGTATAGGAATCTTCTAGGTACCTCCAAGTGGGATTGAGTGTTCAAGAGAGTGAGTGGAAGCCAAAGGAAATCCCTTATTTGTCATAAATTTAATATAATAGGTAAATTTGACAAAGTCAAAGTTGCATAATGAATAAAGGTTAAATATTGTGACTTATATTTTGTTCCCATGTAAATTTTTGAGTTTTTTATTTTTTTAAGTGGGAAAATTTTATGTTTCAATATGGCTAGTTGTTAGCAATCCTAGTGAAGTAGTTTAGTACAAATCCAGGCAAAGATGAGATGAAGGTTCCTGTCAAATTTTTATGAAGGAGTAATGATTTTAAGTGAATGGAGGAGTGATTTTGGACTTATATGACATGTAAAATTTCTGGTAACTATTATTTATGGTGAAATTACTTAAGCCAAAATGACCTACCTGAGTGAGTTAAGACTGTGTGTAATGAGGTTTTGTAATGGGTACGCAAGTTTTATTCTTGTAATAATACCATGATATTTTCGTATCTAAGAGTGATATATAGGTATCATAAGATAACATACATTTATAAAGAGTTCATAAATGTATCTACAGAGGTTTTGGAATGAAATATAATCATTACTTGTTCACCAGGGAGAATGATAGTTCTAAGTAAGTGAAAGTGGCAAGTTAGAAGATTTCTACACTTAGATAATGCATATAAAAAATATGTTATTTTTATAAGACATAAAATGCATATAAAATCCTGATATAATGTTTAGAGACACCTTAAGAGGTTTTAATATGGAAAACAAAATGGCTTATCTAGCTATGTAAGGACTATGAGAGAGAAGGTCAATAAATTGGTCTACAAGACCAATATTTAACACTAGATATTTTGATCTATCTATTGGAGAATGTTTTGTAGATCAAATATGAATTAATTATTTTCATATTTAGTCTTATAAATGTCTTTATAGGAGTTAAAAATAACATTCATCATGATTTGTTGATAGCCTTGTTGGCATCTCTATATAGTCACTATCAAATATAAGATTGAGGTGATGTACTCAAAGTTGAGGAACATATTTCATATGAAGATGCTATGGAGGTATAAAAGGCTCATTTTAATGTATTTTTATTCATTATAAGTCCCTATGAAAGTGTATATGTTCAAATGATCATGACTAGGTTTTGGAGCATTCAGATAGTTCTGAGTGGTCATGTTACAAAGGTGAGTTAGAGGCTTTAAACCCTATGTTACATTATATCAAGCTCATGGTGATGATATTGAGGTAATGGAGGTTCTATACAAGTGATTTAAAGGTATGGTTTTTTGATAATTTTTTTTATCTTCTTCAATTTTTTTTAACAAACTTTATGGTAGTGAGAAGGCCTAATTGTGAATAGGCCTAATGGTGTAATACAAGTAGTGAATTGGACTAATATGTGGTATAGAACTAATTAGATTTTATAATGGGAATATTTTATTTTTTTAAGTGTTTTGTTCATTTGTGGAGGCTCAATAATTTTTAATAAGTCTAAGTGTAACGTGTTAATTGAGATAGACCTAATGCATTAGGTCTCTAAGTAGCCCTAAGAAGAGAAGGTGGTCTAAGTGAGTTTGGCTGACCTAATGGTGATCCTATTATTATGTGTAACATGTTATAGTACATGTTTTGGGTATAATAATAATGGTTTAATGCCATGGAATAACAATAGTATGAGTGATCTAGTGATTGGTATAAGTACAAGGCATAATAGGCATATTTATGCAAAAAAAGAGGAATGAGAGTGAAAGTGAATAAAATATTACCTTGAGGTGTGGAAGGAGGCCATGTATAAATTTATATGGGAGTAAAGGATCAGTAATTAACATACATTATAAGTTCTAAGTATTATGAGCAAGGTCATATGACCTAACCAAGCCATATGAGGGTTGTTTGAGAGAAGTAAAAAAGGGAAAATTTGCTTGTTTGAAGAGGTATTGTGTTTATTTAGATAACATTAGAGTTGCATCATATATTTGTTACTAATTTATGATATTAGATAGAGAGCTAAAGAAGAGGTCACCTTCTATTGATTGAGCAATAAGGTGATCAAGTTTGTCTTATTTGAGTTGGTGCTTAGTTAAGAGGAAGTGGGATATATCTTGTAGGTTGATTATTTTATAATTTTCCTTAAAGTGGTTGAGTTGGTTCTGAATCAGTTAGGGGTTGGGTGCCTTCTTATAATCTAGAGCTTGTTAAAGGCCTAGTTAAGTTGGTGCTTGACTAGTGAGGGGTTAGTACTCCTTATGGGGTTGGTTTCTTAGTAATTATTAATTAATGGTTTTATAGGAATTAATTATAAGATGTGTTTTAGTGGGTTTTATCCCCCATGATGGTTTGCATCATATCTCTTGTGTTAATATGTTGATATCTTGTTTTATATTTATGTGATCACTTATCTATGGATTGCTTGATCACTATATTAGTTTTAAAGGTTAATCATGTTAAGTATAATGAAATGATTGTTTTAGGACATTGATTTAAGCCCATCTTACTAGTTTATATTCCAACATAAGACACCAAATGTAAATCTACATGGTTGTATGTAGAGAAATACTGAATAGAAGAATTTAAAGATGCTTTGATGAAGCTATATGGAGCTTGAAGGAAATAATGAATTTTTTGGTAAAATACAAAGATTGTTATATGTAATGACCTATCTCAAAAGGTCAACTCAAAAACACATAGCTAGACTTTCCCATCTTAAGCACCTACATCCAGTTAAGATCATGTCCTGATAGTAAATTTAGTAATGTTGGGAGTTCAATGTGTTGAAAGGTTGATAAGCTATTAAAACATAAAAAAATGAGACAAATAATAGTCAAATTTTTGAGTTTTGAATATTTAAAACGAATGCCTACCTCAAGACCATACAAACTCATATAGTCATTGTTTGATGAACACCGCTTACAATCAATTGGAAAAGTGTCTTGGATAGTAAGGTGATGGAGTCTGGATCTTCAAATCACTATAAAATAATTAAGACAACATAAATAACTTGAAAAAACCAATTTTAAGGTTGAAGTATTATCTTTAGAAAGTCATGGTTAATTACCTTAACACCACCTATAACCAAGATTTAAATTAGTATTAAATGGTGATGTTGACAAGGTCAAAAGTTTTAGGACATTGAAGGGGTCTTAAGGTGATAATAAAAATGAGGTATAATCTTTGAGAGGGTCAGAGAGTGGAAATAGAAATCCTATATGACCTTAACCATACTCAATCCTCTAAGAGAGACTTATAGACCTAATAGATGACATAGGCTATTTCAAGCCTAAACATATAGCGTCAAGAGGTTTTTCCATTGTGGTCATCCATAATTAGCATGGAAAAATATTTAGGAGATTCATGATTGAAGATAGGGTTGTAAAGTACCTAATTTTTCAAACCATTCCATGGGTACACACAAGTAGATATACAAACTTATAGGTCTATACGGATAACTATAGAACTCTCAAAACCTAATAGATTAGTTTGTGTATGTTTTCAAGGCTTGGAAGGAGTTAAAAACTATTAAATATCAACCTAGGAGTTTTGAGAGGGTTTCATGTTTCAAGAAGGGTTATTAAAACATCTAAGTCACCAATAAAATTTTTAGAGCACCTACATGTAGTTGGCCCTATATATGTCTATGTAATTAAATAAATGACTCTCTTAAAATATGACAAAAATGGTTTGTGTGAGTATTTAAGGGATAAAAAGGAGATCAAGGTCACCAAACCATTTGAGTAAAGAGGATAAACAAAGGTCCTAAAGCCATACATGACATACAAAGCCTAAACGTAAGCCTACCTGATCACTCTTGAAACGCATGGTTTAAAGGACTAAATTTTCTTACAAGTTTTTTTTTTTGAAAAGTATAAATAAATTTAGAATATAAGTGATACAATTTGATAATTATTCCATGAGAGGATCATACTCAATAAGGAATAACATAGTCATGAAAACCCTATTTAGACCTCTATTTCTGTTGATAGACCTACTTGGTAGCCTTGAAGAGATGATAGTTAGGTGAGTTGGAGTTTATATAGACCATTGAGGCCTTAAGAATATGGTGAGGAACATAATCAAGTATTACATGAGATCTAAACATTTAATAGTAGAAATAGTGAAAGAAATATAGTCATAGTAGTCCTAAGTACATACACGGTCCTATTGGGTAGTTAACTAAAAATATGGTCAATTGAATTAGAATGAGATGAGGTGTAATTTTAAATCCTTGAGTGTATTTTGAAATAATTTTACAATAATTAGAAAATAAATTAGACCCTAATAGATAAATAAAATGTGAAAATAGGTAGTAAGGGTCTCTTAGGCAATTTGGCCCAAAAACCCTAGGCCTAGAGCAATGAGAGTGTAGAGAGGTTTGATGAAATAAGGAAGTTAGAAAGATATTTAAATATGTCAAGGAATATTTATCAAACATAATTGAGATATTAAATGATCAAGTCAAAATCAGGAAATGCACCTAAAGACCTCATTCTTGCTTAAACCTCACAAAATGCCTCCCGAAAGCTTGAGAGGCTAGTTTTCTTGCTTTGTATGGATAACACATGTTTAATGGTACCTTGAGATCATATTTGAAGTTTAATAACCTATTACACTTCCATTTTTGTAAATTTTTTTATGTTTTTATGCTTCCAACTTTATGAACCATCCTTAAGAACCCAAGTCACTTTTAGGTTGCCTAGGAGAGCCATAAAGACCCAATGAGAAATAAATCTAATTTCATGCCTCTATATAGATTTTTAAAAATTCAAAACCACCCATAAAATGTTACATACACCTCTGAGAATCATCCCATGCCATTGGTTGGTATCATATTGTACAGAACTATATGAATTAGGCCTAAAAACACTAATTATTTCTATTTTTCAACTTCATACAAGTTAAATCTTCAAATTTTCCATGGAGGAGGGGAAATATTTTGTATAATTAAATAAACTTATTATATAGGTTTCTAAACATTTTGGGATCCTATAGAATCATTTTTCACTCTCTTGGTAGGGAGGCCTAATTGAGGCCTAGTTAGGAGAGAGAAAGGGCAAAAAGAGATATCTCCGCTCATTCTCAGAGGATGAAATTTAACATGGAGTTTTAATCCCATACTAGGTATTGGAATATGATTTCATATTATCACCATCCTCTTTAATTCTCTCCAAATAAGGATGTTTTCATCATTTTAGGGCTACAAGTAATGAGGCCTAATTGAGGCTTTTGGTAGAGAATGAGTTATTGGGGTTAGTTTAAGGGCTCAAAATGGATTTTTTTAGATATAATATGATTAAAATATACCATCCATGAAGTTTGGAAAATATAAGGAATAATAAACCAAGTTTTGACACTTATGTACAAAGTAGGCCTAAGGAGTAAAGAGTCCTCTACACACCTTACAATAGAAAGAGGTGATGTGTCAAAGAGACCCTATTTGGGTCAGTTGAGAGGTGTCAAGATTAGAGAAAAAAGGAAATACAAAATGTTATAACCACCAATAAGGCCACTTGTTCTTCAACATGTCAAGACAAAGGGGAGTTTCAAGAAGTTGGTCAAGGTGTCAAGTAAGCATTTCAACTCCCATGCCACTTGGAATGTTAGATCATATTTATAGGAGATACACATAATATCTTGGACCTATTTAGGTAGTTACATATATCATCATATTATTATAACTCACATGACACTTATCTACTTTCTCTCGCCTATGCCCTTCTCTCTTCTCTCACTTTCTCTATATATTGATCCATTTTGGGTTAAGTTTGCATCTTCCACATAATTATGGAAAATCCCTACTCATTTTTAGAATTTTATAAATAAATAATGATATGGTTTACCTTCTCTATGAGTTATTTCAATGTGTTTGTTAACTAGTTGATCTTGTTAAGTGACAAATTCTCTTCCTTCGCATGTTGTCCTTATTTGCATTCATATTTAGATTTGAAAGTTTTTTTTTAGTTTCTTTAAGTTTAGTGAGTTATCTCTCCACTAGTGGCATGTCATGAATTTATGTTTATTCCTCCTAGATTAATTTTTATTCATAAACCTCCATGATAAATACTAATGTAAAGGGCATATTTAGATTAGTGTATGTGCAGGTTAGGATTTTTTTTGAAGTGTAATTGTAATTGGTTGGTAGTGTAAGGTTAAAATTGGTAGATCAATTAATTAGTCTATCTCCCTTTTCATCTAAATGAGCTAGTATTTTAGGTTATGATCTTTAATAGACAAGCCAAGGGAGCTAGCCCTTCAATCTAGAGGTTTACCTATACTATAGGAAACCCAAAGGCCTAGAGGTAATCCCATGTTCCACTCAATTTGGAGAAGTCTTGAATTATCTCTCTAAGGGTACAAAATTGAGATATAATAATTACTATATATATCATATTTTATTATATACATTCCCCCATTAATCTAGTAATAAAAAATCAAGTTTAAAAGAAACACATACATACCTGGGTGTCTACAACACACCTTGTCTTTGTGTGAGCCCAACTTGAGTGTTTTTCTAGTGAATAACCTATAACCAAGAGAATGTTAAAGTATATAATCAATGTATGAATCTTTAAATTGAAATAATTTTAAATGCTTGAAATTAAGAAGATCAAGGTTAGGAGTACACGTGTGTTGATGCAACCATCTTGCCTTTTGGAAGTTTGATTTGAAATGGTACCTTATTATGAATCATTAAATCTGAGATTAGGGAAATTTTGAACCCTCAATTACACACACACACACACACACACACACACACACACACACACACACACACACACACACACACACACACACACACACACACACACACACATTTGAGGACACATTCCCCTATTCATGGTGTAAATGTGGGTTGTAATATGACCATTGATCTTGTTTAAATTTAATCATGTAGCCCAAACATGTGCATAATCTAGCATGTGTGAGTGGTTTAATCACATCACACACTATATATAGTGAGGGTGGATGATTTAATCAAATATAACCTATACTTCTATTCAAGTTAGATGATTTAAACAAAATTGTCTTATAAATTTGGTAAAATTGAGTATTTTAATCAACTTAACCTTCTAAAGGTGAACCAACTATTGTAGTAGATTATATTGATAATAGTCTATAATATTACATCTTGGGTATGATAATAGTCCATAATATTATTTTAAATATGGAGAATGATTTTATTTTATAATTTTAGATGCATTTTGCATATCATATGTACCTTATATATGTCTCAAGCTAAAATATGGGTATAATAACAATATCAATGTATATAATGCAACCATAAATGTGTATATGAATCATATAACTATGAAATATATTGAATTTTAAATTTATGAAAGTGTGGATGACATGTTTCTATGACATGCCTCCACAAAATCTTGAAAATTTTAGAACTGGTGTAATATGTGGAAAACATGTTTCCATAACATGCCTCCATTATAATCTAGAGATGTTGAGTATTGAATGAGTGTGGAGGTCATGCCTTTTTTACATGCCCCTAATGTAATCTTTAACTATGAAAATTTGGAAGTCATGCCTATATGACATGCACCATTTTATATTCCCCCCTCTCTGAGGTGAAGGGAAGTAGAATATAATAGTTACCTTAGCTAAAAAGAATAAGAAGGACCCATAGAACATGATCATTGAGCTTGATTCATTTTAATCATGTATCACACACACACACACACACACACACACACACACACACACAAACACACACACACACACACACACACACACACACACACACACACACACACACACACACACACACACACACACACACACACACACACACACACACACACACACACATTAGAGGATGCATGACCCTAAAATTTGTATAAAGGTGTGATAAAACATGACCATTGAGCTTATTCATTTCAATGATATAACCCAAACATGTACATAATTTGGTGAGTGTGAGAGGTTTAATCAAATTACAATATATATCTACTGAGGGTGGATGATTTAATAAAATAAAACCTATAATTATAGTGAAATTAGATGATTTAATCAAATATATCTTATAATTTTTTCACTATTGAGATATTTAATGAACTCAGCCTTCCAAAGGTGAACTAAATACTACAATAGATTGGCTTGATAATAGTGCATAATAGTATTTGAAATCTAGAAAATGATTGGAATTTATAATTTTATATTCCCTTTGCATATCATATGGACTTTATTTACATATCAAGATGAAATATGGTTATAATAGTAGTATCAATGTATATAATGCTACCATAAATGTGTATCCAAATCATATAACTATGAAATCTAGTGAAATTAAAATTGGTGCAAGTGTGGAGGACATGTTTCTATGGCATGCCCCCACTGAATCTAGGAAATTTTAGACTAGTGTAGTATGTGGAATGTAGGTTTACATAAAATTCACCCATTATAATATGGAGATTTTGAGTAATGAATAAGTGTGGAGGTCATGCCTTTTTAACATGCCCCCATTGTAATCTAAAACTATGAAAATGTTGAATTCATACCTCTATGACATGCCCCCATTGATATACCTCACCTCCATAAGGTGAGGGTAAGTATAATATAGTAGTTACCTTACCTCAAAATGATATATATATTTGGAAATGCAAATTATAGACAATTATTGCATCTAAGGGATGCTCATTTAGAAGTGATATGAACTTTGAATATGGCATATCAAGCTAGTGATATTTCCAAGGAGCATGTATATGTGCAATATCTTGCATAAGAATTTTTTTGATGTTGTGCATATGTATCATAGGACTATGTGGTCTCAAAGAGGTAATATAAGGAGTAGGGGTTCATAGATCACATTATTTGGTTATCTATAGTTTATTTGAAGTATTAGTAATATTAACATGATTAGTTTCTTTGGGTAACTGAGTATGATTTATATTATTAGAAGAGCATTATATGGAATCCACTCTATATGTCATATGTAATGGTCTCCAAATTATGGGTCGACTAAGAAAGGGCATTTATTATTGCTTACCATTTCATGAAGGAGTAACCTTTGTAGGATTTATAGTTATCTATATTGGAATACAATTTTATTTTTCATGTGGATGTTCATATGTAATTCTAGGAACTATGAATACTCTATTGGTATGAATTTATTTAAACACCCATGTACTTGGAAGGTACTGCATAATTTTATATATCCAAGTGTTGACCAATTTTGATCCCCAAGGTCAAAATGTCAACATATATAGGTGAAAAATTTATTTACATGCTTTATCCTACTTGTTAATAGCCATTACATGTCTTTATAGTCACAAATTGGTCTTTACAAGGTCTTATTAACATTGTTTAAGGTAAATGTATAGAAATTAAGGTAATGTTCCTTCTTCATCTTATACTAGCCTAGTCATGCCATGAAGTGATGAAGCTTGGTAAATTTTTATCATAGATCCCTTTGTGTTATTAAAATTCATTTAATTCATTAATAACATTATAATAACATTTCTTGATGTTTTAGAGAAGTAAAGGTTATTTTGTGGACTTTAAGGTAGTCTTTTATGAAGAAAAAATATTATTTTTACTAATTTAAATGTATTCCAAAACACAATAAAGTGAATAATAAATAAAAAAATATTTAAAACTTACTTATATCAGTTATATAACTTCCATTTATTTTAGTAAGTCATAAAATGGTCAAAATCTTGATTTTTAACACCAAAGAGGGAGTTTAATGCACATGTATGGACATGAACAACTCATTTTTAGATTTAAAAATTATAAAGGTGTATATTTAGATTATATGGTTCATAATATATCTTGGGATAAATTTTAAGCCATCACAAATGTCTAAAATCTTCCTCTCTCCCATTGCTCCTTTCATAAGCTCATAAAGGCCATTTTCAAGTGAATGATACAATCTGTACAGGTAGAGTTGGAGGATAGGATTTTGAATAGATTTGGGTACCCATATGAGATTATAATTAGTGTATTTTTTTTATTTTTTCAATCTCCCCATATTTATGAACAACTTATAAGTAACTAAGGTGCTTTTTTGAGGCTCAAATCCCCACTAGCTCTATTTTGGGAAAATTCAATTACAAAAATGAACTTGTTGGGACACAATGAATCTTGTATAGGGTATGAATATGTATTAAAAATTGTTTCATTATGGTACTAAATATACTCACATGTGTGGCATTGTAATTTGAGCATGAAAACCTCATAAAGATAGTTTATAGGTGTTACACTCAAGGTTGAGAGTTTATGTAGAGTCCAACACATTCAACTAACTGTTAGATGTTCCCAATAATATTTAAACTTAATTTAAGGAACTCTAAAAATATAATGTTTTTTACTAGTTTCTTGAAGACTCACATCATCATTCACCTTTTGGACTGTGTCTTGGAGTTATTTGCATAACAAGGTGAATTTTATTGGGTCTAAGTTTCACAATGAAGGTGATTTGGTGATTGAGAGATTATGGTGTAATATTATAAACACCTATGTGATATTTGCATACCATATTATATCATCAAAGAGCATGAATGAATTTAAAATATCTAACTTTCAATACATAGACCCAATATAAGAGTTGACTGAACACAAAACCTGTAAATGCAAATGAGCAATTTGATATTGCATAGGATGAGTATAGGTATATATACCAATGAGAGAGTGATAGGTAATTTATAAGAAGTTTTTATAATATCCAAGATATGATTATCAATAATTAAAAATTTGACTATCTTTAATAGCCTATACAAACAAGAAAAGAGACCTATAGGTTATAGGCATGTAGGTCTTCTTTTAGGAAAAAGACACTTGTTCTTAAAATTATGAGAGTGTGTACTATGAACATGATTAAATTTTATAATTAGGTAAGTCATAAATCAATTAAAACAAATGAACCATTTAAAAGTCAAGAATAAGTTGAATTGACCAAGCCTACAAGCCTAGTACTCATGCACATGTGTATGTATAAAGATGAGAAGAGAAAGGTTTATAGAACATTATGAAGGAGATAGTAAACCTTGTGAGATAGATAAATGAATATCCAATGAATTTTTAATACCTTAAATTTTAAAATTATAGAGTTGAGAATATCAATCCTAAGGCTCATATTTAATCTCTTATCTAATGACTGCTTAAAACCACACCTTAAGGCAGTACAAGAAATATTTGTGTTTGTGAAATTAAAGGATTTTGGATAGTTTGAGAGGGTTATAAAATATAAAATAGTATAAAAAATAATTTACATATTATTTAAGTGTCTAATGACTTGAATATAATTCCTAAATCCAAAACTAAATTTAAACACAATTACCTACAAGTTTTCTTAAGAGGCAAGCCGATCTCAATCCTAAAGAGAAGATATAACACATATAAAAGGAGAATTGGTGTTTAGCTCAAGTAGGTGTAAAATGTAAGAAGTAATTTTAATGTGAAATAATCATAATGAGAGCTAAAATATAATATGATCAAAGACAAGTTCATCATATCCCCTGTGTATATAGTAAGTGAGAACGATAGTCCTACCTACTTTATGCTTGTGAAGAAACCTAACTTTTTTGATGACAAAATGATTTGAAGGAGGATAAATAATTTAAAATGTTTTCATGATATTCATATTATATTATATCTCTTATACTCAAGTGAGAAAGGATGGAGAGTGTTAAGGACTATGTTCATACCTAACAATCCTAAGACCCTACATAGGCTTATGTGTCTCAAAATGATGAAGAGTTGGTTTGTTGAGATAATACACAAACATTAGGACCCTATGGAGATGATAAGGATTAAATATAAGAATCCAATAAAGTCTATAATCCTTGATAGTGAAGTAAATGAATAAAACATAATTATTAGGGTCAGGGGAGCTAGTATGCTCAAGAACCCTAACTTGAGCAATTGAAGGCTAAAACAAGGTTGAAAAGATAAATATAAAAAAACCATTGGTAAAAATTAAAATTTTATATTTAAGGTTTATTTGAGGTATTTATAGGCATAACCAAACTTAGAAACACCACCTATATGCCTCAACTCTACCTAACCTCACAAGAATGTATTATGCTAACCCAAGATGCCACAAAATTTCACTTAGATATTCCATGAAGTTTTGCATGGTTGAAAAAGGAGTTTTTGTGTGTTAGAGAGACTTATAAAATTCCATATATTGGTATTGGTATTTAGGTTGGTGGATTATTTGGTATGAATCATTGCTAAGACCCTAAAGCACTCCTAATCTACCTAGAAGGCCAAAATGACCTAATATGAGAAACATGTTTTCAAATTCACTAAAATTAATGGTTTTTTATATTAATTGATTTTAATTACTCTTAAAACTATCATGATCACCTGATTAGGGTATTAGCTGGCATTAATAGGTATAGTACTATAGGGAATAGGGTAGAATACATAACTGTAAGTGTGTTTATGAAGGTGAAGAGTAAGGAGTGGATCCCAAATCAAGTGAATAGGTAAATTATTACTTGAAAACATTTATACCATCATCCAAACACTTATCTATGTAACTCAAGGAGACATCAATTCTGTAAGTTGCCAAGTGAGTCAAGAAGGGAGAAATGCATGGTTTTGTAATCCAAATTGACTACTTAAAGGCCTATAAGACACTTAAAGAGAACTATCCTAAATTTATTGAGATATTATATTACATTTAATACCAAAAAAATTCATCCCAAGCTTCAAAACCTAAAACTTCCATGGAAAAACACTCAAACTATCTTTGATGCCTGTCAAATGCTTATATTAGGGTTTTTGACCATTTCATGATTGACCCATCCATATAGGGTCTAAAGAGATTAAAATTGACATTTATTTTGGTATTGGAATGGGTAAATTAAATCACATAGCTACCATAAGTTTCACATGTGTCAAAGTGTTTTTGGCCAAAACTCAGTTTCTAAGCAAGGAGGCCTAATTAAAGAGAGAGAATGGTAGAAAATAGACACTTCCACTTAGATTCAAGACCTAAAAATTTGAATGTAAATGTAAAGACATAATAGGACCTCAAATATGTTCTCATTTTATGAATAAAATTTTTGCATTATTCTATATAAAGAGGTTTACACGTTTCATCTTCAGGAGAAAAAAATTGTCCTTTAAGAATTGATGGGTTAGTTGCATACCTCTATTATTTATTTTAACTCATGAGACACTTGTCATCTCTCTCTCCTACACCCTTCTTTAATTATTTTCTCTCATTTTATATAAATTGAGCCTTGTTTGGATGAGATTGTATCCTCCACCTAGGTATGGTGAATCCCTACCCATTTATAGCCTTTTATAAATGAGAGTAATATAGTTTAAATTATTTAATTGACTTATATCAACATGTATGTTTTACTAGTTGATCTTAATAAGTTATAATTTTGATTCCTTAGAATGTTTATCCTTTATTACATTCATGTTTAGTTTAAAATCCTTTTTGTAGGTCTTGTGAAGTGACTAAGTGAGATGTAAGATTTTAGTGAGTTTTATTTTCAACATTTTCATGTCATGACCTGTTGATTAGTCCTCCTTGCTTAAGCATTCTTCACAGCCTTCATGAGAACCATTAATGTAGAGAGGCATATTTGGAGAAGTGTTTGTTATAGGTTAGTCTCATTTTTTAAGTGCATTTCTAGCTAGTTGGTAGTGGTCATATCATATTTGGTGCATCACCTCAACATAATAGGTTTTTCTCCATTTTCTTAGAAAGTCATAGATTAGTGTTTGAACCTAATTTATTCATCAAGGGGATCTATCCCTTTTACCTAGAGATTAACCTCTCTAATATGATACTCAAAACCTTGAGGTGATTATATGTTACATAAAAATTTTAAGTCTTGAACTTCCTTAAAAAGGGTGAAAATTTGATTCATAATATTTTTGGCATGCCCAGTAAGACTAAGGTCTAAATTAGTGGAAAGATTTTTGGAGTTGTTATTTCACATATCAACCTTTAGAGGCATTCAAAACATCAATTATGACTATTTTCATGATAAAATAGTTATATTATCCCAAAAAATGTTTAATTAAGTTTTAATTTTCATTTCATTGTCTTAATAAGGTTATTATGGCTGAGTTTAAAGTAGAGTTCAATTTCATGCAAATTGGTGAAGCTATTCAAGCCTATAGTATTCCTTATTAGTCATATGATGAACCTTATCAACATCAATATGATCCTTATCATTATTATGATCCTTATCATCCTTATCATGAGTCATACTAGTCATATGACTAGCCTTATCAAACTCAAGATGTCCCTAACCAACATAGCCACTTCTCATATTAGTCTATTTCTAGTTTGAAGCAAACTCTCATAGGCTATGAGAGGAAAAATCTCTTATGATATGGTCAAGATATACCTATTCATCTCATTCTCAATGTGAGAAAATAATTATAATCAATGAAAGAATAATGGGAACCTATTGAGAGAAAAAATTGTCAAAACCTATCAAGTGAGATTTTAGATGTAAGTGGTCTCATGTAATACATTAAAGATATACTAAGAGTTCATGAATAAAAATAGGTCTAACTTCATAAAACCCATGTGTTTTCATACACACTACCTCATCCCTTATATTTTCCACTCATTATTCCCCAATAAACCTTTCCAAGTGAACTTTCAAGTGTTCCAAGTCCTTCATGTGTTCCTCAAACTTTCTCTTCTTGGAATTACATCCAAGAGGTCATTCAAAATAAAGAGGAGGTTATTATTGATCATCCTTTCATTGAGAGCCAAAATTCTAATTTACTTCCTTAAGAAGTCCCCAATAAGTCTTTCATGACTTTAATATGGAACCAAGTGGTGAAATCATGGAGCGATTAAGGTGAAACTATAATAGATTGGGGAGTTAAAGTCAAGGAAGAATTTGAACCTATGAAAGTCCCTCCCATACCTCCTCGAAATACCTATTTTATAACATACTATTATTATTTTATTCCTTACTCTCATGAAGACACTATGAACCTTAAAGAAAATATTTTCTAAGAGAGTATAGATAATCAAATTAAAGAGTTGGAGTTGAAAACTAAGAGACTTGAAGAGAGCCAAGATCAAAAGATTGAAATCAAATAAATACTTGTACCCATTAAAGCCCCATTTCCCTCTTCCCAAGAAACTCTATATTTTACATCTTATATGTCTATACAAGAAGGTTTTCAAAATAATAAGGATGTCCTAATTGACAAGGTTGAATAAAAAGTTACAGTTGTTAAAGAGACTCAAGAAGTTTATGAGAAGAATGAGGTGCTTGTTGAAGAGAATGAAGTGTCCATTACCAAACTCCACTTGCATTCCATTTAAAAATTACTTCAAGAATACACCATATCCAAAACCCCAAGTTATAAGAGTTTTCCATATATTCCTAAGACAATTCATGATCCATATACCATACATCACACCCCCTCTCAAACTCATGAAAATGTCCATCACCCTCCCACCACACCACTTCTTGAAGAGAAATATGTCCTATGGGAAACAATTGAAGAAGAGATTGAAGTTGTAATCATGCCTCAAAAAAAGTGTGAAAAATATAATTCAAGTGTATATGATGAAAATTTTACCATTGGTACTCCACTTGGTGAAGATAGATAGAAATTAGTAGTCATAAATGAAGAAAGGAATGATCTTGATGATGTTTCAATTGCCTATGAGAAGGATGTTAAAATTTCTACCTTGATTAATGAAGATGTTGGTGAAGATATTTAAGAAAAGGCTTCGTAAAGACATCATGTTGAATAATATTATTGAATCAAATGAGAAGGTTCAAAGAGATTTTAATAACATTTTTTAGACTTATTTGTATATGTTTAAAGAGTATGAATGTTTTGAGAAGTTGGCACCTCTATAATAATGAGGTCAATTTGATGATGAAAAATTCAGATTTCCTAGTGAGCAAATATGTTTCCAAGACCATAATGAAGAAATATATGAAGAGTACATTCTTTAATACAATCAAGAGATTGGATTAGAAGAGATAATAAAAATATAAGGCTGATGTTTCCTTCATGGAGCAAGAGGACTTATGGTAGAAATATTGGTAAGTTTGTAAAGAATTTGATGTTCTTAAAAGGCCTATACCTCCTTCTAGTTATATTGAGGATGTTCTTGAAGGTTTTTTTCTTTTTAAATGACAAGGTGATAATATACAAGTTACCATGTTTGAGGCTGATCTTATGAATTAATAAGTGGTCATGTTTGAGATAAGCACAAACATAAGAAAGAGGATGAGAAGGATCTTGAGACATGTGATGAGTTCATCTTCATAGTTGATTTTTTGTAGTTGTTGTTTCACTAGAGAGCATGTTAAGATGAGTGGAATTCAAGGAAATTATGAAGTTAACAAGAATAAGGTCCAAGAGGTAGCTTGACTCATGTCATTCTTTATGTCATGGAGTAAGAGATAGTATAAACTTACCCTTTGGCCCAAGAGGAAGAAAAAAATTTTAGGTTTATTTTATATGCCTAGTTTCCTTTCTTATTTATTGTGTTCCCTAAGTGATAATAGCACATGTGTGTGTTTTTTATTTTTCTTGGTGTGTTTTGTCTTTGTTTTGTGTGTTTGGAGGTCAAATCAGTGTGTTTTTTCATGATCAAGGTCTAGTCAAGTCTGAATTTGAGTGCAAATAACTCCATTTCCCAATTAAAGGACAAGGCTACTAGTCTATCTAACATAACATGCATGATATCCTTATGAATTCCTAATTTGTTAGCCAATTTTGACCCCCAAGGTCAAAATGTCAACACCTATAAATGAAAACTTGATTTTAATTATTTATAATACTTGTTCATATCCATTGCATGCCTTGATAGTCACCAATTAGTATTTATAATATCTTATTGTTATTTTTAAAGGTAAATTTGGAGAAAATAAGGTAATGTTCCTTCTTGATCTTGCACTAGAATAGTCATGTCATGAAGTGATGAATTTTTTTAAAGTGGTCTCATATGTCCCTAGGTGTTCTTCAAAGTCTTTTTAGATGTCTTAATCACTCTATAATAACATTTCATGATGTTTTTGATAAGTTAGATTTATTTTGTGGACTTTAAGTTAGTGTTTTATGAATAAAAAGATGATTTTTACTAATTTCAATGTATAACAAAGCATTTTAAAGTGAATAATTTGTACAAGACTCTTTCCAACTTCCTTGGATTAGTTATATAACCTATCTTTATGTCTAAATGCCATAGACTAGTCAAAATCTTGATTTTTAATTCCAAAGAGGGAGTTTAATACACTTGTACATAATTCAAAAACTCATTTTTAAATGAAAACATTTAATAGGTATTTCTTGTGATTAAAAATTCTATATTCCACCTTGGGATCAATTTTTAGGTCTCAAAAATGTAGAAAAATCTTCCTCTCTACAATCACTCCTTTCATAATCTCACAAAGGCCAATTTCAAGTGAATGGTATAGGCCATCTAGGTAGAGTTTGAGGATAATATATTTACTAGAGTTAGGTAAAATTATAGGCTTATAATTAGTGGCATTTGTTTTTTTATTTATCTCCCTATCTTTATGAACAATCACTAAGGAGCTAAGATGATTTTTTGAGGCTGAAATCCCTAATAGCTCTATATTGGGAAAATTTTATTTAAAAAATGAACTCATTTGGTCATGAGTAGGTTTTTATAAATTATGTATATATATTCACAATTTTTCCATGATGGTACCCAATAGACTCACATGTGTGGTTTGGAATTTGAGCATGAGAACCTCACAAAGATAGTTTGCAGGTGTTTCACTCAAGTTTGAGAGTTTATGCAAAGTCAAAAATATTCAAATGATTATAATATGTTATTTATTATATTTAAACTTAATTTAATTCCCTCTAAGAATATAAAAATTTATTACTAGTTTCCGAAAGAGTCACATCATCACTCAGATTTTGGATTGTGGCTTGAAATTGCCTATATAACAAGGTGAATTCTCTTGGGTCTAAGTTTAATAATGAAGGTGATTTGGAAATGGAGATATGTGGTGTAAAATTATAAATACCTATGTGATATAGATATAACCTATTATATCATAAAAGACAGAATAAATTCATAAGCTCTAACTTTTAATACACAGACCCTGTACCAGAGCTGACTAAATTGTATATTCAAATTATCAACTTGAGATTTCATAAGATGAGTAGAGGTTTACATAATATTGAGAGAGTGATACTAAATTTATAATAAGTTAGTAATTCTCAAATATATATTAATCAATAATTAATAATTTGAGTGTCTCTAATAACTTATACAAGCAAAAAATGAGGCCTACAAGTTAAAAGCTTGAAGGTCCTCTTTTGGTCAAAAGACACTTGTTCATATAAATATGAGAGTGTGTACTTTGAATATGATTAAATTGTAGTATTATTCAATTAAAAAGTCAATGAAATAAATTTAACCATTTGGATGTCAAGAAGAAGTTTAATTGACCAAGCCTACAAGCCTAGTACTCATACACAAACCTGTGTATGAAGATGACAAAATAAAGGTTTGTAGAACATTATGAAGGATCAAATTAACCTTTTAATTTAGTGAAATTGATATATAATTAATTTTAAATACCTTTAATTATAAAATTATAGAGTTGATAATATCAATCCCAATGCTCATGTTCAAACTCTTATCTAATGACTACCTACAACAACACCCTGAGGAGGTACAATAAATGTTTATGTGTTTGTGAAAATAAAGTATTTTGGATATTTTGAGAGGGATATAAACTCTAAAATAGTATTAAAAATCATTTATATATTATTTAATTTTATAATGACTTGGATATAGCCTAAATCCCAAAGTGCATTCAAACACATAATCACCTATAGGTTTTGCTCAAGAGGTAGGTTGGTCTCAAGCCTAAATAGAAGACATAGCACATATAAAAGGAGAATTAGAGTTTATATGAGGTATGTGTAAATTTTAATAATTAATTAGAAGGTGAAATAATCCTAATTATATTTCAAAGATAATATTATTAATGATAAGTTCATGTAACCACATGTGTTTATAAATAGTGAGAACTACAGTCTTGCCTATTTTGTGTTTATGAAAAAACTTGGTTGTTTTGAGGAAAAAATGATTTTAATGAGGGAAAATTATTTAAAATTTTATAATTATGTGTATATTACCTTATATCCATAAGAATCAAGTGATAAAGTATGGACGAGCCTAACAAGCCTAAGCCCTCACACAGTCTTATGTGTCTCAAAATGATGAAGATCTAGTCTATTGAGATATTAAAAGAATATTAGAACCCTAAGGAGATGATAAATATTTTATATAAGCATAACATAAAGTATATAATCCTTAATAGTGGATGAAATGAATCAAACACATCAGTTAGGGTTAGGTGAGCTAGTATGCTCAAAAACCCTAGCTTGAACAATTGAAGGATAAAACATTATTGAAAAGATAAGTGTAAGAAATCACCATTGGGAATAATTAAAATTACATATTTAAGGTCTATTTTATGTGTTTATAGGCATTAAAAACTCATATATACCATCTATAAGCGTTAAGTCTACCTAACCTCACAAGTATGTAGTATGCCAACTCGAGAAGCCACCAAATTCCACTTAGATCTTCCATGAAGTTTTGCATGGTGGAAAAAGGAGTTTGGAGGTGTTAGAGAGAATTATAAAATTTAATCCTTGGTAATTGGTCCTTATGTTATTATATTTTATGATATGAATCATTGTAAAGACCCTTAAGTACTCCTAAGTTGCCTAGAAATCTAGAATGACCCAATATGAGAAAAATGCATTCAAATGAATGGTTTTAGACTAGAATTGACTTGAATGACTCTCAAAAATCTAATGATAACTTGATAAAGGTGTTGGTTGCCATGAATAGGTAAAATAATTTAAATAATAGGGTAGAATACATAGTTGTAAATGTGTTTTTGAAGGTACTATTGTCTCCAAATCTTGCACCCTAGAGGGTTGTTTAGGCTCCTCTAGATTTGGGCAACATTGGGACATTTAAAAGCTTGTGAGTGTGCCTATAAGTGGAAATGAACCTCTAGGTTTAAAATTATATCTTTATATATTATATTTTGTGTAATAAAACTATTGAACCAGTTTGTATGAGTGAAAAGAGTTAGAAGTTTAGATAAATGAAAAGCCTAGTCTAAGATGGTGATACACCAAGAATTAGTATCCACATGTACACCCTATACTTATGCACAATACAACATAATATAGTCTATAAATCAAGATATATAAGATTCAAACATAAGTATTTTAATGTAGAGATAAAATGAATGAGATCACACAAAGTAAATATCTAGAAAAGACAACTTGTATAGTCTAGAGAAAAGGTTACACATGTAAAATCTCATACAGCCATAGTGCACTCTCCATGACTTTTTAGATCAAATATTTTCTCAAAAACATGAAGGATAGATAATATAAGGATAAAACATCATTTTTTATCACTATGTGTCTCTTGCATTCCCAAGAAAATGTCTAGAACTTAGAAAGAAAATAGACTTATGCTTCTTTCCTGAAAAGCAAGAAAATGGCAAAAAATTCTTGTAGGGCTTCACCATAATATCTATGTATGATAAAACTAGAGCCCAATGTTATTATTTATATAAAAATAGAGAGAGAAGAGAGAGTCTTAGGAACTAAAATAGAAGCCTCCAAAATGGTTTCTACTCACCATCTTAGTGAAACTAATTGCAGCTATTCTCTCATTTAGTTAGAGTTTGTCCTTCTCTTTGATTCACCCTCTTGAAGTGACTAAGATCACTAAAAAATAAATGGTGAGATGACCCTCCATAATAAATGTCTCATATTTCTTCTATGAACCTTAGATTATTTTTTAGAGCTCCCATGTTTTTCACTATAGACCAATTTAGGTTTTCCAAGTGACTTTACTTCTACTTGCTTCTTTGGGTTGTTTGATTTCTTCTACTTGTAAAATTCATAAGCAAATCTCTTTTGAAAACCCACAAAGAATTTTCTCTTCCTTTTCAATCTTTTATATGGATTTTACTTGTAAAATTCATAAGCAAAGCTCTTTGGGAAACCTGGTTTGCACTATCCTTGCTTAAGACCCTGTCAGGTTCTCTGAATGGCTTTACTTCTTACTTGAAGACTTTAGGCATGAATTTGACATCCTGTGGCATGTCATATTTTAATCCTAATGGCTAGTTGACCACCCTAAATTTGATTTCCTTTGGTGCGTCATCTTTACAACCCAACTATTAGTTGGCCACCCTAAATTTGACATTTTGTATAACGTCATGGGGATTCATTGGGTCAGGTTTATGTTTTGGGAAAATTTCCCAAATTAATTCCTTCATAAAATTTGTCTAAAGGAATTATTTTATGTATTTTACCTGAAAGGCAATGGTTAATTCTTTCAGGGACTTTTCCTAAAGGACACATTTTAGGAAAAGTCCCTGAAAGAATTAACCATTGCCTTTCGGGTAAAATACATAAAATAATTCCTTTAGACAAATCTTGCAAAAAGGCACAAGGTCCCTTCAAAAAAATTTGAAGGGCATTTCCAAAGGAAATGGCCCTTCAAAATTTTTCTAAAGGCATTTCCAAAGACAAAGTTCCCTTTGGAAAAGTCTAAAGGGTCACTTGGAAAGAAAAGTGCCCTTTAAAACTTTTTTGAAGGACTCTTGGACAACAAAGTGCCCTTTAAAATTTTTTGAAGGGACACTTAGGCTAAAAGTGCCTTTCAAAAAAATTTTGAAGGGTCACTTGGAAGAAAAGTGTGCTTCAAAAAATTCCAAATGGTCACTTGGTCACTTGGAAGAAAAGTGTGCTTCAAAAAAGTCCAAATGATCACTTGGACAAGAAAATTTCCCTTCATAAAAGTCTAAAGGGACACTTGGGAAAATAAAGTTCCCTTCAAAAAAGTTTGAAGGGACACTTGGGAAAACAATGTGCCCTTCAAAAAAGTATGAAGGGACACTTAGGGGAGAACATTATCAAGACCATTTTAGGTTTACTAAATGCCTTTTGCCTATAAAATTAATAATACTTGATCTTTGGAAAACTTGAAGTCATGCATCATTGAAAACCCACAATGCATTAGAAGGAGTAATTCAGGTTCGTAAACCTAGATTACTTTTACTCATGAAACTTTTATAAGTCAATTCATTCAAAGAACCTATCTTGGTCTTGAGGAGTAATTTAGGTTTATGATAGGCCAATACTTGACTTGTGGATAACCCAACATACATTGTAATAGATCCAAAACACTTTAGCCTCCTTGACTTGCAATTTTGGACCTCTAAAATGACTTGTTCTTGCAACTACTATTTGGATCTCAATGAAAATGGTTAAACAAATTGTACTAAGGTGAAATTTGGTAAATATTATTAGTGATTCTAAGGGGAGGCATGTCCATTGTGTCAAATAACAATCACCTAAATCCTTCCATTAGGCATGGAGCCAACCATATAGGCAATTCAAGTAGAACTAAACAAGCTTTGGTTCAAAAACACATTAGTTGGGTTGATTACACACACAAGGTAGAGACACACACCAAACAAAGGGAAGGAAAAAACACCTATGCTACAAAGCACTTAGGGAGAGAAAAAATGACAAAATAAACACACCAAAACAAAGTATATATAAGAAATGGCCAATAAGGGTCAAAATTAAAGGCTTTAAATGGATTGCATTCACTAGAATAGGTATCTCCTCACCATCCATTTTGGATAGCTAAAAGGAGTTTCTTTGCTTGCACTTACTAATGATGTAAGGACCACTACAAAAGGTATCAAACTTTGTATGTTTACCTATTTTTTCTCTATCTTCATCCCATTTCAAAACCAAGTCACCTTATTTAAACACTCTTGCCCTTGCCCTTTTGTCAAAGGATTTCTTCATGAAGACTTGATGTTGTTCCAAAGCTTTGTGTGCATCATCTCTTTCCTCTTGAAACCAAATTAATTCTATCAATCTAACCTCTATGGGAGTGTTTTCAATTAATTTTAGATATTGTGTAAGTTCCAAGTCAAGGAGATCTTGTGATATGGATAGCCAAGCTTCTCTCCTATATATAAGTATAAAGGGAGAATTACCAATTGAATTCTTAGTAATGATTTTATCTACCCATAAGGATGTCTTCAGCTTTCCATGCCATGCTCTTTGATTAGTTTCCAACATCCTCTTGATGATCTTGATGAGGTTCTTATTGGTTGACTCAACCAATCCATTACCTTGAGGGTAGTATTTGGATGAAATACTCAAATGAACTCCACTCTTTTCTACTTAATCAAAAGTTTTATCACATATAAAATCAAGTGCATTATCTAAGATGATGACATGAATAGATCAAAACCTTGTTATAATGCTATCATATAACTCCAAGATGGAATTTTGATTTTCTTCCTTCAAAGCAATAACCTCTACCCATCTTTTGAATTACTCTATAGTAGTCAATATCCATTTGTGTCTAGCACTTGATAGAGGGTTGATCATGCCAATGAAGTCAAGGCCCCATTTCATGAAAGGTTGGTCCACTTAGATATGATTCAATGAAAGGGTAGAAAGCTTTTGTAGTCCAACAAAGAAAGAACATTGAGGAAAAGCCTTATCCCAATGATAATAGTCTTTAAAAAGACTAGGCCAATAGTAACCATCTCTCATTATTTTTGTAGATATTGTTTTAGGAGAGAAATGACCACCATTTGCACCATTATGGAACTTTTCTAGTAGCATATCAAATTGGTCATTATTAATACATCTTAGCAACTCATTGCTCACACCCTTATGAAAGATAATGTCATCCATAAGATAATAAGTAATATCTTGTAGCCTAAAATACCTTATTTGAGATTTTTTCAAGCCATTAGGACACTCACCATTTTGATGAAAACTAATGATTTCTTGTGTCCAACTTTGATTCTACATTTGATCAGTTGGCTAGTCTTGAACTTGATTCACCATGGCTTGATCTTTTGGCTCTTGAAAGTTATATGATAAGTTCTCACATAAACTTCTTCCTCTTACTAGGCTAGTTACCTTGATGTCAATGTCATATTCCATCACCTTCATGATCCATCTATCTCTCTTCTCATTGAGATTCTTGCTTAGAAGAAACTCCTTGGTTCTAGGATGGGAAACCATGACATGTATCTTGTTTTTGGAAACCCTATGTCTAAATTTTTTCAAACTTCTAATGATGATTAAAGCTTGCTTCTGAACAAAATAATATGTCACTTTGTATTCTTCTAAGCCTTGGTTGAATAAAGTAATTGGTTGTTCAACATCTTCATCATTATTTTGCATAATCATAGATGAGATAGTGTCAAGGTTAGAAAAATTATAAAGAATGAAATCTTTAGAAAAATTTATATTTAAGAGAGTGGGAGAGGTTACAATTTCTTGCTTTCTTTCTTCAAAGCTTCCTTTACCTTCCTTTATCTAAGTAAAAACTTTTTTCTTTTTAAGTATGGTTGTGATAGGCTTTACCATAGTTGCACAGTTTGGGATAAACCTCCTTAAAAAGTTTATTTTTCACAAGAAACTTTGTATCCCTATCTTGTGTTGAGGAAAAGACAAGACTAGAATAGATTCAATCATTTTGGGGTCAATAGATAAGCCTTATTTTGAAACAACATAACCCAAAAGCTTATCTTCATGGACAACAAAGATGCACTTCTTTGGATTGAGGGATATGCCATACTCTTTAAACTTCTCAAACACTTTCCTTAGATGTTATATATGATTAGAAACATCTTTTGAAAAAATGGTTATATCATCAAGTTAAACAAGAAAAAAATTATTGGTCAAACCTTTGAAAGTTATGTCCATTACCCTTTGAAATGTAGCTTTAGCATTGGATAAACCAAATGGCATCTTATTGTAGGCAAAGGTCCCCCACTTGGTGGTGAAGGCTGTCTTGAATTGATCCCCATAATTTACCAATATTTTATTATAACCTAAATAACCATCAAGAAGTGAGAAATATTGAGAACTTAAAATAACTTACAGAATTTGTTCCATGGAAGGGAGTGGGTAATGATCCTTGAGAGACACTTTATTTAGATCATGAAAATCTACACAAAGTCTAATTTATCCATTCTTATTTTGAATTGGCATAAGTTTGGCTACCCAAGTTGAGTGCTTGATAGGAAAGATAATCCTCAATCAATTTGGTCAGCTCTTTTTTCATGAGTTCTTCTACCTTGGGGTTGATAGGCCTTTGCTTTTGCCTTATCAATTTAGCTCCATGCTCCAACTCAATGGTGTGATGAGCTAGACTTGGGTCAAACCATTTTATGTCCTTTTATTCCTAGGCAAATATGTCATGAAACTCTTTACATAATATAATAAAATTTTGCCATTCTAGCTGAGAATAAGCCTTGCCAATCTTCAAAAGTTTGTCCTTGAAAATTAGAACTCTCTCATAGTTATCTTATTTTGTTGACATGCTCATTATTTGGTTTTTATTTTGATAAAACTAATTGAAGATAGTTTCCAGGGTAATTATACCCTTAGGTATTTTATTTTTCTTTAACTATATAATATGCTCTTCATAATGATCATGCAACTTCTTTTGATTTCTTAAAGTGAAGTCTACCTCATTTTGTAAGAAGTATGCAATGTATTCATCACTTTAAAACACTTGTCATGACACTTAATTATATATAATGGAAGATCTCACAATGATATTGATATTAGATTGATCTTTCTCTTGTTCAACATCAGTAGCTAAGTCAAAATGTGTTCTTATTGTAGGTAGTCTATCAGTGTACTTGTTCAAGTCTCTTGGTATGGGATAGATGTTTAAGGCATCAAAATCCTCAAGTAGATCCCATAACCTATGATTGAAAGAATTGAGAAAGGGGTTATTTATTGTAGATCAACTTCTCACATGATTAATGACCAACTCATTATCTCCATAGACTTTCAAAATCTTGATTCCTCTCTTTTTTGCCCATTGGAAAGCATGAACTAAGACTTCATATTCTACCACATTACAAGTGTAGTTGAAGTGAAACCTATAAGAAGAGTAGAAATGATTTTTTATGGGGAAACCAAAATGACACTATCTCCTACACCTAATTTTCTCTTTTAACCATCAAAGAACATTTCCCACATGCCATCAAGCTCATGATCTTCATTGGTGAGTGAAGGAATTGGGATGTTTTCCTCATGCATGCAGTAAAATCCCAAATAAATTTTCATAATGAAAGTGTAAGGATAAAGTATATATGTTTTGTTTCTATACTTTTCAAGATAGAGGTTGAAAATACCTTCAATAGGAGAAGATGTTTCACTATTTAGGACTGTTTCCTCCTCTTTGTTGATTATACATTTTTTATTTGTCATTGTCTCCAAGTATGGCTCAATGTGGAATCTTGCTAAGGGTTAATTAGTTATGGTTACCTTGTTTCCATACCTTGTATTTAAATCTATAAAAAACCAATAAGTAGAAATTTATCCTCCTATATTGGCCGTAAAGTCCCTAGACAAGCATATAGCAAAGTGTGCTAGAAGGTCCACCACCACAATATATTTCATGATAGGCAAGCTTGGGCAGCCATGTAAAAACACTTTTAGACCTTTGACCAATCCTAATATCTTGTTTGGAGTTCCATATAGCTAAAAAATGCCTTTACTATGTGGCTCATAGTTTAAACCTAGCTTATCGACCACTACTTTAGGCATAACAGTAGTGTTTGCTCTACTATCCACAATACAATTATGGACCAACTTATCTCCTATAATGAGTGTGAGGTAGAAGGGTGGAGAATTATTAGCTTTAGTGGAAGGATCTAAAAGATGATTTGGATAATTTGTGAGAGCCACACTATGATGCCTTGAATATTGAGGAGCCACCTGCATGCTTACTAACTGCTCTTGCAAAAGCTCCTTTTGACCAGGTATATGTAAAATCTCATAAAGGGATATGCTTGTATTAGTGATATTTAATGAGTCCACAATATTTAGAGATGGATTATTCACTTTATCCTACATTTTTTATGGTAATAAAGGATTTATAGCCTATTGTGTTTCAATCTTGGAAGCTACATTTACATTCTAGTTTAATTGACGAACATGACTTGTAGAAGGTTCAACACCTTAGATAGTGTTTTGTGGCATTGGAGAGGCATCAATTGGAACTATTAATGTCTCCTATCATTCTCCCAAGGATCTCTTCTTGGACCTTATATTAGCTGATATTGACATTTCTTGAGTCAACACAAAATCATCCTTTTATTGAAATTTCATCATCCCCATGGGCTATTACCTTCTCCATGATTATCCCTTTGGTTGGGACATGCTTCTTCTACTATTGTGTAAGTAGTAAATTCTTATTGTGTATATAAAGTGTAGCTAGTTACTCCATCATCATGTGTAAACTGACCTTAAGGCTGCCCCCATTGGTCTACATGATCTTTTCCTTGCACTATATTTTCATGAATTAGAACAACAACCTTTATGGTAGGAGTAGAATTTAGATTATATGAATTGGGATGCCCACTATATACTTATTGATTTTTTCCTCTCCCTTTATAATTGTATTGGGATGGAGATTTATATCCTTATTGAGGATAGTATTGTGTATTAGGAGCACTTTCCAGATATTGAGCTTGCTTAAGCTGAGCTCTCAATGATCTAATTTCTTCATCCTTATTCACAATGTTATCCACCTTTTTAGGAAAGGCTCTTAGATTCACATTGGCATTGGGAACCTAAGACATGCTTGGAGATTCAACCAAATTATGGGATAGCAAAGGCATAAAAACTCTTGAAGGGAGTCTTTCAGCTTGAATCAAGCTATTCTTAGCCTTAATTACTAGTTCATATGCACCTAGAAGAGTGAACCCTCCCATTGAATACAACATAATAGCAACATCAATACCAATCCCTTTGAGGTATGTTGGGAACATAAAGCTAGGAGGAGGTCTCATGATTGGTGGCAACCTATACCATGTTCTTTGAAATCTCTCATTGAAATATCCTATGGATTCATTTGGACCTCTTCTTATTACATTTAGATGATGTATTAGGGAAGCATGATCACTCTTATTTTTGAATCTTATCACCAATAGGTCTCCAAACCATCCCAACTTGTAATGCATCCCCCCTCCAACATTTTATATCAGTCATGTGCTTTGCCTTTTAAAGACATGGCAAGTAGCCTAAAGGCTATGTTGGCCCTAGTAACATTATGGAAATTTCATAAATTATAGATGTCTCTAATATGTTCAGATGGGGTAACAGGACCCTCTCCATTGAAAATAGGATGATTTTTGGTAGCAATTAGAGGGATGGGGTCATATACAGGAAGCTCTATTGGGTTTTGGGTATTAAAAGTAGGCAAAGGTTGATGTCGATCTATCTCTCCCCTTTTTCCCATTTCTCTTCTTCCTCTATGATCCTTTATTTCTTATTCTTCAACTTGCTCCTCTTCTTGAACTTCTTCAACCTCTTTTTCTTCTTCCCTAAAACCTCCCTATGAAAGATTTAATAGGGATATGATGGGTTCAAGGTGTTGTTCTTTAGGAAAAGCTTTAGCTAAAGGGGCTTGGTCATAAATCTTAAGGACCTTATGAGGACCATGTAGGATAATGTATAAAACATGGTTTAGAACCAAATATTCACATGCTTTTAGAGTCAACAAATGATGGGTTAGGGGTATTTATACTACTTAGGCCTATCAAGACCAACATTCACCTTGACTTAGTAATAATTTGGGTCCCACTAGACATGTTATAACTATTGTCTCAAAATCTTGCACCCTAGAAGATGGTTTATCAATCCTCCTCTAGAATTAGGAAATGTTGGGATATTTTCAAGCCGATGGGTGTGCTTATAATTGGAAATATATCTCTAGGTTGAAAGGGCTATCTCCCTGTATTAGCTTTTCTGTAATAAAACTACTGACCCAGTTTGTATGAGTGAAAAGAGTTAGAAGTTTAGATAAATGAAAAGCCTAGTCTAAGATGGTGATACACCAAGAATTACTATCCACATATATGCCCTATACTTATGCACAACACAATATAATATATTTTATAACTCAAGGTCTAGAATATTCTAATATAAGTATTTCAATGTAGAGATAAAATGAATGAGATAACACAAGATAAATAATTAGAAAAGATAACCTGTATAGTCCAAAAAAAAGGTTTCACATGTACAAATTCTCATACATATAGAATGCACTCTACATGACATATTGGATAAAATATTTGATAAAAAACATGAAGGATAGAGAATATAAGGATCAAATATCACTTGTCATCACTCTATGTCTCTTGCATACCCAAGAAAATGTCTAGAACTTAGAAAGAAAACAAACTTATGCTTCTTTTCTCAAAGGCAGAAAAATGGCAAAACATTCTAGTAGAGCTTTGTCATACTATTTATGGATAATAAAACTAGAGCCCAAGGGTATTATTTATAGAAAAATATGGGTATAAGAGAGAGCTATTGGGTGCCAAAATAGAAGCCTCCAAAATATTTTTTAGTCACCGTCTTAGTGAAACTGATTCTAGTTGTTTTGTCATTCAGTTGGAGTTTGTCCTCTTTGATTCTCCCTCTTGAAATGACCAAGATCACTAAAAAATAAATGGTGAGATAACCCTCCATAAAAAATGGCTTAGATCACTGCTATGAACCTTAGATTCTTCTTGAAAGCTCCCACATTTTGTACTATAGACCCATTCAAGTTTTCCAAGTGACTTTACTTCTACTTGCATCTTTGAGTTATTTGATTGCTTCTACTTGTAAAATTCATAATAAAAGATATTTTTAAAACACACAAATCATTATTTATTCCTTTTTGGGATTTTTTATTGACTTTACTTGTAAAATTCATAAGGAAAGCTCTTTGGGAAACCCAATTTTTGCTATCCTTTCTTAAGACCCTATCAAGTTCTTTGAATGGATTTAATTCTTACTTGAAGACTTTAGGCATGAATTTGATGTCCTATGACATGTCATCTTTGAATCCTAATGGCTATTTGACCACCCTGAATTTGACATCCTATGGCATGTCATCTTTGCCCCCCAATAACTAGTTGGCCACCTTGAATTTGACATCTTGTGACACATCATGGGGATCCATCGGGTTGGGTTTATGTTTTGGGAAATTTTCCAAAAGTAATTCCTTTAGATAATTTTTTTGAAGGAATTATTTTAGGGATTTTTCCTGAAAGGCAACGGTTAGTTCCTTTGAGAACTTTTCCTGAAGGGACACTTGGGAAAGTATCCTTCAAAAAAGTTCTAAAGAACACTTAGGGAAGGTATAGGTTCCCTTTAAAAAATTCTAAAGGGTATTTGCAAAGGAAATATCCCTTTGGAACTTTTTCAAAGGGCATTTTCAAAGATAAATTGCCCTTTAAAAAGGTCTGAAGGGTCATTTGGGAAGAAAAGTGCCCTTCAAAACTTTTCCAAAGGATTCTTGGACAAAAAAGTGCCCTTCAAAAACTTTCAAAGGGACACTTGGGATAAAAGTGCCCTTCAAATTTTTTTTAAATGGTCACTTGAAAGGAAACTTCCCTTTGAAAAAGTTTAAAGGCTCAGTTGGATAAGAAAAGTGACCTTTAGAAAAGTCTAAAGGGATACTTGGGAAAATAAAGTGCCCTTCAGAAAAGTCCCAAAGGGACACTTGGGAAAACAATTTTTCCCATCAAAAAAGTCTAAAGGGACAGTTGGGGGGAACATTATCAAGACCATTTTAGGCTTTCTAAATCCTTTTGCTTATAAAAGTCATAAGACTTGCTCCTTGGAAAACCTTAAGTCATGCATCGTTGAAAACCCACAAAACATTGGAATGAGTAATTTGAGTTCATAATCTTAGATTACTTCTACTCATGAAAATTTTATAACTCAAGCCATTCAGAGAACCCAACTTGGTCTTGAGGAGTAACTTGAATTTATGAGAGTCCAAGACTTGACTTGTGGAGAACTTGACATACACTACAATGGAGCCAAAATACTTTAGCCTCCTTGACTTGTAATTTTGGACCTCTAAAATTACCTATTCTTACAACTATTGTTCATCTATTCATGAAAATGGTTGAAAAAAATTTACAGAGGTGAAATTTGGTCAATAGGTACAAAATATGGAGTGGATCCTAAATCAGTGAAGAGGTAACATGGGACTTGAAAAAGGTCATACCATCATCAAAGTTTCAAAGTGAGTCAACAAGGGAGAAATTCATGGTTTTAAAATCCAAATGGTCTACCTAAATGCCTATTAGACACACGTGGGAGTAATTTTTGGCCAAAACACAATTTCTAGGTAAGGAGACATAATTGATGAGAGAGAATGGCATAAAAAGACACTTACACTTAGATTTAGGACCTAAATTTTTTTTGACCTATAAATATACAGTGGGTCCTCAAATACTTTCTCATTTTTTAAATAACCTTTGTACATTCTTCTACACAAGGTGGTTTACATGTTTTTAAGGGTACAAGGAATGAGGTCTAATGAGTGATTTTGGTGTAGAAAAAGATCTTGGGGGTATTTTAAGACCTAATAATGATTTTATTAAGGTATAATATTATTTTAATATTCCATCCATGGAGATATAACTAATTGGAGAAGATGAACTCTAGTTTTGACACTTGTAAATAAGATTGGCCTAGTGAGACAAAGAGACTTCTAGACACGTAGCAAGAGAATGAAGTGATGTGTCAAAGGCAACCTTTATATATCAATTAAAATGGAATAAAATTAGATAAAATATGTAACTCAACATTACGTAACCATTAATAATTCTACTTGTTATTCCACAAGCCAAGATAAAGGGTAGTTTTGGAGAACAAGGAAAGGTGTCAAATAAGGTTTGAAATTTCCACACCATTTGGAGCAAAAAAACATCTATAGGAGACAAAATATTGTAATTAAATAATTTATAGGTCAATTTCATACCTCTCTCTCTCTCTCTCTCTCTCTCTCTCTCTCTCTCTCTCTCTCTCTCTCTCTCTCTCTCTCTCTCTCTCTCTCTCTCTCTCTCTCTCTCTCTCTCTCTCTCTCTCTCTCTCTCTTATTTTCTATAAATTAAGCATTATTTGGATGAGATTATATCCTCCACTTGGGTATGGTGAATCCATGCCCATTTTCATCTTTTAATCAATGAGAATAATCTATTGTAACCTCCTTAAATTGATGGTTTCAACATGTATGATTAACTATTTGATCTTACTAAGTGATATTTTTTCTTCCTTGGTATGTTTGTCCTTTCTTTCATTCATGTTCAAGTCAGAATCCCTTTTATAGGTCTTGTGAAGTGTCTAAGTGAGATGTAAGTTTTTATAGAGTTGTAATTTCAATAGTTTAATGTCATGACCTCTTGAATAGTCTCATAACTAAAGCATTGTTCACAACCTTCATGAAATACATTGATGTAGAGAGGTAGATTTGGAGAAGTGTTTATTGTAGGTTAGTCTCATGTTTGAAGTGCATTTGTATCTAGTTGGAGTGGTAAAATAATATTTGGTTTATCACCCCATTATAATATGTTTCTCTCCCTTTTCTTATCAATTGGTAGGTTAGTGTTTTATCCTATGTGATTCATCAAGGGTAGCTAACCCTTTAACCTAAATGTTTACCTCTCTAATAGGGCACCCATAACCTTGACGTGTTTCCATGTTAAATTAAATTTAAAAGTCTTGAAATACCTTATAAAGGGTTAAAATTTGATTGATAACACCAAGGTCATCCAAATAAAAATTAAAAAAAATCAAATATATGGTATAAATTAGAAGGTAGTGACTAGATGTGATGGGCTAACCTATAAGGGTAAGTCAATCTCACTAAGAACATGATGTTTTGTCACATAAAATTATCTAACCATTTTGGTTGAATGGTACAAATCATCATGTGTATATCCTAAATGTGAAAGTAATTCCTTGGTGAAAACATTCTCACTATAACCATTATCAATAATAACCCTATGAATAGATTGGTGGCCAAGGCATGATTGAAAAAATAATGAATGAATATTTGATTCATCATCCACAATCTCATTATCATTGAAAGTAAAAAGGGGTCTCTAAACCATAAGAGTTGTGTGTCATGTATAAGTACCAATAATCCCATCTAATGGGAGTCCATAATGTGGTGGATGTGGATGTGAATTATATGTCATTTACACTTCTAGATTCATTTGAGAATTATCTTGTAATGGATCACTAAACATATTTTGGTTTTGATGGTCACCAAGTTATGAACCCAAATCCTTTGTAAGATCATCAAATGTAAGTTGATAGTTATTGATAAGGTTTTGGATGTTATGCTTCAAGGTATAATATTAGTTAGTAAAATGCCTAGGGCCATATGATAATGATAATAATTATTGGCATCATACCCATGAGATATAAGTATACTCAATCGATCCCTATGGGAGGAGGGAGAAATATGAGATGATAATCAACAATATTCTTAAGTAGAGGATTTAAAGAGTCTAGTAATCCTATAAATTGTCTCCTTGGTGAATTATATAAGACAAATTGATTAGGTTGATTTAATACTAATTAACAATTATACTCATTTCCTTCTTAGGTTATGTAGGTTTAACCTTGTATCTAGGTTAAATCTAAAACTTGGTATTAGATGTAGTCAGTGTGTTTGCTACATACAAAAAGATTTTTCAATGAATTAAGTTTCATTTTATGATATCAAAAAATATGGCATAAGTCATCAAAATATTTTAAATTTTTGAACATAATGGGCTCATTTAAGGGGAGATAAAACTTTTCTTGAATATTTCATAAAGTTATTTATCTTCTATTTGATTTATTATTTTGGCCAACAATGTCTTGTATCTCAAGAAATATGCATTGATAGTTTCATTAGTTCCTTGTTTGATCTTTGAAATTTTAGCATAGGATACATGTTTTGTAATTTTAATATATAAGTGTGCTATAAATTGATCTGAAAGTGGTTTGAATGCTTTTATTGAATAGATTGGTAAATCATAGAAACACCTTAGAGTATAGTCCTTAAAGCTCCTTGGAAATAGTTTAGTCAAAATTTTATCAGTGGAGGCATAATCATACATGCCACATACAAAGATCAGAGATGATATTCAATATTTCCCATACCATCATAAAATGTAAACATAGGTGAAATAAAACTAATTTTAAATGGGTGAAAAGATATCTCAAGTATAAGAGAATTATGCAACACCTCTTATGAATCAATAACATAGGGTGAATTCATATAAATTTTCTAAAAAATTGAAACCTTAGCTTGATTTTTTTTTATAGTTTATAAAATATCTTACACATTTTTATTTCCAAGAGTGGAAGTTTGAGAAACCACCAAAGGAGGTAGACCAATTATTTGAGTTGATATAAGCATTGAAACTGGTAACTAGGTTTAACTGTGAATGTTTCCCATGGAGGATGTAGCAATAGTGGGATTTGTTTCTAGGAATAATGGTGTAAACACATAACCCATTCCATCATTATATGTATTAAGTTATGATATATTCAATGGGAGTAATACGATAATATGGGGAAGTCCCACATCTATAATAGCATGATCAATAAATACACCTAGTTATTCATCTATGCTTTTCTATTTTTAGTTTCCAATATGGTTTAAAGGATCTCATCAATATTTTGACGTTTTTTTATGGATTAAATCTCAAAATAGATAAATAAATTACACTTGATATTGATCTATTTTCTCATGTTCATTATTTTCATTGTTTTCATTATCATAAACTTTTTTTATGATAACATTTTTGACATTTTGTTCATATTCATCATTAGCACTTGTATTGGGAATAGGGTTTTAAACTTCATAAATTTGATACATCTTAAGAGGTATAAGAGTAATCTCTAAGTTTTTAATAAAAACACCACCTTATCTAGGTTGCATACACATAATAGAATAAATATGTAAAATAATAGTAATGAAAATCTTCAAGAGGCTTAATACATGTTGACAATTCTGACCTCACACATCAAATTATCATCCCTTACACTTGAAAATTTTATTTTAAGGAAATGGTGTAATTAATAAATCCCTAAAATATATATTGGAAATTTTTTATAGCAATTTTAATAGGCTTCTCAAGTGTTTCTAGTAGTTTTAACACCAAAAAGGCTTATTTTGAGGCAATCCATATAGTTCTTCAAGTGAAATTTATAATCAAGAATATTAATAACCTTATTTATCCTTACTAGGTCAAATAAGTGATTTTAAGGAGGTTTAATGTCTTAAAATGAATAAAACTATTTTATCTCCAATACTGCCCTCCTTGACAGCTCTAGAAGGGTAGTTTCATATGCTTAGTATGAAAAGAGTAGAGAGAGTTATGAGATGAAACTTTGTCCATTATTTATAGGTCCAATTAATATTTAAAATAGTGAATTTTTTTTCTCATATTGGTGGCCTGTTCCTTATGAAAAATCACTAAGAGTGACAATATGTCACTATGGCCTATTCATTCAAGAGGGGTTTATTCTTACACCTATTTATAAAGATAATAAATTAATGAGAGTAAATATTTTTATGGTTATTTATATATGTCTTGTATCTCCATTTCATGGGTTTTTAATCTGATTCATCTCTATGAGTTAATTTCACTTGGAGAGAGAAGGCCTTGGTGTGTAGACTGTTATAGTGGATTCTACTGCAAGTATTTGTTTTGTATTCATGATCATCATATTTATATGATTATAGTTCTTAAGTTTCATATAATTTCTCTAATTTTCATGGAATCAATATTATTTTACCTAAATATGTGGTTCTTTATCTGTGACTTTCAAGTGTACTTGCTTTAGATACCTAGTCTATGTGTGAATAATATAATGGAGATTTGAGGTTCCAATTTGAACCAAGAACAAGTAATATATCATGGTGAGTGATTATTATATGATATTTAATCATTGGAAGTGAAGATAAATTCAAGATAAGATACCATGTGTTCACTCTCTAATAGGATCATAAGTATTTTATCCATATCCATGTATGGACTGTAAAAATGAGTTGAGTAAGTTAAATATCTATGGTGGAGGCCTAATATAATATACATGCATTCATGTAAATATTAATAACTCATTACCCATCATCCAAGATTCTTAGGTTGACTATATGTTTTGATTCTTAATGTATACAACATATAAATGGGTTGATTATACTTGCAAGTTTATAAAAAGACTGGTCAAGTAAACTGAAGGTGATATGAGGTTATTAGATCCTCTTTAGTATTTTGACTATGAATATAAGTTTTGAGTTTTTTTTTAGGGGATGTTAATCTCAATTTAAATCTAAAACATGTTAAAATGATTTAGATAAGGAAAATGGTGAGAAATAAGGTCTAAACACTCTATGCATAAGCAAAACCCTAAAGGAAAATCACTGATGGGCCTTGAAAAGTTAGTTTATTATTAAATATAATAAGATTAAAAGAGGTTTTTAAATGATATTGAATAATATTTGATACTTTCATCTAAGCATATAGAAGCATATAAGATCATCAAGAAGCATGAGTTGATAGTTTAACAAATAACTACAGTACCCTGTATGGACTATATAAGAGAGTAAGTGAGAAGAAACTTGAGAAAGTTACTAAATGAGTTGATATACCCTAATATATAATGATAATGGATAGTCCTTTAATTTTTTATTTCCAAAAATCATGGTAATAATCCAAGTTTTATGTTTTAGACCTACATACAATCATGATCCTTGACTATCACCTACAGGTGGCTAATGAGAAGTGGATTGGTTTAAGACCAAAGAATTAAAATATAAAACATGTGTGAGGTATTTAGACCCAATTGAGATCTAAAATTAAGTTTTAAGTATATATATTGTCACAATAGTGAGAGGGTGTGATGAAGGGGATGTTGGGCTAATAATCCTAGAAAGTCACCTACAGGCCTATCTTAAGATCATCTATTTTTCAAGCTAAAGTGTTTATAGAGGTATGAAGTATGTTTTAACCTAATTGGAATATTTTAATACGTTAATTTACTATTGAGGATGTTAGGACCATTGAGGGAGATAATATGACATTCGGGCATGTCAAGAGAGTCCTAATAATTGAATTGATTATACTAAGACACCTACAAGTGACTTATGGAACAAGTTGGTCATAATGTCAAAGAGAGAACAAATGAAAAATAACCTCTAAACAAATAAAAAATCTATCCATGGTAAATAACCTATTGAATAAGTTAGTAATGTGATGAAGACTAACTTCATAGGTTTAGTCAAGACCCTCTCAAAGAATATATAGCTCTATTTGAGGGGATAACTCAGGTTCCAAACCTAAAGGAGGTCAATGGGACTTCAATCAACATTAAATATCATAAAAAATTCAAGTATGTGGGAGACGAAATCTTAAGGCATAGAGAGTAAAATCAAGGTGATCTCTAACACCTACAATCACCTAGTGATATTATTGGATTCAATAGTGTGTTTTATGAGGACATAGGGTTTTGGTAATTATAAGAAGGATCCAACTATCCAAATCATGGTAAGGAGACTATATAGTAAGATTTAATAAATGAAAAAAATACCTTGAATTTACACAAATGAAGACTAACTCCATACAAATTATCAAAGTGAGAAGGCCTAATCCACTCATGGGTAGACCTAGTCAACTTTAGAATGAAAAATGAGGTCAAATTTTTCAAGAAAAAGTTGGTTACACCTAAGTGAGTGATAGATATTATAATGAAAATTAATATATCAACATTAGGAACTTATTGACTATGTATATGAGGCACTAAGTCACTTTACATGTTTAGGCATTGTGGGAGCTTGATTCTATAGAGTTCTATAGGGAAATAAAGTAATATTTAGATTCAACATGATGAATTAAAATCTCATGAATAATTTTTTAAACAATCATAAAGTGGTCATAATTATTAGGGTTGCATGACAATGTTTAATTTGAAAACTTCACCTACAGGTAGTGTTGGAAGGGTGTAAGGTTTGGGAGTCTATTGATAAGAGGTAGTGCTTTAATAGGGTGCATAGGATTGATAAGTGAATAAGGAAGGATAATTACCATTTAAATAAGGATAATATAATATAAAAAATCATTATTAGCACTCTCATACCATATTGATAAGGTGAAAATAAAAAAACTCAGTCATGGACCCATGAAGCATAAAAATTTAGGTAGCACACTAACTAGTTTTGGGGGAAACACATTTTGAGGCCTCTATAGGCATGATCTAGTTATCAAATTTGGTATATTTTGTGTTAATGAGTGGATTAAATTGTATATTTTCTTGTAAAGGTAATATTAGTAGTAGAAATATCCATTATTTTGTCTTAGACCTGATCTAAGGTCTATTTAAGAGACCTAGAGGTTCACTTGAGTTCAATAACATAGATAAAGAATTCTAGATCTTATGAAGGGATTTGAAGGTAGATTAAAAGCAAGGTGATTATATTCATACACTCTTAGGTGTTAAAAAACTTCATTTCTCAATCTAAGTTCCCTTGAGGGATTACAAAGGTAAGACAATCATTAAAAATTATAGGATAATCTAATACACCTTATAATAAATCCATACATAGTTATAATTTTTTTATAAGTGTTCAACATTCCTTTGTATACATTTGGTTCACTAGTTAGGGTGATTTGGGTTTATGATAGCCATCTAAAAAGCAAATTCAGATGATCATGGCATTTTCCACACTTTTCATGTGAGTCTAAGAATTTTGGACTAGTTGAGGGGGTATATAAAAAATTATTTATAAGTGGAATTGGGTTAGTTGTACATCCCAATTTTATTAACAATCATTAAGACCTCAAACATGTCTTAAACCCTCCTAAAACCCTAGTTGTGACTAGTTTGTTGATATAGACCTTAAAATAACATAAATTTCCACAACTTGGACCTAAAAACTAATAGAGTTTGTTGTATAATTTTTTAGTATCCTTCACATATAATTTTGTTGTACCTTCACTTGTATGGATTTGTATAAAATTATACTTTTTTAAGGTTTTTGGCCTAAAAAAAAGTTTTGGAGAGAATGAGTTGATGACAATTAATGGTATAGGTGGATAAATACTTATTTTACCTTTCCAATCTAAAAAATATAGAAAAAATTTCTCATAAATTCCCAAATGATTCAAATCTTTTAGGCCAGTCTAAAAATGCTTCAAAAGGACAAGCTTGCCAATGGTGGTTTCATGATTTTCATAGTTTTATAGGGTATAAAGACTCTGATTTTTTTATGGAGTATGTTATTAGAATAGGGAAAGTAAATAAAATTATTTTTTGTGATTTTACATTTTTAGGATCTCCCATCAACAATATTTCTTTTTCTAGGCCTAAGAGGGCTAACTAGGCCTAATTTGGAGAAGAAAATGAAGAAATGAGGTGCTTCCACTTGGAATATAATTATGAAATTTTTTATGGAGATTTAAGGTGATACATGGTACTCAAAAAATTTCCCATGTTTTTAATTTGTTACATACAATCTTCTATAAAAATAACTTTTCAAGTTTTTAGTGTTACAAGGAATGGGTGCTAAAGCATGAAACATGATCAAAATTGAATATTTTGAGATAACTGATGAATAAAAATGCATTTTTAAAGGTATTATACCATGTTTCAAATACATAAATGGTGTAATATTTCCTTATCTAATTCAAAACTCTTTTTTCTCTCTCCTTTGCTTTGTGCTCATATGGAGGAATCAAATGCTCACAAGTACTAAATAATGCATGAGTTATTGAATAATATTTATAAAGATTATTATCACCTTCCATGCCAAAGTAAATTTTATAAAAATTAATATTTTATAAAAATAATATTTCAAGGTTTGAAATGGTCTCAAAGACTCCTAACAAGATCTTTCCATCCAACACTTAGTCAAAAGACAAAGTCAAAGGTGCACAAAGAGTCCTAAAAGCCTCAAATTATTATAGATACCTCATAAATAAAGGAGAGGAAACATTAAAATTAATAAGTTAATGTGAATTAAATACCTAATTTAAAGGAAGGACCTTTTATAGTTAATGGAGGCATTTAACCAAGAAAATAGAGTACTTTGGCAAGGATTTAGGCATTGTTATTGATCAAAATCCACCAATCAAGGATTATAACCTCTTCAATAATCCTTAAAATATTAAAAACATGTCTCACCTTAACCAATATTACAATTTTAAGAAGGAAATAAAATATTAATCAAGATATACTACAATGGAGTTTGAGGACTTAGTAAATGTTATATTTCCTAGTTTTGGGAGCTCTTGTCTCTTTCTCTCTCCTCTCTCTCATATTCTGTATATGAAAGCCAATTTTTGGCATTAAAAATAATAATTAACATAATTTTTTGAAAATATATTCTAAAAACACTTGTATTTTCCTATTTTTAATGAATGAGATAGAATTCATGCCTCCTCAAAACTTGATAATAGTGTATACTAATGGTTAGTTAAGAGATGATAGTGATAGTACATGTTTATTCTCATATTGTCCCTTATTATTTACCTATTTATGGGTGTTATATCATCCTTATATGTTTCATAATGCATTCCAATAATATTTTATGTATGTAAAGTGTGATATCTCTTTAGTGTCCTTGATAGACCTATTGAGTATTTACCTTAGATCATACAACAACCCTGAGCCTTTGTGTGAAACATTATTTTTTGGTAGCTTTAATTTGAGAAGTTTAAATAGGTTTATTTTTATATACAACCTTCTTGGTGCATAATACACAAGTTTAAGTCACCTTTTGTTGTATCACTCCATTTAGATAGGTTTTCCTTTTAGTTTACCTTTTTCCCTCTTCCATTTCAATATGGTAGTGTAGAGTAGGGATCCTAACTAATACATCAACATAATATATCCATTATAATATATATATTAAATCCACCTATTATGCCACCCACATCCTAGGATTATCTCCATGTTACTTCAAATTGTGAAGGCCTAAAACTACCTTCATAAGGGTGCAAGTCTAGTTGTCAATAATACCCTATGACGAGTTAAGGTTTGCATAAAGAAATAGATGTTAGGTTCAAAATTTTAACCCTAAATTTATATATATGAGGATATTGAGGGTTAAATGATTAGATTAAATTTTATGTAAAGGTGGTGAGGTAACCTAATGAGAATGCCAATCAATAGAAAACTCAAAAAATAATATCATGAATTTATACAATTGAGATTATTAAAAATAGTAAAGTAAATCTATTGATATATATTTCAATGAATTGGAAATAAATGACAATTAGATGGTTTACTCTTAAGGTTTAAATATAGTAGGAATAGGTTGGAAGTGGACTGGAAGATGATTCTAGATGAAATAGTGTTGAGATTTATATGCAACCAACTAAAGCCTTCTAGGTTTTTTGTCACCTTTCTTTTTATGTCATTAGATCATGCTCATATGTTGTCACTCTTTGTCAAATTATCAACCCCTATATCTTCAGCCTTGGAGTGACTATGGGAAAAATGATTTAACAGGATCATATTGTAATTTTTACCCTAAATACCCTTCTATAATTGGGAATTGTCTACATAGCCAATATTCCAAAGAAGGCCTTTGACTAATGTAGTTCTCCCGTATGTGTTGGCTTCTGTATAAACTAGGGTGAAATGTGTGATTATAAAGGACATGCAATGACCTAGCTTAGAATTTGGAAAATATGGCTCATGGGATTATCTTTGAATGCTTCAAACATTTAAAAATACTACTACTATTACTAGTATGGAAATAGGGATAAATAGGGAATAATTTCTCACTTGAATGTTTGATTGAGATCTTTTTTGTATATTTCCCTATGAGTTGTATGTAATTTCTAAGTGAGGAATTAACGAGAAATAATTTTTTATATATATCAACCTCTTTTGTAAATATATCACAATAAATCATGTAGTCTAACCTTTTGGATACATTTATTTTTCAAACTAGATGACTTTTTGGCATTGGACACTTTGTAGGAAAAGTTGATAATTATGTCGATGTAGGTGTCGATCTAGGATGCAAGTGTCCATGAATCTAAAACATAGGTATAGGTTAAAAAATGGTAGTAATGGATAATAATAAAGTTTGTATATTTTTTCATAGTACAAAAGTCTTGGTCATTAGAATAACAATGATTAGAATAAGAGATAAGTAATTTGGCACAAAGAAATAGTGAATGTGAGCCTTTTGATAGAAAGTAGGTCCAAAACTAAAATGTATAACCATGATAGGTATTTTACAATTGTAAAAGATTAAGGTACTATATAAATAATACTTTTAGTATTTGTAGGTGTATCTAAGTTTTAAACATGAAAAAGTGTGTATGATCAAGAGTTTGAGACAGTCATCATATTATATGAATTATGTTTCTAGAGCTTAAAACACTAACATAAAACTTGGGACACTACCATCAATGTTATTATCCATTATACAATTATATTATCTAGTATATAATATACATTAGATTACAGTGTGACCAAATTTGATTTTATGGGCTTTTTTATCAACTTTTAGTTGATGTATTAATATCATGAACATATATTGTATATGTCTACTTATGGATGAAATCCTAGATCTTCATTATTTTGATGTGTTTTCAAAAAATGGGTTAGTGGTATCACAGTGATAAGATGACCATAAATACCCCTCTTTTAATGATTTTTGCCTACAAATCTAATACTCTAAGGAGGGCTTTAGATTTATTTAGTTATCCCTTATGTGTGGGTGTGTGTGAATAATGATTTGATATTTTATATGTAGATACACACATTTAAATTAAAAAATCCCTCTCACGGTTTGTTCTTTGGTATTGCAAACCTTTTTTATGACTATTCCTATGACCAATATGAAAATAGGGATGAATATGATAATATAACTCAATTGTGAAATTTAAAGAATGAGCTTGAATATGTGTTTGCTTTCTATTTTATAGATGATTAATGAGAAGGCATATATTATATGCATACTTCACTTTTTGAAAATATCTCTCATTAGGGATAAATAATACAAATAGTCTGACCCATAGATTTTTAATAATTTTTAATTTAGATGACTTTTGAGTATTGGACACTAGATAAGGATTTTGACACTAACATCTATATTAGTGTCCCTCTATGGTCAAAAGTGTCTATAAGGATAGAAAAAAATTGAGTATATGAAATTAAAAGTTAAGGATGTGTATGAAGTTTTTATATTTTTATATAGTACATGAGATTTGAGTCATAATAATGATAAGGTTTAGACTATAATATAAACAATTAGGCACTTTGAGATGGATAATGCAAGCCTTTCAACAATAGGAGGGTCTATAAATAAAGTTTATAACCATGATTGGTATTTATCAAATGTAAAAGACTAATATGTTGTAAATATTCAATTTTATTATCTACATTTTACCTACCATGTTTAATCTAGTAATTCATAAGGATGAAATTACTAGGTTAAAGGAAATAAATGTACACTTAGGTGTGTAAAACACACCTTGCCTTTGCTTGAGTCCACTTTGAGTATTTTTTTAGTGTATTACTTATAGAAAAAATAACGATATAGTATAAACTAGTACACATAATCTAAAACTTAAAATAATTGAAATGCTTGAAAGGAAATAGAGCAAGGAATTAGTAAACTTGTGTGTCTATGCAACCATGTTGTCCCTTTGTAATTTACTTGGTAAAGATTTTTCCTTACAAATAATTAGAGCTAAGATATATTTAGAGATAAATCTTAGATATTTTTTAAACCCTAAAATGGATTTCTAAGGAATTGGTGTTAGTATTATATTTCCTTTAAAAGGATATGTAGAAAGAACATTGCACAAGGATGATAATCAAATATACAATAGGCCAAATGGATGCTAAAATTAGATATAGCATATAATAAATTTATAAAACTTAGGCTAATATAAAGTAAAATTAAAATGTGTATCGAAATGATAAATAAGTAATGTACTTATCTATTTATGATGTTAACATAGTGTTCAATTAGGAACATGCAAAAAGAAAATTGGAAGATAATTATAGAACAATAATTTGATTTTAGAGTAAGTGCCTCTAGATCTATGGATACTTATGTCATCTTGGGATGGTTATGTTGACACTAATAGCTATGTTTTACACATGTGTCATATATGGAATACCTACTAGATAAGGATGAGACCACATATATGCTTCTAAGTTTGTCTTCACCTTTCCTTTAGTGCATTTAGATTTTGGTCATGGATTGTCACTCCTCATGAAATATCAAAACCATAGTTATTCATATTCATGGTGACCTTGGGGGAAAATAGGTTAGTTTCACACAGTGTTAATTTCACCCCAAAGAGCCCTCTGCTAATGAGTGTTACCTATATAGCCAATATTTTTAAGACATCAGACTGATGTAGGTATCCCCTATGTATTGGATTATGTGTGAATCATGTAATATTTAGAAATCAAGTACAATAATGGCCTAGATTATAGCCTAGTAAATATAGGTATTGATCTTCTCATTTAATACTTCAAACCTATGTATGTGTTTTCCTTATGATTAATATGGAAATATGATAAAATAGTGAAGTTTTTTTTGACTTTAATGCTAGATCAAATGCTTTTCATAACTTTATTAGTGATTAATTAAGAAGTTTCTAGGTGATTAATTAATGAGGGTAAATCGTATATTTATATCAATCCCTTTGGAGAATTCACTGGCATTAAAATACTTGAGTTGACCATTAGGATATGTTTCATTTTCAAATTAAATGATTTTAGGGTACTAGACATTTGCATTAGGTCAAGACACTAGTGTTAATATAGGTGTCTATCTTGGACATTAGTCTATAGTGAGTAGGAAAGTACATATTGCCTTAGAAATTATAGATATGGAAGATAAGTATGTTTTAACCATTCTAGGCAAGATAGAAGGCCTAAGTCATCAACTTAAGACTAGTTAGACTAAGAGATAGGCTAAAGGGCACAAGGTAGAATATATGTGATAATTCTATAAGTGGGAAATATCTAGGATTGATAGTAACAACTAAGGTTTGAGTTTTTCTAATTGTATAATAATAAGGTACTATATAAACCATAAATATCATCTACATTTCCCCACCTTAATCTAGTAATGAAATTACTAGTTTAAAGGAAATAAATGTGTACCTAGGTGTGTATAACACACCTTATATTTACGTGTGCCCAAATTTGAGTGATTTTCTGGTGATTGAGATACAACCAAGATCATGTTAGAGTATATAGTTAGTGTGTATAATATTAAATTGAAATTACTTTAAATTGATTTAAATTAAAATATCAAAGTTTAGGAGTACACCTATGTGTCAATGTAACTACCTTTCCTATTAGCAAGTTGATTTGAATAATACTTATCATTGAAAGGATATAAAATTGATATTAGGACATATTATAAATATGGAATGTTCATATATCTAAGGATATAGAGAGATATTTTAAGTCACATGCCCCCAAACTTGGATTAAATGTGAGTTTACACTTGGTAGTTGAGACTAACTCAACCATGTAAACCATTGATACTTATAACCTGGTGAGGCTAGATGATTCAATAAATTCAAACCTAAAAACTTGTAAATATTTAGTGATTTAATTACTTCAATAATACCAAAAATAGAACCATCTATTGCAATATGTTGGCTCAATAAAATTAGTAAAATTCCAACTGGGGTATCAGTAAATAAAAGTATGCAATGTGTTTATAGTCCATAAAAGAGTTTTGGAATATTAAAATGATTTAGATGTTACAATATTAGGCATAAATTACAAATAATATTCATCTTATATATGTCTCATGCTAAAACTATGTAAAAAAATGGTATCAATGTATAAAATTTTGCCACAACTATGAATTTGATTATATAATTGTGTGCTTTAGACAATTCATAAATTTTGTAAGAATGGATAACATGATTTTAATCATTTACAACTATATATGGAGAAATATAAAAACTAAGATAAGTATAAATTTGAATAAAGTGTTTCTAAAACATGTCCCTAATGTAATTTGGATATGTTGAATGTTAAATACATGTGGAGAACATGCTTCTAAAAGATGCCCCCACTAAATCTAATTTTTTTATAAGTGTATATGATATGCTTGTATGAAATTCTCCCACTAATATTCTTCCTTCTAGGTGAGGTAAAAATATAAATTGGTAGTTACCTTATCTCAAAAGGATAAGATATTTGCATAATCTATGAACGTAACAATGTATCATAGAAAAGGAACAAGTCAATGCAGATATAGAATTAAAGTGCATATAATAATGTAATCACATGAAAGTTTAAGATGCATGATAAATATCATGTCAATATATAGCTAGTAATCAGGATAAGCTCAACAAGATAATAAACACATAGATAAGAACACTCAGAAGTGAGTCAAAAGGAAATGGTCCAACGAGACCACAAATAAGGGGCATGTTCAAATTCCACACAACCAAAGGGACATGACTTATTAAAATGTCTATAAAATCAATAATAACTTATTAAAATGTTTATACCACACAAAATGACATTTAAATGTCAATTAAAGTACAACTAAGTATGGGGGATGAAAACAAAAGAACATATTCAAATGCTCGAACAAAGAATATAATAGCAAGGCAAGACACTCAAGGAAATGAATAAATAAAATCATAAGCAACTAAAATAAATATGTCATAATAAACCATGGATTAAATGTGTTAGGAAAAAAATATCAAGTACCCTATGTAAGATATAATAATGGATAAAGACATGGGTAACTACATATGTAAGCTCAAACATGATAATAAAATGTGATAACTGAACCATATAACCTATGTGTATAAACATCAAATAAGTGGATGCCCCTAATGTACACATGACATGAGTAGATGGAAGGACTACCATATAAAATAAGAATATATCTTGTATTTATGTATGCATATATCACTCTCAAATATAAGTATCGCATATGTATGTATACAAAATAATAATTATGCTATACATCAACATGAAACTAACACACATATGCCAATGCCAAGAAGCCAATATAAAATGTAGGTTCCAAAAATAATTTTTAGTTTTGAAGTTTATTTATTTATTTGGTATTTTATAATGTTTAAATATGAGAGATCATCTTATGATTCCATATAATGGATATTCATCTATATCTCCACACTATAAACCTAGTGTATTAATATTGTGACATTGTTGATGAGCACATGTAGGTTTAATATCTATCATTGTAGTATTGGTGATGCTATATATATGTAAAATAGGATATATGGTCGTGAAGAATTAGTAGGAGTAATAGGAGTAGGGGTTTGTGAAAGTTGAGTGCTTGGTGGTTTTTTTGGAATAACTATAAGATAAATATGTGTAAGTGCTCTAAATATTTGATCATGGTGTGTATTAGATAGGTATTCCATGGAATCCATCATATGGATTTGATATAATGATATCTCAAGAATTTGCCATCTAGTACATGGGATTACTTGTTTTTGACACTTTTTTTGGTGAATGAGCCTTAGTAGGTTTGATAATTAATTGTTTGGGTATAAATTTCTCTTGTTGAAGAGGATGTTCATATATAATTATATAAAATGTAACTACCGAAATGCTATGAATTTATTTAACACACCCATGCACTATAGATGATATTGATCAAAGGGTATGGATCTAAGGTTTTCCCAATAAGATATCAAAGATACCCATAGAAGGTATAGTTGAAAATTTAGTAACCACATGTGTAGGACCATCTTATAAAAGTAGGTCAATCTCCCTAATAATCTTCTTATATGTCCCATCGAATGCTCTATTTGATTTAGTATGAGGATGAGAATCATGATGAGTATAACCCAATTGCATAAGTAATTTTATGGTGAAAACATTCTATCTTTCACCATTATCAATCATAACATTATGTATAGTGTGTTTATAAAGGTATGCTCAAATTAATAAAGAAATAATATCAAATTCATCATCCTTAATCTCATTATCATTTAAAGAAATATAATGTCTTTGAACCATAAGAGGTATATGTCACATGTAATTACAAATAATACCATCTAGTGGGTACCCATAATGTAATGGAGGATGTGCATTACATGCCATTTGAAATTATGGTTATTTATTAGAATGATCTTTCAAAATATTGTTAAATATTTTTTGTTTCTAGTGATCACTAGGTTGTGAACCTAATTCATTTGGAGGATAATCAAATGCAAGATTGGTCATCAATAAGATCTTGGATCTTTTCCTTCAGGGTAAATCATCTATTCATAAAATACCCTAGTCCCTTATGATAATCAAAATAATCATTCAGATCATATACTTTAGGTAGACGTCTACTCATATCAACCTCAATAGGATGAGGGAGAGATGTGATTTCATAATCTACTAACTATGGGAGTAATGAATCTGGGGCCTTGAGAAAATAGGAAAATTATCTCCTTAGTCTATTAAATAAGATAAGTTGATTAGGATTTTATGAAATTTAATTAATTTTAGTGGTTTTTTTCATTTTTAGGCTCAAAAGGCTTTACCTTATAACTTGATTTGATTGTGAACTTGGTACAGATGTATATGTAATGAGTGTGTTTACTACATACTTGAGTTTATTTAATGAAATAATATTCATTTCATGGTCCCATACAACATGGCATAAGTCATAAAAATATTCTTAAAATAATAGACCCATGTAAAGGAGTAAGAAAAATTTGTTTGAATATGTCTTGAAACTCCTTATCTACCATATAATTGGTCACTTTAGCTAGAATTATCTTATATCTCAAGACATATTCATTTATAGTTTCATTTGTTCCTTTATTGATTTTAGTGATTTAATCATATGAAACATTTTTATAAATATTGATAAAAAATGTGCCAAAAATTGATCTGCAAGAGGTTTTAATGATTTCACAGATTGGAGAGGTAAATCATACAACCACCTAAAAGCATAGTCCTTGAGTATTCTTGGAAATAACTTAGTCAAATTTTTATCATTAAAAGAATAGTAAAGGCATGTTGCATAAAAATATTTAAGATTTTATTCATGATCACCTTTTACATCACAAAATGTAATCTTAGGTGCATCAAAACTAGTTGGGAAAGGATACAAAGATATCTCAAGTGAAAGAGGGTTATAAAACACATCTTAAAAATCAATAGCATGATGATATTTTAAAGCATTTAGTTTAATGTGTGTAACTTTATTTTCCAAGGTATTTATAACTTGAAGGAGTATTTATGTGAAAAATTAATATGTAGAGGGGAGGTTAGTATAGTGTTAACCCAACAAAACAAATCAAAATAACACATTAAACACTTAACAACTCTAGCCTAGACACTAGGGGAGCATACGTAACAATCATACAAATGAAAACATAATTAGAAGACAAAATAAATCATTATTTTACCTTCTTTTTATCTTAAAATACCTTGTTGAAGTGGTTTCTCAGTTTTGTGCATTAAGAAGTCTTTACCAATGAAGCTCAATTTGATCCTTCTATCCTTGGCTAATTGGCTTATGAATTTGGCAAGGAAACACTATATGAAAGGATTGTTTTCATCTATTTTATAATAATAACTTTACACCAAAAGATCTTAAATATAAATAGTTATGGCCTTGTATTTATATCTTCCAAAAGTTAACTCTGACCCAAGGTGAGTTAAGGTTGAGTTTAAACATGGAATGGGTTCAAACTAACCCTAGGTGAGTTGAGGCTAACTTTGGTTGAGTTAAAATTTGTTATGTAGTTATGATTTTCAATTACTAGGCATGTATCTCAAATTAGATATCTTTAGATATTTTAAGAGAGCTTGACAACTCATAAAGGCAATGATGAAAAGGCTTAGTATTTTGAATTTTGGAATTTCCATTTTTATATATTCATTAACTATAAATGGATAATTTATATAAGTGTTTAATCTAGTTTAATTACTTGATTCATTTTGACTAGAATTTTATCTCTTTTAAGTATTGATTAAGTGCCCTACTTAATGGGTCAATTGGCCAAACTACTAGTTGTTAGGTCACAAGGTGACTGGGGATGAATTTGTGAGAGGTTATTGTTATGTATAGTAGAATACTATAAATAGGGATGCCTCAACATGATTATGAGCATTGATGAATGATGTATAGAGGAAATTGGGATGTTTAATGATTCTTATGATTAATTTGTAATGTTTGGTAGAAATCAATCTAAAGTTTGGTTGAAAGCTAATTGTGGCTAGAATGGGGTGTCTATAGTTTGAATTAGCAGGTTGAGTAGTCACCAAAGGAAATTTAAACATGGTTTTATTATTAATAGGCATTAAAATTGGTATTTGTGTTGAAACAACTAGTAATTCCATGATAGATGTAGAAATAGTGTTTTAGTTTTTAGGAAACAAAGGTTTAAACACACAACCCATGCCTCCACTAGATGTATTATGTTGTAACGTGTTGAAGGGGAGGGACGTTTCAACTATACCTTTTGAAAATTTTACTTTTAGTATAGTTTTTAGGATCTCATCAAGATATTTAGGGTTTTAACAAATACACTCATGAAACAATGCAATTTGGTGTACTTGATCATGGTCTATTTGCTCATTTTAATTTGTTTCATGGTTTTCATTATTAAAATATTCTTCTATGATATCCTCACCAATATGTTTTTAATCTTAAACATGGGTATCATCATGTTTCATATTATGATATCCCCCATTAGTTTGAGACATCTTAGATGGGGGGAGGGGAAGCTCAATGTGTTTAATAGTCACACCTCCCAATCTATGGCTACACCTATGTTGTATAAATAATAATATAAGTAGGGAATTTGAAAGTACAATAATATAAATCCCTATTAGACTAAAAACCTTAGGAATAAGAAATTTTTACATTCATACAATTCAGGTTCACAAAATTTTTAACCATAAAATGGATGTCTAAGTAATTTATTTTAGTCTAACATTAAATTTAAATGGGTATATAGTAATGACAATGCACAAGGGTGATAATTAGATCTGTAACAAGCCAATTTGGAGCTAAACTCAAACATGACATATGATAAATTTATAAAATTGAGAATAGGCTAAATATAGAAAGTAAAAATAAGATATCTATGGAAGTGATAAATAAGTAATATACTTAGTTGGTTCTAATTCTAACATAATGTTAGATATATAATAAGTAGAGATCATATTGGAAGATGATTTTGAAATAGTGACATAATTTTAGAATAAGTGCCTCTAGAGCTTTGGACACTTCCATCATCCTAATATGGTCACATCGATACTACTATTTGGGTTCAATGCATGCGTCTTATATGGAATACCTATTGGAAAAGGATGAAACAACATAGATTTTTCTAGGTTTCTCTTTTCCATCACTCTAGTGTATTCAGATATGGGTTGTGGACTATCATTCCTCATAAAATTTGAAAAACCTAGGTCTTCATCTTCATGATGGCCTTGGAGGAAAATGGGTTAGTGAGCTTATGGTGTTAATCTTACCCCAAATACCCTTATGTCAGTTAGTGATACCAACATATCCAATACTTTGAAGTGGGACTTACATTGATGTAGTTCTCCCCTATGTGTTGGCTTGTGTGTGAACCATGTAATATCTAGAAAGTAAGTATAATAGTGACTTAGATTATAACCTAGAAAATATATCTATTAAGATTCTCCCTCAATGCTTTAGATCTATGTATTGGATGTCCCTATGACTGATATGGAAATATGAGAAAATAGAGAACATTTTACTTACTTGAGTGCTTGATTGACTGCTTTTGATAAGTTATATGGTGAGTAGGTAAGAAGTTTATAGGTGAGAAATGACTGAGGGTTGATCTCGTAATTATATAAATCCCTTTAGATAATTAACCTACATTAAATTATTTAGGATTACCTTTAGGATACATTTCATTCAAAAATTAGATGACTTTAGGGAACTAGACATTTGTGTCAGGTTAGGACACTAGCATTGATGCAAGTGTTTATCCTAGAAATAAGTGTTGAAAGAGCTAGAAAGTATGTACATACTCAAATCTTGTAGAGATATAATATAAGTACAATTTAAGAATTTTGGGAAAGATATAAAGCTTAGGTTATCAATATAATATTATTTAGCCTAAGAGATGGGCCAAGGGGAATAAGATATATTAGATTCAAGAGTTGAAGAAGTGGGAAAGGTCCAAGACTGAGAGGTATAATCAAGGTCTAATTTTTTCCAAGTGTAAAATATTGAGGTGATATAATCCATAAATATCATCTACAATTTTAAGGGAGATATTTGAAGGTATTATGCCCATAATCTAGTGTAAATATGAGTTGTGACATGGTCATTGAGATCACTAAATATCAATCCCACAATTCAAGTGTGAGTATATCATCTAGTCAAGGTGAGTGATTTCATAAACTCATCCTATAAATCTGGTGAGGTTGGGTGATTTATTAAACCCAAGTTATAAATCTGGCAAATTTGAATGATTTAATCAATTCAACCTATAAATGGAACTAACTACTATAGATAGAAAAGGTTTGATAATAATACTTTAGGTTATAAAACATTACTTCTTGTTGATAGTAATCTATGGATATTGTTGGTAAATTTTAAATTTTGGTGCACTTGGATGGCATATGCACCTCAAATATGTCTCAAATTTAATCATATGTATCTCAAATTAAAAACAATATATATTTTAAATCTTGTGAAATTTTTTTGAGATGTATAAGATTATGACCCAAGTGTATATCTAAATCATGTACATGTACGTGATATTGAGCAAGTGTGGAGGTCATGTATTTGCGACATTCCCCCACTAAAATCTAAAGATACTTTAAATTGAGTAAGTTTAGATTTCATGTATTTGTAACAAAGGTCCATAATTGAAGGGTAGAACCATGAGTGGTGTTTGTCAAATTTACAAATCTAAGATGTTATAAATATTCAATTTTAATATCTACATTTTACCCCCACCCCTTTAATCTACTAATGTATAACAATGAAATTACTAGGTTAAAGTAAATAAATGTGCACATAGGTGTGTACAACACACCTTGATTTTTTTGAGCTTGCTTATATATTTCCTTCTAGTGTATGACATATAACTAAGATCATGTTATAGTATACACTAGTGTATATAATCTACAATTTGAATTAATTAAAATAATTTAAAGGAAATAAAACAAGGAAAGAGTACACATGTGTGTCGATATATCTAAGTTGTCCCTTTCTATTTTGCTTGGTAAAGATGTTTATTTATAAAGCATTAGAGATGAGAGAGGTTCAAAACTAAACCTTGGAGATTTTAACAGAGATTTTTGAAGGTATTATGCCTCTAATATGTTTAAGTATGAGTTGTGACATGGCCATTGAGATCACTAAATCTTGATCACATAATTCAAGTTTGAATATATAATCTAGATAGGGTGAGTGATTTCATCAACCCATCCTAAAAATATGGTCAATTTGGGTTATGTAATCAACACAAGATATAAAAATGGTGAGGTTGAATGATTTAATTAATTCAAACTATAAAATGGTGCTTCCTAATAACAGTAATCTGGAGATATAATTGGTAAATTTGAATTTTTTGGTGCACTTACATGATATATGCACCTCTAATATGTCTCAAACTAAATCATCTATATCAAATACACACACACACACACACACACACACACACACACACACACACACACACACACACACACACACACACACACACACACACACACACTTAAGTAATGTATATGATTCTATCCCAAGTCTATATTTGAATCATGTAACTATACTAGATATTATGCAAGTATGGATTTGATGTACTTGTGACATTCCCCGACTTAAATCTATATATACTATGAACTGAGTAAGTGTGTAGTTCATGTATTTGTAACATGTGCCATGACTAACCCTAAATTAAAGATTAAAATTAATATAGGGTTAAAGGGGTTAAGATAGACCAGGGAACAAACATGATAGACTATCTCTAAAGTAATCCAATTACTTATAAAACTTAGATAAACATATACTAAATTTATTATGATGAGATATGATAAAAAATGGAAAGTAAAACTATGATATATGTTAAAATGAAAATGAAAACAAGATACTTAGTTGGTTCTAGTGCTAATATAGATATAGATATAGAATAGGTAGAAAGTAGACTAGATCTAGATTATAGATCAATCTCCTAACTCTATAAATTATACCTCTGGATCTCTAAACACTTATGTTGACCTAGGATGGTTATGTTGATGCTTATGTATGGATCAAATGTATCTGTCTAGTATATAATGCTTATTGAAAATGGATGTGACCACTTAGATGCTTTTAGGTTATATGTCACTTTCACTTTGGTGCATTTAGATATAGGTCATGGATTGTCATTCCTTGTCAAATAGAAAAACCCTAGTTATTCATCTTCATATTGGCTATGGTAAAAATGGGTTAGCAACACATAGTGTCAATCTTTCTAAAATACCACTCTGTTAATGAGTGTTACCTACATATCCAATACTTTGAAGAGGGAATTGGACTTATGTAGTTATCCCATACATGTTTTCTTATGTGGGAATCATGTAATGTATGATAATCATGTACATAGAGTGACCTATATTTTAACTTTGCACATGTGGCTCATGGGATGGTCCTTCAATACTTTAGACCTATATATGTGTTTTACCTATGATTAATATGGAAATAGGATAAAATAGGGAATTTTTGATCACTTTAGTGCTTGATTGAGTGATTTTAATAAGTTACCTTGTGAGTATATAAGAATTTGATAGGTCTATGCTAGGTGAGGAGTGAGTTAGGGTTAATCTTCTATACATACCAACCCATTTTGATAATATATCACATTAAATAACTTAGGATGACCTTTAGGATATGCTTAATTTCTTAAATTAAATGACTTTATGGAAGTAGACACTTGAATTAGGTCAGGACATTTACATCGATGTAGGTGTCTAACTAGGATGCAAGTGTTTAGGAAGAAAAAGTATGTACATGTCTAGAACATGTAGAGATGGAATACAAGTAGGTTTATAGTATTATGGTCAATATAGAATGCTTAGGTAATTATAATGACATTGGTTATAATAAGTGATAAGTAATGAGCATAAAGAGATAGTAGATGTGAGCCTTTCGATTGTGGGAAAGGTCTAGAATTGAGAACATCCAAGGTCTATATTTTCCATGTGCATAAGAATAAGGTGTTATATAACTAATAAATAGTGTCAACATCCAATCCTTTAATCTAGTAATGAAATAATTAGTTTAAAGGATAGTAAATGTGTACCTGGGTGATTATATCACACCTTTCCTTTCCATGAGCCCAACTTGAGCATTTTACCACTAACTAGCTTGTAACTAAGAACCGATTATAATATATAATTAGTTCATATAATATAAAATTTTAAAAAATTGAAATGATTTAAATTGAAAGAGAGTAATTTTTATGAGTACACCTATGAATTGATGCAACTGCCTTATCTTTTTATAATTCAATTTGAAAATATGTGGCATTATAAACAAATAAATGAGATTAGGAAAAATTTAAAACCTATGAATATATATAGAAGGATAGAGGAATATTGTAAAACACATTCCCCAAACCTTAGATAAATTATGAGTTTTCACCTAAAAGTTGATATTAACTCAACTATGTAACCTAATCATAATTATAACCTAGTGAGCATGAGTGAACCAAGTTAACTCACACTATAAATCTTGTGAGGGTAGATGATGTAATCAAGTCCAACCTATAAAATTTGAAAGATTGAATTCATTAATCACCTCAACCATGCAAATAGTGAAACAACTACTATAGTAGTTTGGCTCAATAGATTATATAAAATGCCATCCTAGTGGGTGATGAAAGTCCATATAAATGTTTAAAATTTGAAACTAGTTTAATTTTGAAATACTATGTGCACATTTCATAGAATATGCACCTTAGATATGTCCCATGATAAAATTGTTTATAAAAATGGTACTAGTGTATATAATTCTACCACAAATGTGTATTTGAAGCATTTAAATATGAATTTTGCCAATTTATAATTTGAACAAGTGTGAAAGAGATGCTTATCATAGCATTCCACCATTATATATGGAGAAATATAAAAATTGTTAAAGTGCCAATTTGAAGGACAGGTTTCCAAAACATGCCCCCACTATAATATAGGTATGTTGAATATTGAATGGTTGTGGAGAACATGTTTCTAAAGCATGCCCCCACTTAGTTTGAAACTATGAAAAAATATGGAGAACATGTTTTTAAAAACTACCCCCAGTACAATGTAAATCTATGAATTAGTGTGGAATTCATGCCTCTATGACATGCCCCTATTAATATCCCCCCCTTAAGGTGAGGGAAGTATAATCTTGTAGTTACCTTACCTAAAAATGATAAGTTAAGAATGTAAACTATAAATGTACAATGTAAAATATATAAGGAACATTTATAGGTAGATATATCACGGAAGCATGCATAATGTGATCACATCAAGGCCCAATGTGCTTGATATAGATCATGGAAATGTCTAGGGAATAACAGTACAATATCAACAAGAAATAAAGCACATACATAGTAGCACTCAAAATTAAGACAAAATGCAATTATCTAAGGAGACCTCAAGAAAGGAGCATGTTCAAATGTTTCATAATCAAATGTAAATGACTTAGTCAAATGTACACAAAAGTAATAATGACATACTCAAGTGACCATACAATAAGTAATGACATACTCAAATGTCAAAGAGGAAAATTAATTAATGAGGGTTGTAAAGAATGGATCATATTAAAATAATAAAACAAGAAAGCTAATAACAAGACAATACACTCAAGGAAGTGCATGAATGAAAGCATAAATAATCAGTATAAACATAGCATACTAGTCCATGGATAATATTTGTTAGGAGAAAAATATTAATTACATAACATATCAACTATAATGTAAAAGATATAAACATAGATAAAAGAATGTGTAGTACATAAAATCAAACATGGTAATGTAAAGTTACCATATAATGATATAACCTGGGTGTATCTTGATCAAAGAAGCAAATGCCCCTAATAACTACTTGACATGAGTAGAGGGAATCCCCAACATCTAAAAGTGTCAAGGTCATGTATCTATGTATGCATGTATCATACTCAAAATATTCATGAACCATATCTATATATATAAAAATTACATTATATCCAATAACATGGAACTAACAACATATATACCAAGGAGCTAATAAAACATGTAAATATAGAAAAAAAATGATTTTTGGATTTTTGAATATTTTTGGTATTTTAAAATATCTCAAGAGAGATGTTTATGCAAGTACATGTTAATTATTTTTTTATAGGTCTTCTTTCAAGTTTATCTACGTGGTACACACCTTTTTCTTTATTTTTTGTAATGGTAAATGGTCCCAACCAATTCTGTTTGGACTTTCCCTTCTTATCTTTTTATGTACTAGTTTATTTCAATTTTATTTTAATAATATGTCACCCAAACATAGTCACATAGATGAACCTTTTTTTTAGATGAACTTTTAACATGATCTTCTTAAACCCATAAGTTTTCATTATCCTTTGTGTATTTTTCATTCAACTGTTCTAATTGATGCAAACTCTTTTCATGGTAATCATTATCTTTTATTATGTTTTTAAGAGACACACATAAGGAAGGTATCTCCAGCTCAATTGGTAATATTTCCTTTGTACCATAAACCAAAGAATAAGTTGTGACTTGAGTAGGTGTGTGAATAGTAGTGATGTATACCCATAAATCATACACCTTCTACTCGTGCCAATCAATTTTGTATCATTCAATTATTTTTCCAAGTATTTTGAAAATAATTTCCTCTTCCTATCCATTACCATGTGGATAATAAGGTGTAGAAAAGGTATTTTTTATTTTATATTTACTAAAACATAATTTTTATATCTTGTTTATGAATGATGATCCATTTTTAGAAATAATCTATAAAGGTATGCCAAAATTGGAAATAATATTGGTCATAAAAAACTTGTATATGTAATCCCATGTATTAAATTCAAGTGGGATTGCCTCCACCCATTTTTAAAAATATTATGTAGTTGTGATAATGAAATAATTTCCACCAATAAATACTAGGTTTATCATGCTAGTGAAATCAAATCCCCATAAGTAGAAATGTCATGGTGAGACAATCGGTTATAACTCATGAAATGGTGCATTGTTCAAATTGATATATTTTTGGAATTGTAAACATAATCTGACATGTTAAATACATTCTTAGTACATGGTAGGCCAATAATAACCTTCACGTAAGATTTTTTGGGGACATGATCTTGGTATAAAAATGTCCACCACACTCACTATCACACATTTATAACAATGCATTGCGTTCCTCATCTGTGATTAAACATCAAAGGAGGTGTCCATCGAGGACCCATTTGAATAAATCAATCCCAATAATACCATAAGGAAGTTATTCATGTTGTAATATAAGTTTATCATTTCAATAAAGTAGTGTGGTATATAAGATTGGTAAAGAAAATTATAAATATCATTATACCATTTTATGATTGCATAAATGGGATTAATAGAAAGAATGGTTAAGGCATCCATTTTTTTAGAAGAAATGGAAGGCTCCCATAACTAGAATATGTTAAATTTTATATTATCATCACTAATATCAAAGGGAATCAAGGATTCTTCACTGACCATTGCATTTTCATAGAGGTTATCTTTTTAATGAATACTATCAATATAAAATGTATCAAAATTTTCTTTTAGTCTATCCACCATTTCCTTTATAGTAGAATATGTTCTTCTTTAGTTTGGTAATGATTGATAACTTGATTAAAAATGAACTGAGAATCACCAAAGCCCTGAATGTCCTTGATATGAACCCTTTATGATATTGATAACCCTATTATCAAGGATTCATATCCTACTATTGTATTATTATAATAAAAGGATAATTTGTAACAGAAAGCTATGTATTCACCTTTAGGGATGAAAAATATAATACCATCACCCACTCCTATTCCACATTTAGATCCATCAAAAACATTATCTGTGGACTAGAATATATATTATATACCTTGAATTCATCATGAAAAACATTATTAATTATAAAATAATTGGGTAATTAAGAATAAGCTAAAATTTCAGCTACAATTTGACCTTTTATCAAATTTTTGGGACACAAATTTGAGATCAAACTCTATATCTTAAATCACCCATTTTTTTATGTATCCAATGGGGTTTATTTTATTCATAAGTAACTTGAATGGAACTTATTTAATTATCACATAAACCTCATTTTTTGATCAAATAATTCCATAGTTTTTGTGTAGAAAAATCTAGGCCAAACATAGTTAATTTTCCATTATTTTATATTTTCTTTTGTAATCAACCAATTAGCCACTGATGTAATAGATTTCTCACTCTTTATGATTATCATCATATTGTTATAATAGGGGTTAAAATGTCATTATGAGATGTTGAGATATAGAGAAGTAATAGCCTATCTAGAATATGAGGTATGAGTACTAATGGGTTTGCTAAATATTCTCTGATTTTATTAAAGATTTATGGAAAAAGGTCATCCCATGAAAATTTAGTATCTTTTTTTAGAAATCATGTGATTATTTTATCATCCTACTAAAAAATGAAGCATTAGATATCATGAATTCTACCTTATAAACATTGTATCTAATTTAGATTAGTTGGTGGTGGCATATCAATAATAGATTTTATAGTTTTTGGATCAACCTCAATTCCTCACTGAGAAATAATATACCCAAAGAACATTTTAGAATACATTCTTAAAATAATTTTTTTGGGATTTAAATGAACATTGAACTTATGTAAACATTCAAATATCTATTGTAAATCATTAATATGGTATTTTTTATGCTTGGATTTGGATAGTAAATCATCAACATAATTATTAATAGTTTTATGAATAAAATCATGAAGTATGTAAGAATATGTTTCTCCAAAAAAATTAATTCCAAAAGGCATGACTGTATAATAAAGTGTGCCCTATGGAGTAGTAAATGTTATCTTATTTTGATTTTATAGGTTAAATTTAATTTAGTTATATCCTACAAAACAATCTATAAATGAAAATGTCTCATATCAATTTGTACAATTGATAATAATGTCAATATTAGGTAATGCATAGTCATATTTTAGATAAGGTTTGTTTAAATCATAATTATCAGTGTAACATTGAATTTCATAATTAGACTTAGTAATTTGCATAATGATAGATAACCAATAAGAATGTGCAATTGCTCTTATGAATCCAACATCTAAAATCTTTTGAATATATATTTTGACTAACAATGCCACTTTTAGGATGCATTTTACAAATATTTTACTTAACAGGTTTTGCATCTAGTTATAATAATATATTGTGCATCATCGTTGATGGATTAATCCCAAGTAAATAGCTATGGATAATCATGTATGCCTTATTGATAGGCTTTGCCTTCATCACCATGCTTCATATATTCAATTAATATTGATCAAGGATCTTTATATGTTCCATAATTAAATTGTACTATTTCTTTGTTTAATAATGTAGACTATTCTACGATAAATGGTGTTGTAGGAATAGAGTTATGTTTATCATGTTGTATATTTTTATCATCACTATCACCAAAATAAGCATGAGTAAAGGTGGCATGAGGAAACCTATTATTATGATATAAGGAAGGGATATCCTCATATTCCCCCAACTTCTGTAATAATGACTCATCATATGAGACTTCATCAAATGTTAAAGTTTCTGGTGAGTCATTATTATCAATCAAATTAGGGTTAACTAAAGGTATATTTATTATAGAATTACGCATAAATTTGTATTTGGCCTTTTGGAAATAAGTCTTGATGCAAATATATTGTGTATGAGTTTTAGTTTTATCTAAAAAACCCAAGCCTTGCTGATGTGTGTTATTTTTTAGATAGATGGTTTGAGTTATACCCTCTTCATGTTTTCCCAACCCTCACCCTTTGTATCCATATTTGATAAAATATCAAGAACTAAAATTAGGTTTATAATATTTAAGTGTATAATCATTTATTTTTTATACCATTGCATAATGTTTAAAGGAATTAGCTCCACTATACATGTGTAAATGAATACATTATAGATGAAATTTTAAGCATACATGAAAGTAGATGGAACAACATACATTTCATGTATCCAAGGCCATCCTAAAATTATATTAGAGTTTAAATATTTTGGCATAACATATCACAAAGTAGGTAATGTATAGGGTTCGACATTAATGTTTAATGTTATTTAACCCAAAACTTGTCTTGAAATATTATCAAATCCTTTGATGCTCATATTAAAAGGTTCTAAATCATTAGTCCCAATGCTAAATAAGGAAATAAATGATATTTTGCAAATTTTGAACCCTGAAGCATTGTTCACAAGGACTCTTTTTAACAATTTTATTATACACAAACTTGAATGTATAATGGTAAATAAAAAAATTAGAAGGTCTAGAGATGGTACATCCTCCTTTTCAAAGTATATATTATGTTTAGTCCATTTGTTGCAATTTATAATATAATCAACATATGGAGGCTCCACATTAATTGGTAAAAAGGTCATGTGTAATGCATCCAAAATAACAACCTTGTAAAGGGAAGAGTGATGTAGCATGTCCCAAATTCAATTTTTATCTATAACATCATTGGAATAGTTTGTGTCATGATGGGAAGAGCAATACTATTTCATTCATTCCCTTTCATGTTTTTTAGTAAGAGGTATGAGCTTATTGTAAAGATTATAACAAGAAGGGGTATGTAAGAATACATTTTATTTGAAGTAATCAAATTTGGAACCTTTTATATATTGGTTTGATTTAAGCACGAATGAAAAATAATAATTAAAAACTACCATGAATTAATATAAAATGAATTAAATAACAAATATATCTATATTGAACATGCCTTTTTGAAAAAATAAAAATATTTTTTTTTCAAATTTTAAATCCATTTTGAAAATTAGAAATTAGAATGTTATAGAAAACCCCAAACCACATAGAATTTCAATGGTTGGGTTCACCAAATGTTTAACTCTAAAAATATAAATTAAGTAAATCTAGGGCTAAAATGGGTTGAGAAAGCCTAGGGCATAAGGATGGTGGACTATCTCTAAAGTGGTACATTTAATTATAAAACATAGATTAACATATACTACATTTATTATGTTGAGATATATTAAAAATGGTAAGTATAGTTATTATAGATATTATAATGATAATGAAAACAAAATAATTAGGTAGTTATGATGTTAATATGGATATGAATATAGAATAGGCAAAAATCAAATTGGATCTAAATTTTGGATCAATCACTAGATTTTGGAAATTATACCTTTACAGTTGTGGACACTTGTGTCGACTTAGGATAATTGCATTGATGCTTCTATATGGACAATATATAGTTTTATAGTATGGAATATTTAATGAAACTATATGTGACCACCTAGCTACTTTTGGGTTCTATGTTCCCTTCACTAGTACATTTGGATTTAAGTTATATGTTGCTTCTCCATGTCAAATAGTAAAACCTTATTTCATCTTCATATTGGTTATTAGAAAAATGGGTTGGTGGGTATATTGTGTAAATATACCCTAAATACCCCTATTTTAATGGGTGATTCATACATATACAATACTCTAATAAGGGCCTCATACTTATTTAGTTTTCCCCTACATGTTGGTTTGTGTGTAAATCATGCAATGTGTGATAAGAAAGTACATAGATTGAATTAGCTTGTAACTTGTAAAATTTGGCTCATGGGATGCTCCTTCAATTATTTAGACCTATAAATGTGTTATCATTATGATTTATATGGAAATGGCATAGAATATGGAAGTTTTTATAACTTGAGTGCTTTTGGTAAGTTGCCTTGTGAGTAGATAAGAAGTTTATAGGTTTGTGCTAGGTGAGGAATGAGTGAATGTTGATCTTGTATATATACCAACCCATTTGGAAAATAAATCTAATCAAATCATTTATATTGACCTTTATAATACACTTAATTTGAAAATTGAATTAATTTAGGGTACTAGACACTTGTGTTAGGTTAAGGTACTTGCATCAACATAAGCATCTAATTAGGACACAAGTTTTTAGGAATAAAAAAGTAGGTATAGGTCTACAACTTGTAGATATGGAATAAAAACACTTTTATAATATTATGGTGAAGATATAAGACCTAGTTAATTATAATGACATTGGTTAGAATAAGAAATAACGAATGAGCATAAAGATATAATAGATGTGAGCCTTTCGATAGTGAGAAAGGTCTAAAACTAAAAAAATAACCAAGGTCTATATTTTCCAAGTGTATAAGACTAAGGTGCTATGTAATTAATAAATAGTGTATACATTCCCATTAATATTTGGAAACTACATAAATGTGGATGTCGTGATTTTGTGGCATGCTCCCATTGATATGCCCCCTTTTTGAGGTGAGGGGAGAATTTAGTGTTTTCCTTACCTCCAAAGGGATAATATGACTATATCATCTATGTATGAATCATGTAGCATGTATGTATGTATGTATGCATGTATGTATGTATGTATGTATGTATGTATGTATGTATGTATGTGTATTTATTCATGTGTGTGTGTGTGTATCAATGAAGTGTGTAGTATTTGATCACATCAATCCCTAAGATAAATGATATAGATCATGGAAATGTCTATAAAGTAACAATAGAAACTCAAAAAATACTCAATAAACCACAAAAGAAAACTCAATTTAATGAAAAATAATGGTTCAAGAAGAACTTATATAAGGGGTATGTTTGAATGCCACACAATTGAAAGGAAATGAAATAGTCAAATGTCTAATCAATGTAAAATGAAATATTAAAATGTCCAAACAACATACAATGTCACAAGGGCCAAGAAGCAAAGAACATATTCAAATGTTCCACAAGAAATACAATATAAAGGAATGAAATACACTCAAGTGAAAATGTGAATAAATGAAGTATAAGTAACCAACATAAGTATATCATACTAGTCCCTACATATATGTGTTAACAAAAAATGTCATGTATCATAGCATATCAAGTACATTGTGAAAAATATGATCATGGATATATACATGTTTAAGCATTAGTATACAAGCTCAAATATGATAATTTATAAATGATAATGAAGGATATATAACCTATATCAGTTGTGATCAATGAATTAGATGCACCCAATGTAATATATGATGCAAGTAGAGGAGAGGTCAAACATCTATATGTGCATATATCATGTGACTCTGGTATGCATCTATCACACTTAAAGATGCATGAAACATGTATGTGTATATGAATGAAATGTTATGCTATCTACCATCATAAATCAAATAAAATAGGTGATAAGGAGCTAGTAAACATGGGAATGCTGAATTTCTTTTGTATTTTTGAATTATTTGACTATTTTTTATTTTCTTAAATATTAGATTTTTTTGGATTTTTTTATGAATATTTATGAATCAAGGGATGTATGATTATCCCAATAATGGATGTTCATAAATTGATTTATCCTTAGAATATTATGAATAATATTGGTGATATTTCCAAGGAGCATGCATAGGTGTCATATTTGGATCTAGAGAGATGAAAATACTTTATGTATGCCTCATAATAGTGTGTCTGGGTATCAGTAGTAGTAAAAGTAGTGGTTCATAGAAACCATTGTTAAGTGTTATTTTTTTTATTTGGGGTAGCATTTTTTTGAACATGTTTAGTTACTCTATGTAATTGGGTATGTTGTGTAGGACTAGATGAGGATTATATGTAATCCACTTTACATTTCTAGTGTAAAGGTATCTCAAGTATATGCCACCTATCAAAGGGGATTTCATTTTGCTTACAAATATTTATATAGTTAACCTTTGTAGGTGTTGTCATGGTTTTTGGTGATTTAAAAATTAGTGAAATTTGTATTGATTTTGGCTATTTTTTTGGTTTAGACTTAAAATTTTCAAATTTTTGAAAAATTGAAAATTAATTAATTAATTTTGAATAAAATCATGGCCAATTTTTTTTCAAATAATACAAATGATTCTTCAAGTTCCCCCATGTAAAAGGTCATTTAATTTCCCACAACTATGCAAAAGTTCATTAAACCTTTTCAAGTTGTGTGTCTTTTACTTTCCCCTAAGTTGTATGAAAGTGCATTGACAGTAAAACTTCCACATATCATGCACATTTAATTTTTCATTATTACTTCCTCAATTAATATCATGCACATTTAATTTTTCATTATTACTTCCTCAATTTGTATGAAAGTAAAACTTCTTATCTTATAAAAAATTGAAGTCATTACACACCACTCAACCATGCAAAAACTTCAAATCATTTTTCCGAGTTCCACTCAACACCATAACAAAATCATTCTCTATGTTGTTTCCAAGAAGTAAAAAATCATTATAATTGATAAAAAAGATAAATCAAATTGAATTTGAAATCAATAAGTCATGCATCCAAAAGGATTAAGGAAATATTTCAAAACTATTTTCTTTTTCTTTGTTTGCTCACCATAAGAAACCATATGATCGTATGGCCCTAGAGTTAAGTCTAGAGATTGAAAGAAGGAAATGATCATTTTTTTTTTTAACCTACTAATGAGAAGGGTTGTATAAATCAAATTAGCCAAAGATAATTTTCAAGATTAATTTTTTAATTACTTTTACATGTTACTAAATAAGAGGCCATACAACCATATGATAACACTCAAGAGGATGGAGATGAAATAAAAATAAAAATTATATATTTAAATTTGTTTTTATCTATTGAAATGATGTTGTATAGTGTTGTATATCCCATACAAGAAAGGTACAAGTCATCAAAAAGGTAAAAGTATTTTTGTAATTAAATTTTTTGTTTTACGTGTTAAAGAGGTCATGTGACCCAATATAAGGAAAGATATTTCTTAAAAGATCATAGATATTTTTTATTTTTAATCCAAAATGTCATAAAACTATACAACCCATTAAAAGTTGTAAGTTTAAAAAATCAAAGAAAATAGTAGTTTTTTTTTAATTTTGGCCCATAATAAGAAGGTTGTATGACCCAAAAAATTAAGAGGAATGAGGTTAATAAATTTTGAAAAAGAAGAGTTAAAATTTTCCTTTTGCTTTTTTTCATTTGTCACAATACAAATATCTAGTGGAAAACAAAGGTGATGTAGAGAAGCTCACTATTGGGGAGAAGCAGGGACGGTATCGACTTATTACAAATACTATTGGGACACATAAGAATCGTATATAGGAAAAACATCTTGAAAAGTCAAAATTAAAGGAATAAACTCTAAAATTCCAGCCTACAATCGTAAGGGTTCATTGAGAAGTAGTAACAAATATGACTATCTAGACAAATGTGGAACCAACTTACTTAGGTGTACCATTATCAACTATTATAGAGCAAGGCTATGATGTGGATGATGTATTTCATTATTATGGTTCAAATATAATCTTCCATGATATTATATAAATTTTATTGACATATGTATAATGTTTTGTATTTACCACAGGTTGTGCATATCTGGTGCTCATAATATAATTGTAGCAATAAGAGCAGGGTAGGATATAGTATCAAGTTTTGTTTCAAGTCTTATTACTATTGGCCCAACATTTGGTGGGATTGTTTATGATATTACAAGATACTTTAAATAATCATATGATAAATATATACCACCTTAATTTTTTTTGAAGGGATGAATACTAAAATTATTCATGTGTCAAGGATTGGTCACAAGATCAAGAGGGGAGATAATCATGACAAAAGAATAGAGCTCCTTCCATTATCTACACTCATATTTTTCCTTGCTTCAAAGTACATGGATTATGTTGTATAAGTAGAAACCTACACCTTTCCAAAGAAAACAATCTGGTCCTCAATGTTGATGGTGCAATAGGATCCCTTTTCTTATACATCCTTATTGTTAGTTTAATATTTCCCTAATAGGGAGTTGTATTATTTTACAATTTCTAATTGCAATTTTTTAAAGTGCAAACTTTTAATTAATGTAAATACAATGTGTTAAATTTTTAAGTCATGAATTCATATTTTCACTTTATACAAAAATCACAATTACATCTCTACACTTTTCAAGTCATGTAATTTCTATTTTTCACTCTTGCACATGATGCAATTGCATCAACACACTTTTACACCACTTAAGTGGTGCATTTTTTTAAACTCACTTTTACACCATCTAAAATTCAAAAAATGTGGTTACACACCACAATCACCTTTCCATATTATAAATATGAGTGTTACACTCATTATAAGGGCGATTTTTAAAAAAATAGAAATCTGTGACATATTTTTAGAAGGTGAAATTGTATTACAAATCAGCAAAAATCAATACAAAGAAAGACATTTGAAAATTATGTGTTCAAATTTTCTTCATGAATTGTGATTGTGTGTATGATTCATTTGTATTCAAAACTTTACTTTCAAATCTTTTTTATAACTATTATCAAATAGTATTAATTTAGAAATTGCATAATATTTTTTTTTTTGAATCTATGTTTGTTATTTCCAGAAAAATGTGAAATCTCGGTTGGGTTTAAGCAATATTTTAATTATCTTTTACAAGTAAATATGGGATGGTTGTATTTGGTTTTATATCCATATCATAGAATCATATTAGCATATGTTTTGAATTTATAAGGGTGTAATTATGTCTTTACCACCCATTGAAAGATAAAATATTTCTTCGAGCACATTGCTTCTCCTTTTTTGACCATTTTAGTGAATCTCTATGCTTAGTCACTTAGAGCCATCCTTAATTTTTCTAGAGATTGTCATGGTAGATTCTATGCTTAACTAGCTATAATAGTACCATTATCCTTTTATTTTTTTCTTTTATATAATTCTCATCATTCCCTTCATTCACCTCATTTACTTTCTATATCTCTTTTATGCTTTCTAGTTAAAAGTATGAAACCCAAAATAAAAAACATGTTTTCTATAAATAGTTGTGAATAACTTTTTCCCTACTTTTCGCTTTTTAGATTTCAATAAAGGTAGCTCTTCTTGATAATAAGAGAGGGAATTTGTCCTTGAATTAATGAGTAACATAAGGACTTACTTCCCAAACTGTTGACTTAAAATCACCAATTTTACCATGGATAAATTTTTGAGCCAACAACATTTGGTGACTCCATTGGGTATCGAGGTGTTTTATGCACATGAATTTTAGATAGTTTAAGAAACCTTCCATAAAATGGAGGTTGGTGAATCTATTACAAATAAGTACCTAGTACCAACACATTATTTATTATATAAATAGAATTAGTTTATCCCAATTGCAATGTTTCTTATGTCTCATGGGGAAAACATTTTGGTCTATTGGCTTTACCACAATATAATGAGTTACCATCAAGATCAAGAAATAAATTTATAATTTTTTCTAGATAAAATGGTCAAGATGAAAATAACTATATGCTATAATTCATAGCGTCGTGTAACATCTTGGGTGTTATGCATGACGATGTTGGTGAGTTTTTTTTTTTTGAACTTTCACTAGACCTATTGTTGAATGGTTTCAGAACCTACAATATCAATTCATTTTTAATTGAAAATTCTTGAAGAATATGTTTTTAAATAGATTCAAATTAGTTGTGGATATGTGTACATTATTTTTATATTTATTCTAGGTCCAAAAGCAAGATGATGAGTAGATGAGAGAGTTAGTATCCCTCTTTAACAAATTTTGAGACTTATACCTAAGGTAGATCAACCAAGTTCCAATAATAAACTCTGTGTCTTCATTGGTTCTCTACATCTAAATATCAAATTTATCTTGATGAGGAGTAAAGTGAATGACATAGAATTTTTGCAACAAACAACTATCAAGATTTAAGATGACATGGTTTTGTATGGAATGTTGAATAATGAAGTTTCAAAACATATTATAATAGCTAGAAGTAGTGAGGAAGTAGTGAAATATGATATAATTAACATTCATCATCATTCAAAAATGAGATTCCAATGGCAAATTCCTGATCAAACATGTTGGAAATATAATAGAGAAAAACATAAAGCGTTTCCGTTCACATATGATTGTTTTAGTTTCAAAATTATGAAATAAGGTGAACAATTGGAAGAACTAATGAGTGATTAGAGAAAAGATGAACAATTTATAATCCCCCTTATTGGAGAAGATAAATATTTACATGTTTCACAAGATTACTCAAACTTCAAAATCATAGGAGAATATGAGCCATTTGAGGAACAATTGGTTGAACCATAGATAAAAAAGAGTAATAATGTAAAGTGTGATATTTTACTTTTTGAAGGTGAAGATAACATGGAATTAATTTTTAGTAAAGAAAAAATCTTCTCTTGTATCAGGATAGAAGATTTAGTGATTAAAAGTGAACTTTCACCTAACACTTCTTTTTCATATTCCATTGTAGAAGAGTTATCTAGAATAATTGAATCCAAAAATATCAAGCCTACGTAGATTCAGGATCATAAGCATACCAAGGTTGAGGTCAAGGAAGACATAAAAGTAGAAAAAAATGAATTATTCACAATATTCATTACATGATAAATTGAAACTATCAAGGTAAAATAAATCAATGAAGATGATGACAACAATTCATTCAACTATGAATTTGCATCTGTCATTTCTAAAGACAATCATATTATGGTTCCAACCCAAAAATAGATATGTGACATGATTCTCTCCAATTCATATATATTATCTAGCACAAATGTATTTAATGTTAGCCAATAAGACATTTAAAAAGATCAATATCACTTAGTAGTGCTCACTAAAGTTCAAGGAAATTTCCAAGATTCCAATTTGAAACCTAGAGATATTGTTGATCTCTTATTCATAATCATATTTATGTGAATGGTAATTTTAATTTCCTCTTCCCACCTACTTTGTCACTGCTACTAAATGTGTTTAGATTTCATATGCCAAATCCATTATTCCAAAATAATAGGTACTTATCTTAGCTGATGAATGGTTAATTATAGTCTTTTCTTTTTCCTCTACTCTATAAATAGTCTTGCTTTCCTTATTTTCACATGCTTCATTTTCCTATTTCTATTTTGGTATGTGTGAATAATTTTTCAATAAATGCAATAATCTATCTATTGCTCTTTATTCTACATGTATTTGTCCTTCTACCTACACATTTTTGTAGCCATGATATCTATCTTGGAAATATCACAAGAAATCACATGATTTGCAAGGTTGTCAGAATGGTCAATAAAAAGATCAAATTTTTAGAAATAAACATTGAGGTTCTTTAGTTAAGTGGATATACAAGACCAAAAATTCATAGTAGAGTTAGAGAATATATTTTACAGTCATGAAAAATGGTGATATCAATTTTGTTCCTCAAGTGATAGAATGGATAAGTTTTTCATGGATCTTTCCCATTAAACAAGTGGTAAACATGAAAAAATTTAGAACAGAGGATTTGGCTTGGTAGCTCATGTTCATTTCACATATGATTAAGATAGGTGAACTAGTTATCAATTTGTTAGATTAAGATGTACAAATGTGAGATATATAAGTTTTTAGGGATATTTATTAATGAAAGGGATGGTAAATTTTTTGTACAATGGGACATTGACTCTACAACCTAATAGATAAGGCATAAATCATTTGATGAAATATATAATATCTTTCAAGCTTCCAAATGGTGAGTCATTGAGTGGTTTTCAAGGTAATATTTTAGATAAAAAGACATTTGAAGAGAATATATTGGTCAACCCTAATTCATAGATTTTGAATCATAAATTTGAATGTATTGATGATCTCTTGACTATACCTCTTTCAATAAAAGAAGTTTTGTCACTCTTGAGTATATGAAGGAAAGGTTTATCTCTTTGCATTTTAGTTTATATGAAAACACAATAAAAAATTCCCTTGCATACACTATCCTTTAGGATAGGTGATAGCATCTATCAGGTTGAGTACCAATACCCTATCATACATTATTTATTAACATGTGATAGAATTATTATGGTTTGAGGATCGATCATTTTATCAAGGATCAGTTACTTCTTAGTTGATCAAGTTACAGTCAAATTTAAGACTCCATTTCTCAATGGATAAAATTCTTGCCTATGAAACTAGAGTCTAATTTGTTCCCATCACTTACACTTTGAAATCCTAGTTAGATCCATTTGATGATTTTTGTTAATTTAAAAAAATAGTGGAAATTAAATTTGATTGTGACTAATTTTTTGGTTTGGGGTTAAAATTTTCAAATTTTGAAAAAATGAAAATTAATTAATTTATTTATTTTGAATCAAATCATGAGAAAAACATTTTTCCAAATCATTTAAATGCTTTTTCAAGTTCTGTTGATCATTTTTTGCTCAATAGGCCAAAAAAATTGGTCCCCTCCTATCCCTGTTGTTCGAGGCCATTTCATTTTTTTGATTTTGCATGAATCTGTTCATTTCTACAGACTCTATAGAATTTCTACAGACTTTGCAAGTCTAAATCTATAAACTCTATAGGTTTTGGATTTCTACAGACTCGACAGGTTAGTCCTTTGGCACGTGGAGAATCAGTTCAAAGAGTTTTGGGTTTTACAAAGCTTCTTTGGGCTCTAGTCTGAAGAAAATCATAAGAAAATTTGGCATCTTTGAACCATTAAACCCATTCAATCGGTTCAAGTTCAATGCTTCATTCAATTAGTTCAAGTTCAACGGGTTAAGTTCAACATTCGCTTCAATGCAAAGAGTTCATCGAGCTTGGCTTTTGGTTCATCAGCATGCTCCTTTGAATTGTGAACCGTTGAACCAAATTTTGGTTCAATGGCTTTGGTTCAATGGAAAAGGTTCAACGTCAATGGTTTAATAGAGTCCATCAGCCTTCATAACTATTGGCATGCTTAGGTGAACCATTGAACCAAATTTTGGTTCAATAGGTTTGATTCAAAGGAAAAGATCAGTGGATGGTTTAGTTTCTTGGTTCAAAGTAGCTTGTTTAAATTTGGTTCAAGAGTTCATCAGCTAAATGATTGAACCTTTGAACCGTTGAACCATTTTGGTTCAATGCATTTGGTTCAATGGTTTAGTTCAATGAAAAGGTTCAATGAAGAGATCAATGGAAGGGTTCAAAGGTTCATCAGTGCACTTGGTTGAACCATTGAACTGTTGAACCAAATTTGGGTTCAACAGCTTGGTTCAACAGGCTGGTTCAATGCATGGTTCAAGGGTATGCCCTTGAACTGAAGGGCAGTCATAGTCAAATGACCTTTTTAGAGGGCTGACACTTCAAGGACTTTTCAAAGATTTGGGCATCATTCATTTCAATTCAAAGGTTCATCAACTTTTGTTCACTCCCCATTGGCATGCAATGGTTGAACTTTGAACCGTTGAACTAAATTTTGGTTCAACGGGTTCAGTTTAAGGGTCTGCCCCAAGCTGAAGGGGATCTTCAAGTCCAAAGCACCCTTTTGGAGGGCAGACACTTTATATTCCAAAAGATTTGGGCATGCCTCAAAGTAGCAAAGGGAAGAAAAGGGAAAGAATTTTTGCAGACAATTTGTCTGCAAAAATGCACAGACAAAATTCAAAGTCAATGTGGAAGAATTTCCACAGACATTTTGTCTATGGAAAATATAGCAAAGCCACAAGACCTGGGGAAATTGACTTGGGGAAATTGTTCGTGGACAATTTACCCGCGGGAGCTCAAGAGGACTTAACGAAAGCAAAAAAGCCACAAGTGCCCGAAGAGATGCCACATGGACTCGATGATGGCCCTGAGGCCGTCAAATTTAAAAGAATAGTACAGCCATTGATATTCAAAGTATGATGGCCGTAGAAATGTCAAATTTAGCAAAATAGAGTAGCTATTGGGTTTTTAATCTAGAAGAGCGCCAACATGGAAAAAGAGAAGGAGCTAGAATGTAGCAACCCGCTAGTATGTTCGCACAAGGATCCAAGTGGCCAGAAAGGAAAAATTCTAAGTGACAAGTAGAGTGACAAGGTAGAGAGTAGTCAAGCAGTCCAAGTGGCATAAACAAGGTAATTTGTTGCCTAATGGTGTGAATGACAAATGGGTAGAGCAATAGGTAGGTGATGAGTGAGCAGTTAAGTTTGACTGGCACAAATTGGAGAAGTAACTTTGGTAGGTGAAATAGTGCCAGTGAATTGATCATTTGGAATGATAGAAACTAGAAGTGCAACCATTTTCTCTATTTCACATTAAAGGGGAAGGTGAACCATGTATGTCACCCAAGCCAAAAATGTAGATTTCGAGTAGACAAATGAACAGCTCATTAATATTTTGAGTGACTTGTTTCTTTTCATGAAGGGACACGTATGCCACTTGTAAAAGGAGTGCCAAATGGGCCTCTTTGCTTCTCATATATATTGTAGACTTGTTCATTTGTAATCATCTTTTCATAGTTTTACAAGGCAAAACCCTCCTAAAATTTCTACCTAAATCTATAAACACAGTTTTACCTCTTCTTGGATAGATATTCTGTGTATGTCCCGAGTGTTGATGTGTGTTCAGTTATTATCTTTGATGCTCTCATAGGTTCAACACCAACACACTAGATATCTACAAGGTGCCATCTGCAGTTGATAGGAGAAGAGTTATATTTTGGAGTGTAGTAATTAAGGGGATTATCTACAGAGTGTTTCTTATAACACCTTTTGATGAACCTCCTTTTTGTATCTTTCATATTTACCTCCCTATCAAGTTTGCAGATTGCTTCTTCTGTCAAGGGTGAAGTGTATAAGTGTGTTTTGTCTGATTTTGAGAGTGGATGTGAAAGGGTCATATTTTTTTGGTGTATCACCTCTTTAGAGTAGGTTTTGTTTTCCTACATTTTTTCTCCCTTTTCATCCCCCCTTTATTATACCTATATATATATATATACCTGTATGTATTTACACTTGTTGAAACAAACATGATACATCAAAGGGAGCTATCCCTTAACTGGAGATTCTCCTCTCCTACTTCACCATCCCACAAGTGAGAGAGGAGTTTCCATTGTTGCATGAAGAAGGTAGGAGATTGGCCTCCTGCCAAGGGTGCAATCTTCTGTGTCAATAGTTTCTAGCATGCCCAATGGGACTTTTAGTTTGATAATTTAATGAAGTTCAGGATTGATGCTCATCTTTATACAGCCATTTTAAGTCTTCCAGCATCTGGCGACTCCACTAGTAAAAGCTTCAATTCTATAATTCTAAAAGTAGTTTCTTAATATTCTATGCCTAAGGTCACCACAAGGTCTGCTTCATGAGGGGTCCCTTTTGATTTCATTGAGTTACCTTTAAACTCTACTAAAAGACTATGATTTGAAAGGACCCATCCTTATCCAGTAATCAATCCTCCTAGGCCTATTGTAAGAGCCTCATACGTAGCTCAACCATAGTTGTAGCTGATCCCATCCATGGCACTGCCTTTTATAGCTTTTCATGGTGAGAGCCCCTTAAATCTCCCACACTATGATCCAATTCTAGGAATAGCTCTAAAGAATGTGCCTTCTTTTGATGGAGTGGGACCTATTACAGCCATTGATCATATTAAGAATATTGCCAACCTTTGCAATATTCACAATATAACAAAAGAAAATATTGCCATCAGACTGTTAGCACTGTCTCTTAAAGGTAAGGCTCTTGATTGGTACAGGACCTTGCCTATGAATTCCATATATTCTTAGAATGAATTGGTCACTTAGTTAATTGATCATTTTGGGGAAAAAAGTGATGGCCTCTCTCTTGCTGAGTAGCTGACGACCATAAAGAGAGCTTCGCATGAGTATATGCAAGACTTCAACACACATTTTCAAAAGACTTGGGATAGAATTCCCATCTTGGTTAGGCCAACTCCCAGCTATGCTTTCTTGTACTAATTAAAGGCACTAAATAATGATATTGCTATGATGATCCAATCTATGGGAGGACATATACTACCAGCTACTTATGACATTGCCATATTAGCTAAAAATTGCTTGATTCAAGCTGGGAAAATTGCCCCTAGGCCTAACATGCCACATTTCCCAAAATTGTTGCCCCCAATTCAAACTATTGCTCCCATAATTGCTACCCTACCTATCATTGAGAAGCTAGCTTCTATTCTGACTAATGAGCTTCACAAGGTTAAAAGCCTATTGCAAAACATGTCAAACAAACTTGTTGCCCTTAAAAGGCAACAAGCTCAAAGCAACAGGTCAAACCAAGGATATCAATAATATGGCCAAGCCCCTAGACCCCCCTTTCAAAATTATAACCAAAATTAGGGGCAACTCACTACAACCAGGCCATTCCAAAAGTACAAAACTGGTCCCTCTTCATCATCTAAGGCCATGGTGCCTATTCAAAACAATTTAGTACAAGAGTAGTCAAGTTGTTTGACTATAGGATATGGTCAAGAATAGGCCATCTATACAAATGAGGTGATGAAATATTTTTAGAATGCAGACAACCAAACAGCCACTCAATCTCAAGCTTTTGAGCCTTTAATGCAGTCCAACACGAGTAACAATCAAGCTCAGCCTGATTCTGCCATGATGAATCATTTGGAAGAAGATTTTTATTTAGTGAATTATATGGGCACTACAGACAATCAGGCTGTGAGGTTTAGGAGAAGGGTAATGGGAGAAGCCTAGGCTACCACTCAGGCATCAGCAGCACCTCCTTCATCACACTCCAATGCAAAGGCCCCAAATTTTAGATAGTCGTCTATACCTTTAGCCCCTCTACCTATAGTTTAGCTTGGAATCAACCCCAAATAAATCTTAAGGTGTGGCAGTCCTCAAATCAATATAGTGGATCAGATGAAGAAGCTAAATATGAATATCTCTTTATGGGATTCGTTGTCTCTTCCAAGCTAGAAGGACGTGTTAAATAAGGAATTAAATGAGTTAGATTGTCAAGCTATCCTAGCCAACACTGATAATGTCTTGATGACAAATGGATAGCCTTCCACTTCAAGATAGGTAAATAAGGAAGAGAAAAATCCTCCTTTCTATGTATCCTTGGTCACTGGGGACTTCTTAGTGCACAACTGCATAATTGACAGTGGGACCGGCACCTCAGTGATGCCCAAGTGCATTGTTGATAAGATGGGATTAAAGTATCAATAAATGAACAAAGGAGTCTTACAGCTAGATGGGACACCTACAAAAATAGTTGGGATTGTGAAGGGTTTAGGCTTGACATTGCATGCTTGCCCAACCTTCTCAATTCCCCATGATATAGTGGTAGCAGATGTTCCTCTATATTTCGCAATTTGCTTGTCTAGAGACTTCACGTCAAAGATAGGTGGCTATCTAGTAGTAAATTGGTCATATCTAGTTTTTAGAACCAAGTATGGGACCAATGTGAAAATTGAGTTTGAGCCACTCTACAAGGACCATTTAGAACCATATTCGCCTAAGGTAGCAAATGTCAGTTACACCATCATCAATCTAGAAGAGTCTCAGATGAACCAATCTCCATCCTTTGCTCTTGAAGGAGTCATATACTTACTCTTAGATGAGTGGGGAAATGATAACTTCAAACATGATCCATACAAATTCATTGAGGAGGCAGACCTTGGAGTCCATTGCATGCATGAGGAAGGTGCCTTCATGCCAAATTTAATGAAGGAAAGCAAAGAAGACCTTGGCCTGTGGCATCTATATTTTGATGGTTCCAAAAGTAAAATAGGCACTGGTGGTGGGGTGATGTTGGTTTACCCTTCGAAGGGAAGGTACTTTTTAGCTTTCCATTTCCAATTATCTTGCACGAGTAATGTTGTAGAATATGAGTCTTTGATCCATGGCCTTAAATGGGCAAGAAAAAGAGGGATTAGGAAGTTGCAAGTCTTGGGAGACATCAAACTAATTGTAAATCAAGTAAGAGGCTTGAATTTGACCAAGATATCCTTGCTAAAGTCTTACAAACATAGAATTTGAGACTTGGTAGAAGATTTTCTTTCTTTTAACATTGCCTCTATTCCTAGGGAGCAAAACAAATAGGTTGATAGGCTGGCATCAATTGGTGCCCAGTTTGATGTTTCAAAGGAAATATGTCAAGACTATGGTTCACGCCACTTGAAGGTGGTGGTTCGGCCTTCAATCCCAAATAACATTGCAAATTGGTAGGTCTTCAAAAGTGACTAGAAAATAGCCTTCTTCCTACAAGAAGAAGCTGAGTTTGCAACACACAACTAGGCAAAACTGTAGTAATAATATGGTAATTAGATTGTTCAGTTGAAGAACAATAAACTCCCCAAAGGTCCAGTCATACTTCAAATCATTTTCAATAGAGATGACCAGTTAAGAAATGACAAGGTGTGAATTACTACCAAAGAAGAAAATTACAAAAGGGTTAAAATCTTCAAGGGCAAGCTACTGGTGCTTGGCAAGGTCTACACATTTTAGGAGAGGTGAGCTTTCATTCTAATGTGTCAAGAATTCACTAATGTGTTTGCATGGGATTACAGTGACTTGAAGGGCTTCGACCTAAAGCTTGCCCAACACACCATTGAATTGGAAAAAGGTGCTAGGCCAGTAACACAAAAGCAAAGGCCTATTAATCCTACAATTGAGCCCCTCATGCAAAGGGAATTGGTCAAATTGATTGAGTCTAGAATTATATTTTCAATCAAACATTCCTCATGGCTGGCCAACCTTGTTCTTGTTAGAAAGAAAAATGGGGAGATCAGGATGTGTATCAGCTTTAGAGACCTAAATAAAGTCTCTTTAAAGGATTATTACCCCCTTCCAATCATGGAGCAGATCCTCTAGAAGGTAATTGGTAGTGAGAATTTCTCCCTCCAAGATGGTTATTTAGGGTACAATTAGATTCTAGTGCAAGGCTATGACCAACACAGAATAACCTTCACCACAAAATGGGGAATGTTTGCCTACAAAAAGATGCCATTTGAGCTATCCAATGCTGGTGCTACCTTTCATCGAGCCATGGACATGGCTTTTGGTGGCTTGATAAATAATAACATGTTGGTATACCTTGATGGTGTAACGGTATTCTCCAAAAAAGTGATCTAGTACATGGAACACCTCAGGTAGATATTTGAAAGGTGCAGGGAATTTAGCATCTCTCTTAATCCAAAGAAGTGTGTGTTTGTTATTCATGAGGGGAAACTCCTTGGCCACATTGTGTCTAAGGAGGGTTTGTATATTGACCTTGAGAGAGTTTACTCTATACTAGAGATGTCCCTACCAAAACACAAGAAAAGTATGTAGAGTTTCTTTAGCAGGATTAATTTCATTTAGAGATTCATTCTAAATTTTGCAGAGATAGTCAAGCCACTTACCCCTATTCTAAAGAAAGGTGAGGATTTCAAATGGATAGCTAAGAGGAAACACAGCTTTGAGGCCATCAAGCAGGCCATAACCCAGGCTCCCACTTTGATCAGCCTAGACTTCAACAAAGACATCAACCTCTATACCTTCAGTAATGAGGAAGTGATATCTGCCATGCTTACCCAAGCTAACAGTGATGACCTTGAGCATCCACTTGCTTTCTTCAGCCAAGGGTTAGAGGACTTCAAAGTTAGGTACACGTATGTAGAAAAGCAAATCTTGGCAGTGGTACGGAGCTTGAAGAAATTAAGGCATATGTTGACTAACAGCAGGATCCACCTTATGGTGCCACATTCGAGTGTCAAGGATTTCCTAACCCATCAAGATTTAAATGAAAAGAGGGCAGGGTGGATTACCAAAGTGATGGAGTATGACATAGATATCAAGATCACCAAGCTGGTGAGGGGAAGAGGCCTGTGTGAATAGCTAGCTATAGACTTAAAGCAAGAAAGGAGAGACAGCTTGTTAATCCATGATGCAGCCATAACAGAAGAACTAGCTATCATAAAGGATTGGATGCTGGACATGAAGCATTTCCTTCTCACGGATGAATGTCCACAGGGTCTCGATAAGATTGGGAGAAGGTATTTTAAACTCCAGTCCCTTCCTTATGTTTTGGTTGATGAAGTACTATTTAGGAGGGATTTCTCTGGGTCTTCCTAAGGTGCATTGACCCAAACCAGGCTGATAAGGTATTGGCTGAGTTCCATGATGGGCTAGCAGGTGGTCACTTCTCCCTTAGAGCTACAACAACAAAGATAATGAGAGCTGGCTATTTATAGCCTACTCTTTTCAAGGACACCCATGCCTAGGTAAGAAAGTGTAGAAGTGTGTACTTTTTGATATAAAATAATGATTGGCTACCATGCCTCTACAACCCATTTAGTTTGAGCAACCATTCATGCAGTGAGGCCTGGACTTCATAAGGATGATCAACCCTCCCTCCAATGCTGGGCACAAATGGGTCCTAACTGCTACAGATTATTTCACTAGGTGGGTAGAGGTCATCACTCTGAAAGAGGTGAATGAAAGCGTAGTCCTGGAGTTCTATGAGGACTTGGTAACAAGATTTGGGGTCCCAACCACCATAATCTTAGATAACACTTTGGCTTTTATGGGGACCAAAACAAGTGAATGGGTGCTAAAGTATGGCATATACCTCAGCACTTCATCAAATTATTATCTACAGGGGAATGGACTGGCTGAATCCACCAACAAAAATCTAATCAGAATCATAAAGAGAACTATGGAAGAAAATTAGAGAACTTGGCATGCCAAGCTAATGACAACTCTATGGGTTGGCCAAATTACTCCAAAAATAACAATCACAAATTCTCCATATATGATCATGTATGGAAGGGAAGCTAGGCTTCCCATCTCACTTGAATTACTAGCATTGGATCTCACCCACCAGCTACAATTTGAAGAAGGAACCAGCATGGAGGTTAGGCTGTGTGAGCTGATGGAGCTCCAAGAGGTAAAGAATTGGGCTATGGCTTCTATGACCAGTCACCAATAGCAAGTAAAGAGGCACTTCAACAAGAAATCTTTGCTAAAAGATTTCACTAAAGGAGACATTGTCTTAAAGTGGAATGAAGATCGAGCTAAACCTTGAAAACATGCAAAATTTGATGCCCTATGGAGTGGTCCTTACATGATCACTTAGTGTGAGCAACATAATGCATTCCAACTTTCTAGGTTAGATAACGAATAACATCGTATCCCAATTAATGGGATACATCTAAAATGATGCCACTAATTTTTGGGTTCACTTGTATATATTCTCCTTTTGTTTTCTTTTCCTATTTCCCCTAAGTGTTGTTGCACAAGTTGTAGTTTTCTTAGCCTTGCATGTGTTTTATTTTCCTCAGAGGTGGGTCTGTGCATTTTGGTTCTAAGTTATAATAGAGCTATTGTTGGTTCTCAAAGTTACTACTGAATCCATGCCCAATGGATTTTCAAGGCAGCTAGATTCTAAGCATGGCAGGCATGCTTCCCCTATGAGTCACCAATCTGTTGACCATTTTTTTCCTAACAAGCCAAAAAAAAAGGTCCCCTCTTGTCCCTACTATTTGAGGCCATTTCATTTTTTCAATTTTGCATGAATCTATTCATTTCTATGGACT